>JALPQD010000090.1:339348-433068 GCA_023101885.1 Typhlomys cinereus | reverse complement strand
AGTTTGACATGCACATTAAAGGATGCTCCCGGATGGGGGGGAGGCACTGGGAGTTAGAGAGGGAGGGTGGAAAAGGAAGGGGAAAAGGGGGAAGGTTAAGGGGGTCCAGCAAGGGGTGGCAGGAGGGAAGGGACCAGGTACCTATTAAGTTAGTATGAGCAGAAATAATAAATAAATAAATAAATAAATAAATAAATAAATAAATAAATGGAAAAAAAAGAACTCTGGCCCCTTCTTTGTCTACTACTTCTTCAGTACACTCCTAATAACCCTCCAGGTGTTCCTTGTATACTGGTTCTGCCTCATCCTGCATGTGCCCTGTGGTTTCATGAAATCAGGTAACATAGGGAGGCCCCCCTGTGGTCAGCTGATGGGCATTTCTCCCTCCCAGTCACAAGCCTTTGCTTGACATTCATGACATCTTTCCTTAATGAAATAGTGGAAGAAGGGAGGAGGACTATGCCAGATCACAGTTCCGGGGTGTGTGTGTGTGTGTGTGTGTGTGTGTGTGTGAGTCCATCATGGCAGAACAAATGCATCACATCCACAGCAAGAGTAGAAAGCCATGTGATGTGGTTTGAATGTGAGTTGCCTGCCACGAGCTTGTGCATTGGACTCCTTGGCCATTGTGAATCTTTGGGAAGGTCCTGGATCCTTTAGTCTGTGGTTTGCTGGAGGAAGGAATGTCACAGAGGGTGGATCTTGAGCCTGGTGAGCCTGCCCTACTTCCTCTAGTAGTCTGCTCTAGCACCCTGCAGAGGGCTCTCTCAGCCTCCATGAGGACAGATGAGACTTGAGCTGCCTCCAGTTTCTGCTATACATTGTTCTGGACTATGTCTCCCCTTGGAACTGTGAGCCAAATAAATCTCCCTTTCTCCACTTAATTTGCTTGTGCTTGAGTGTCGTCTCACAGCAGCAAAGGGAGAAACTGCAGTGCCATGGGGGCACATGTGCATACATGCTAGCTCTCTCCATTGTCGTTTAATTAGAGACACCCTACCTAGGGAATGGCCTCACCCCCATAAAGGCTGGGAGGGCAGTAGCTCTTCTTTATTACTGTGAGACAATGTTCATACTCAAGGGAGAAGGGAAGAGTTATTAGACTTATGGTTCCAGAGAGGATATATATATATATTCTAATATGGTGGGAATTCCATAACAAAAGGATGGCCTGGAGGTAGAATCGGGAGAATGATTCAGGTCACCACAGCTATCAGGCAGAGAGAGGAAGTAAGGCAAGGCTGCCAATCCTCAAGGCTGGCCCTGTTGACAGGCCTTACTCCAGCCAAGCTCCACCACTCATGTATACTATACCCTCCCCAAACACAATCACAAGCTAATAATGCAAACCCATGTGCCTTTGTGGAGTCGGTGAAAGGAGGAACACATATTGAAACCTTGACAGCTTGGTCTTCCCACATCAATTATTCAAATAAGATCATCACTGATTGCGTGCCCAGGATCCCAGCTGTCTAAATTCCTCAGCACCCCTTGCCTCCCACTTTTCTGGTACCAAAATGAATTTGGTCTTTGGATGTAGTGATAAGTCCTTGGCACAAATGATTTAGTGGAACAAAGGGTTCATTATGCTCATGGATGCAGGTCACATAGTATATTATCAGGAATTGACAGAATGGTCCATACCATATCCTCAGGAAAGCACTGAGAGAAGGGCATGCTTTCTGTTTTGCCAGAATGCCAAATCTCTGTCTTATCCACTTGTCCACCCACTGTGGGGTGGGTCTTTTCCCATCAGCTCTCCTCCTGCTCTTAGCTCCTCCTCCCTCTGCATATCTACAGATGAGAAAGATGTTCATAATGATGTGGAAGAATCAGACTCCAGTGATAGTATGTCCTCTACAGAAGGTTCACAGCTGAAGAACAGGATGGCGCAAGGGTCATGGGCAGCTGCCATCAACAGCTCCCAAGGCCAGACACCTGGGCACCTGGCCCAATGGACATGTCTCAGCCACGTAGCTGAAGACTGCAGTGAAGGACTGCCCCCAGCATCACAGAGCTTTGTGGATAGCTGGACTGGAGACTCTTCAGAGAGGTCCTACCACAGAGTGGGCAGAGGGCTGATGATCTTTTCCATCCCTTCCCTGCCTTTCCACCCCCTCTTTATTGCCTAACATCCCTTTCACCCCTCTGGGAACCTGGACAAGAGTTTGAAGGAGCAATGGGACTCTACAGCTGGCCAGAGCCCCCTCCAGGCTATAGCCTGGGGGCTGCAGGGAACCCTTGCTCAAATGTCCAATAAAATTTGAAGAGAGAGGAATTCTCTTCCACCTTCCCTTCTGCCTCCACCTCCTTCCCTGGAGACTCAGACCCAGTGAGGCTGAAACTATTGACATACCAAGCCACTTCCTCCTACTTTGAATAAGGAGTTAGCAACAGTCCTGGCTTACAGGTAAGAAGTTACTGACAAGGACAACAATAACATTCAGATTGCAATCAGGAAGGTGGCAGAGAGAGATCTTTATCTTTTCTTGTAGACCTTTGTTGAAAATCATCTCAAGTCCGCTGTCATGTGTGTGTGTGTGTGGGAGGGGGTTCTCTTTAGATCTCTTCTGAACAGTGAAGGAGACCCCACAGGTGTGGGAGGTGTAAGAGAACACTGGTTTCCCAGAGTGGGGTCACTATTCAAGAAGAATCATGGTGCAAGGGTTTCACCAGTGTCTCAGCTTAACAATTGAGAACGGAGACTTTAGGCATGCCTGTGAAGATGTACCCATACCATGTGCCTTCAAGATGGGGGTCTGGGGTGATGCCAGTTACACCAGAAATCACAGCCACAACATCTTCATGTGGTGAGAGAATGTGGCCATCCTGGGAGCATGAAGCCAGAGCAGATGAACATTGAGCAAGAGAGAAGCAGAGGCTGAGCTGGGCATGGGGTCTCCATAAGGGACATCAGAAAGAAATGCTTTGGAGATGCAGAACTCAAAACAGCAGGTGCAACCAAAACTCCCGGCATTGGGGACACCAAGGCATGAAGTTTCCTGAGAAACCTGGCGTGCATGGGATGAACAGCAAGACTGTCTCAAAGACCAAATGATGGGCTGGGGAGACAGCTCAGTGGTTAAAATGTTTACTGTGCAACCCGAGGAAACTGGGTTCATATCCCCAGGTGCAGTGTAAATACTGTAAGGTAGGCATGGTGGCCTGACTATAATTCCATGCCTGGAAATCACAGCCTATGAATCCCCTGAGCAATCTGGCTAGCCAGACCATTCCTCCTGGCAAGAGACCAGTCTCAAAACAGTAAAGGTGGAAGAGTGATTATGGATGATCCCTGATACCTCGGAGTGCACAAGCATACACAATCATGTGCACGAACACCTGCAAGCATGCATCCACCCCATGTGCAGACATCCCTACATGCTGGATCCAGCCTCCAGGGTTGGCTACATGCTGTACCCAGGGTTGGTCATAACACATGGCTGGCAAAATTTGAGGTTTTAGAAAAGGGGTGCCAGGAGACATTACACCAAGCCTTTAGGCATAAGGGGAGGCCTGGAGCCTTTCTTCCTGAAACCTTTATTTGGAGACCAGTCACAAGTGATGCTAATGAGGCTCCCTGTGAGCTAACCAGGGATTCTCCAAGCGATAATGTGAACAGAGATGGCTCAGGGGTTAAAGTCTTTGCCTCACAAGCAAAAAGACTTGAGTTCAGATCCCGTATCAAAATGCCAGGCAGATGTGGTAGTGACTTATAATTTCAGCCTTTAAAGAAGAGCCCTGAGAAACCACAGAGCAAAACAATAAGGCGTTTGAGCAATCCAGAGTGATTCCTGATGTCACAAACTTGGGCCTCCACAGCACACATGGTACCCTGTGGTACACACACACACACACACACACACACACACACACACACACACACCTCTACACTCTAGAAGTTACTGAGCAACTTGAGGGACAAAGTGCTGATTATTTGGCTCATGTGTCCAGAGGAGATAGAGAAGGTTATGGTTGACAGAGAGATTCAAGGTGATGGGAATGGGTGGCTGACTGTTAGCTTGCAGCCATATTCAGAAAGAGAGAGAAGGAGGAGGGGGAGAATGAGAAGGAAGGAGGAGGAGAAGAGCAAGGAGGAGAGAAAAGGGATATGACAGAAAGAAAAAAAAGGAATAGAAGGAAGGAAGGAAAGAAGGAAGGAAGGAAGGAAGGAAGGAAGGATGGATGGAAGGAAGGAAGGAAGGAAGGATGGATGGAAGGAAGGAAGGAAGGAAGGAAGGAAGTGGGGTCAGATTATAAAACCTCAAGGCCCAATCCCCAGTGACATACCTCCTCCAGGTAGGCTCCACCTCCTAACGATCCCAAATAGTGCAGTCAGCTGGGAACCAAGTATTCAGTCATAGGAATCTGTAGGAGAAAAATTCACACTCACACCATACTGTAAGTGCATCTAAAATGCTGAGTTGTCAGCACCAACATAAGCTGGGGGTGCCTGGGGTCTCAGGACTGTAGGGAAGGTCAGAGGTTGGAGAATTTCTGGTGCTCCCTGACCACCAGCCTAGCCCCAGGTTTAGGGAACAAAACGGACAGAGATAGAGCAGGACACCCGACATCCTCCTCCAGCCTTGGAGCCCATGTTCAGGGCTCATGCTTGGCATCGCTTATAAGCAGGGAGGCACCAGGAAGGCATCATCTTGTTTTGTTATGGTGCAGGTCTGTCTTTGAAGAATGGGTTTGCTGGTGCTCCTATCCTGCATGCTGCTGGTGTTTGTGGGGGGGCAGTCAGCGTTAGCTTTTTCTTTCATAGTTTGATGAATTTAGCAACTAATCCATCTTGTTCTGGTGTAAAAATGAAGATCCTCAGTATCAAAACCAGTCACTCAACAGACCTGGATACTGCCAAAGCATATTTTACTTCTGCAGAAAGGTGTTCATCCTCTCCAAGTAGGAACAGCAAAGAATACAATGGTTGGACAGTCCACATGATCTGAACTGAGGTCCTTTTGTTTGTGAGGCAAAGGCTTTAACCTCTGAGCATCTACTTAGCCCCCTCTTCCCACGTGATCTTTATCCCTAATGCAGGGTTGTATCTGTCCTTTACCCTCATTAGTTTGAGATTAAGTCACACATTCTTTTTCCTGGTTGACTAGCAAACAGACTTTCAATCTATGAAGCTAAGAAAGGATGCAAAACACAGCCTGACCAATTAAGAAATGGACAGAACAGTAGAGTTATGGACTTTTTTTGAGTTTTTTGAAATAGGTGGGGTAAGCAATTGTCAGAAAATTTCCTGATGAAATGGAGGCTTGTATCAGTTGTTCTCTGTTGCTGCTATGAGACACTCAGGCTCAATCAGCTTGAATGCAGAAAGGGAGATATATTCAGCTTATCGATTCAGATGGGAGTTACAATCCTTCACAGTGGGAAAGGCATGGCTGGCTAATAGAAGTTGGAGGCAGCGTAACTCACTGAAGAGATCACAGAGGCCAAGAGCTGCTGCTGCAAGCTCAAGAGCACATTCACTCACTCAAGCAGGTTGGGGCTAACCTACCTCAAGGTCCACCCTGTGATCGCCTTCCTCCAGGAAGTTTCCACTTTTTAAAGGTGCCAGGACCATTGTGAACTACAGATAGAAAGACATGAGCCTGTGGGGGAGGAATTTACCCTTCAAACTGTGATAAGGCTGACATTAACATGGAAGCACTTTGGTTTGATAGAAAAGCCCGTTTGCCCACACTGGATGGTTCTTGGGTAGGAGGCTCTGTGTGACTGCTTCACGCTCATTTCTATGCATGTTCAAGTTATTTGTATCCTTCTGTTTTAATTTAAATAGGTCATAGGTATCTAGGGATTTATCCGTTTCTTCTAAATATTACATTGTTTTTAGAACATACCTTGAAATCGCTTCTGAATGATTCTCTGGGTTTCATTGGAATCTGTCCTAATCTATCCTTTTTCATTTGCAATTTTTATTAACTTGTGAATTCTCTCTTCTCCATACTTTGTCTCCTGCGAGTGATAAAATACTTGAAAAAAGCAGTGTAAGGAAGGAAACGTCATTTGGGCTCATGGTTCAAGAGTGAGGTCCATCATGGTGGGAAGGTATGGAGGCAGGAGCATGAGGCAGCTGGTCACATGGCATCCACAGTCAGGAAGCAGAGTGTGATGAACTCTGGTGCTCAGCTTGCATTCTGCTTTTTGATCCAGTGCTGGACCCCTGCTCAGGGAATGAAGTCCCCCACATTTAGCGTGGATCTTTTCACCTCAATGAACCAAGCCTAGAAATTTCCATTACAAATATGCCCAGGTGATTCCAGATCCAGTTAAATTAGTCAAATATTAACCGCCATAATTGGTCGAGGTTTTGTTGGGATAGGAATGTTCAATTTTCTCCAAAGGTACATGGTTTAAACACTTGGTTCCCAGCAGGTGTGATGCTGTTTGTAAAGTGTATGGAACGTTTAGGAGATGGGGCCTTGCTGGAGGTAGGACCTCATTGGTGGTGATCCTTGAAGTTTTGCTTTCTGTTCTTTCTCTGCTTCCTGATATACAGAATGAGCAGCCTGCCTCCTGTTGTAGTTAACAAGCCTTCCACTTATTATACTCATGTGTGTTCACAGGATGTGAATATGCAATGGGGACTAGGAGAATGGAAAAAGAGATCATAATGGAGGCTGCTGTATGTGGGGACAGATAGGATAATGGGATACGTGTTGTGTAAATAAGAAATGGGGACTTCGAGGAAGGTGAAGAAAGAGATAAGCAGGAGGTAGGCAGCATGGATAAGTGAGATCAACAGGTGAGGGTTTGAGTGAGAACAAAATATAATATAACACATGTGCAAAATCCACAATGAAATTTATTACCTTGTATACTTGCTAAAACTTTTACAATATATTTAATGAGGTTTACCCTCCTTATGGTATGTTCTATTCCTGAGTCCCTGAGTAGAGTTTCCATCTGGTCTTAACAAAATGAAGTAGCACTTAGGAGCAAAGATGCAGCATGACAAGCCTGCACAGGAGGCCAAGATGAAAAAGACCTCCACAGCTATCATGACCTACCTCTTGGTGCTATGGTAGACAGGGAGGAAGGTGATTCAGACACTGCAGAATACCAGCATACTAAAGCTCAGCATTGAAGTTATCAGGCAGGTTCCTGGCCAGGAAAGCCACAGTGAAGCTCTCCAGGGTCAGAGAGCCCAGGTATACCAGGACACAGTAGAAGGCAGTGACTGAGCCTTGTTGCATATGATGATGATGTGGCCATGTTCAGAGTATGTATGTGTCAACAAAGAGAATAGATGTTCTCAACCAGACTCCACACAGAATGAGTTGGATCAGGGTGCCGAAGGGAGTGATGTAGTTTGGTGCCCCTGAAACCAGCAGCCACCTAATTTTTCTTCCTGCAGCAGTGAGCTTAAATGCCAGAATCACAGTGATTGTCTTGGGCAAGACAGTGGACACATCCACAGTGGCAACTCCAATTGCAATCATCTGCAGGATGCAGGTTTTCATGTTGGGATGTCCAATGAAGAGCAAGGAGCAGAGAAAGGAGAATTTAAGTGCAATGAGTGGGATGTAGCTGGGAGTGTGGTTATTTGCCTTCACAGTGGGAGTGTTTTGGTGCTTCACAAATATGCCAAGTACAAGGGCTGTGAGTGTAGGCAAACACAAGGCCATCCAAGCTAGACCCATCTCCAAGAGGGTCTTCATAATCAAGAAATGTTACAGTTTTGGGGAAGCATCTGTTTCATTCTGTGTTGACATATTAATGGTCTGGACACATCAGATATTGCTGCACATCTGGTCACGAGTTGGCTTGACTAGGTTTATGAAATGCTTGAGACAGAGCCCAGGGACCCATGCAAGCCAAATAAACTCTCTATCATCTTTGCCGAATCTCCAGCCCCACAAATAAAAATTTATTCAAAAAGCGATTCAGAAAGTTACCATGGTAGATATCATTTAGCATGTCACCACTTCTTTTCATAAATCTACTCAGATTTTGAAGGTGTCAGTTATAAAGACAAAATATGCAATAAACTGTAATAGAATGTGTAACAATAAGTTAAGTCAGAATAAACTCATTGTCCTTTTTTGCTTTGTATACCAAAAAAAAAAAAAAATAAATAAATAAAAAATAACAATGCCAAGTGAATGATCTTACCAGAAGGAGAGGGCATATGTCTGGCAGATAAAAAGTAACCATTTTGCAAATGGGTGATTGACCCCTCCCTCACTGTGGTTTCCTACTTTTATTACATCTACCCTTGAATGTGCTCTTATAACAAGACTCCACTTTAACAGCTTTTTGTCTCTGGCCAGGGGGTGACATACAATGCCTATCAGGATGGAATGAAAGATATTGCAGGAGCAGCAAACCCGCAAAAGAAAATCAACAAACCACAATCCAGAACTCAGAAACTCTATATCAACCACCTAGAACTAGGCCAGCCTAATCTCTCCCCATCCTGAATCTCAGGGAAATTTGCGGAAGAGGGGGCGGTAAGATTGTAAGAGCAAAAGGATGGGAGGAGCAATGATTTGCAGCATGCTCCACAGAAGTTAGGGCCGAAGCAATCATAATTGGACTTTGCATGCCCTGCGCAATGTCCAACACACTATTGACCTCACAAAGTCTAGCATCTGCTAAAGGCACCACAGTAGTGTTCCTATGCTTAAGGGGAACATAGGAAAGGGTTCAGGGAAATGCCACTGGGTCCTTGTACATCATCGGAGAGGAGGACCCAGAGGAGAGTCTGGCATGCACATTAAAGGACTCTCTGGGGATTTGGGGGGGGAGGCACTGGGGGATGGGGAGGGAGAGGTGAGGGGAGGGGGATCAGGTGGTTCGGGGAGAGGAGAAGGGAGGGAGGGAACTGGTGTACCTATTAAGATGGTATGAGCGGAAATAATAATAAAAATGTTAAAGAAATAAAATTTAAACAAAAAAATCTACAAAAATATCAACCCTGTAATTATGGATTCCAACCAGAATAACTTCTCGGATATTAGCCAAGTATGATAATGATTTCAAAGCCTGATTATGAATATGACCAAAACAATGTACGAGGAATTCAGAAAGAGCAAAATAACCACCTAAGATAGGAACAGGGACACGACTGTCACCTGGATAAGATGAAAGAGGCAGTTGAAGAAACAAAATTTAGAGCAGATTAAAAAAAAGTCTCATCCCTGGGCTGGAGAGGTGGCTCAGGGGTTAAGCCTCTGCCTTGCAGGCAGAAGGTCCTGAGTTCGGATCCCAGATCCCATGTATAGAAGCCAGGCGGAAGCGGAGGCGGCCTGCGCTTCTGGTCCTGGTAGGGCGGAGCCTGTGAATCCCTGGGCGGAGGAAGTGAAGGCGTCCATGGTGGTTCCCGAATTCGTCCGTGGTTCTACACACACACAGACACACGCACGCGCACACACATACATACGCACACACGCACAATTGAATAAATAAAAAAAAATTAAAAAAAAAAAGTCTCATCCCTACTTTATTCACCTGGAACCAGACCAGCCAAATCTCCCCCCATCATAAAGCTCAGGGAAATTTGTGGAAGAGGGGACAGTAAGATCGTAAGAACCTAAAGATGGGGAGAAGTAATGATATACAAGATACTCCACACAAGTTAGGGTTCCTGTAACCATAACAGGACTTTGCATGACCTGCCCAATGACTGACATATCAATGATCCCCCCATGTTCTAGCATGGATCACAGGCACTAGAAGTCTTAGAGGCAAGGGATTAACAGTCATAACAGTGTTCCCATACTAAAAAGGAGCACAAGAAATGTCTCTAGGTAATGCTAATGAGTCCTTACACCTTATGAGTGGAGGGCACAAAGGGATTACATTACACCAAAGGATACTCCAAGGATTAGGGGGGGAAGAAGGGGCCACTTCAAGAAAGGGAGGGAGGGGTTGAAAGAAAGGGGAAAAGAGGGGAGGGAGCAACGGGGACATGGTGAGGGGTGGAGGGAAGGAGTTAAGTTTGTATGATTAGGGTAAAAAAGTCTCATGTGGAAATTGAAATAAAAAACAAACTAATTGTAACCCAAAATTTAACAAAGAGTCTTACCAACTGAACTAACAAAGCAATAAAAAGTATATCAGAATTAGAAGATGACTGAACAAACTTGTTCAAAGTTGGTGAAAAAGCTAAAAAATGTACTTGATTGGAATATTCGAGAGCTTTGGGATACTCTGAAGAAATCAAACATTTGTAATCATGGAATTCCAGAATGAAAACCCCAAAAACCTCATTAGAAGAGATTTCTCACACTACCATAATTGAAAATTTTCCACATTCATGGAAAGAGATCCCCCTCCAAGAGGCATATTGCACAGGAATTAGATATGACAAAAACAGAAACACACCATGGCAAATAATAGTCAAAATACTGCAGATACTTGACAAGGAGAACATGTTCTGAGCCTCAAGTGAGAAAAACCAAGTCACATTTGAAGACAAGCATCTTAGAATAACAGCTGATTTTTCAGTGAGAATAGTAAAAGTCAGAAGAGCTTGGAGAGAAGTACTTCAAGTCATGAATGAGCACAAATGCCAACCCAGGCTGTTATACCCATCAAAACCAACAGTCATATTTGAAGATGAAAGAAAAATTTACCACCATAAGGACATGATGAAGGCCCACATGACTACCAAAGCAGACGTATAGAAGATGCTACAAAAGATACTCAAACTCTAAGAAAAGGACAAACATATCCATGAGGACCAAAGGAAAAATAATACCAACACAACTTCCAAGCAAAGAAATACACATATAAAACCCACAAATCACAGAAAATGTCATGATCAACAGGCATTTATCAGTTATAACCTGTCACAGTTAAGCACAGGTGTCAACTTGACGGTTGAGGGTTTGAGCTCTGGGCACAGTTGTAGAGAGCTGATGGTTGAGTTAAGCCCAGAGAAGCCTGAAGGAGATTGTCTAGCTAATGGGGAAGACCCAGCCCATGATGGATGGGATTAGGCCCTGGATAAATCACAGAGAGCTGGTTGACAGAGTTGACATCCTTCTGTTCACTTGGTCAGACATGCTGGTCTGGCAAGTAAGGATCATCCATCTCTCAGCCATTATGTGTGATGGTGGCCAGTTCCCTCTGCCCTGGTGTTGGTGTATGCTCTCTCATCAAGCTTGACTAAGAACTGTAACCAGAAATCATAAGAGAATAAACCCCTTGTTCTCTTAAGCCGTTTGATGGTCATTTATCAGCAACCATACAGGCTGACTGCAACATAATCCTAAAAGTCAATGGTATTAATTCTCCAATCAAAAGACATAGGCTATAAACATGGATTAAAAATCCAACTCTTCAATCATATGCCTTCAGGAAACACATCTCATCATGAAAGATAAGCACATTCTCAGAGAAATAGGTTGGTCAATGGTACTTTAAACTAATGAAAAAGGGAAACAAGTGTGAGTAGTGATCCTAGTGTCTGAAAATATAGACTTTGAACCAAAATAAATCATAAGATACACAGAAGGATACTACCTATTAGTCAAAGGAACAATTCTTCAGGATGAATTCCTAATATTGAACATATAACAACCTAATATAGGCTTATCTATCTTCATTAATAAATACTGCGATATCTAAAGCAACAAATCAATCCCCACATGATAATAGTAGGGAATGTCAACACTTCACCCTCACCAGTGGATAGGTCAACAGGCCAAAAACTGAACAGGGACATGCTGGAGCTGAATCAAGCCATAACCCAAATAGACCTGACAAACCTCTACCAAACCTTCTATTCCAACAATGAGGAATACGCATTCTTTTCAGCAGTCCATGGAACTTTCTGCAAAACAGACCACATATTTGGCCACAAAGCAAGTCTCCACATATATAGGAAAGTTGAAATTACATCCTGTACTTTAACTGAGCAGCATGGAATAAAGCTATACTTCCACAACAAAGTAAATGGCCAAAAATACACAATATCTTGGTAATTGAACACTATGATACTGAATGAGAAATAGGTGAGGTTGAAACAGAAATTCCAAAATTCCTATAAATGAATGATAATGAGAATACAATGGATAAATAGCTCTGGGATACAACGAAGGTTGTCCTAAGAAGAAAGTTTATAGTACTCAATGCCTGTAGCAAAACAAATATATATGTGACAAGTAAATAAATTAACAATGCAGCTTAAAGCTTTAGAGAGAAAAGAACAATCCAATCACAAAAGCAGCAGATATTAGTAAAATCAGAGGAGAAATATCTGAAAATCATACAAAAATCAACCAAACCAAGAGCTGGTTCTTTGAATAAATCAACAAGATTGATAAACCTTCCACCAAATCAAACAAAACCAAAAAAAGAGAACTCAAATTAATAAGAGTAAAGATGAAAATGAAGTTATTACAACTGATAAAATATAAATTCATTTGGCCTGGGCCACGACCCCGGGACCCCAGCCCCCTTTCTCCCTCCCGTGCCACCTCTGTCCGTGCGCCCCCATCCCCAGGTGAGTGAGTCAGTCCGCCCAGTCCCCCAGCCCCTCAGGTTGCCCCATGTCCCTGTGCCACACCCTGGTCTGCCTCGGGCCTTGGCCTGGGCCATGCCCCCGGGACCTCAGCACCCTTTCTTCCTCCTGCCCGTCTGTCAGACCAACTGAACAGGACTTGCACACATTCCTCCATCCCTTTAGCTTGGGAGGGCCACTAAGCCAAGTCCCAGGCCCCAAGTGAACAATTCTGCCAACATCAGCCCCTCTTCCTCTCTGGCCCACCGGGGACCCACACAAGTGGTCTACAGAAGACACACTGCTACTCAGAATTCAATAGAGTCCAAAGAAAACTCAAGCAAAGTTCTCAGGGTCAAAGGCCATACATCTGAAAACCTCTACAATCATCCTATCACATGGGAGAGATTCTTCACATCCAGCCCAAAGATAAGTAATCTTCCCTTTTTTTTCACCTTACTGTTCCTTTCTAATATTAACCACTGTAGATTAACCTTTCCATACAGCCACCCCCAAAATATATACAACTCCAGAGAATACACCACTCACTCCCACATATCACCAAAATACTACATCGTAAAAGTGCACTACCATACTAATATTCACCCCCTGTCTACTTAACTTGATTTAACTGATGCACTAACAGCCTAATATCCTTAACTAGGAAATAACAATAACAAAAGACAAACATACCCAACCCCAAGGCAAGGACTAGTAACAACTGCCCAAGTGTAGTAATACCAAGTAAATCAGTTCAGTCAAAAACACACAGAAACTGAAAAGCGCTAGAAGAAAAAACGACAATGTCCAAGTCAAACTGCAGATACATGAGAAACAAAACCCAAGGAGACCAATCTCCTACTGAAAGAATCAACCCCTTACTGATGGATTCCAACCAGAACAAATTCACAGAAAATAGCCAAGAAAGCCAGACCCGACAATAACTTTCAAAGTATGATCATTACCATGATTATTATTATGAAAGAGGAAATCCAAGAGGAATTAAACAACCGCAACAACCATTTTGAACAGGAACACAACAGGCATTTGGAGGAGTTGAGAAAAACAGTTCAAGAAACAAAAATAGGCATAGAGCAGTTAAAATAGACTCAGGCAGAGTTTAAAATTGAACTAAAAGACAAAGTTATCTTCAACCCAAAGCTCAACAGAGAGTCTTATCAGCAGAACTAACAAAGTAGAAAATAGAATTTTAGATCTTGAAGACAAAGTGGGAGAATTAACCAATTCAATGGAAGAGGTAGTTAAAGCGAAAACGGTAATTGAGAGGAATATTTAAGAGATATGGGACACTCTGAAGAAGCCTAACATGTACATTCGTGGAATACCAGAGCAAGAATCTCAAAATACCACACCTGAGGAAATTTTTCAAATTATCATAAATGAAAACTTCCCTCAACTGAAGAATGAGAGGCCCATCCAAATACAAGAGGCATTTCGCACTCCAAACATATATGACCAAAACAGAAAATCGCCACGGCAAACAATCGTCAAAACACTTCACATTCAAGACAAAGAAAAGGTGCTGAGAGCTTCAAGAGAAAAAAAGCAACTCACTTTTAAAGGCAAACCTATTAGAATAACAAATGACTTCTCAATGGAAACAGTAAAAGCAAGAAGAGCTTGGAAAGACGTACTTCATGTATTAAATGAGCAAAAATGCCAACCCAGACTTATATCCCCGGCAAAACTATCTGTCATGAGCAAGAGTAAAAGAGAAATTTTCCAGCACAAAGACAACTTGAAGGGATACATGTCTACCAAACTAGGCCTTTAAAAAATGCTATAAATGATACATAAACTTGAAGAAAAAAACAACTGTATCCAGGAAGACAGAAGAGTAGTATCATACCACAAAAACATAAATGTAAAATAATAAGCTTACAAAATTCACTAAACATAAAAAATGTCCATAATTAAAAATAATTTCTCAATTATAACATTAAATGTCAATGGTATTAACTCACCGATTAAGAGACACAGATTACAAACTTGGATTAAAAATCACAACCCATCAATCTGTTGCCTTCAGGAAACTCATCTCACCACAAAAGATAGGCACATCCTAAAAATGAAAGGCTGGTCCAAAATTCTGCAAGCTAGTATAACCAGGAAACAGGCAGGGTTAACCATTATGCTGTCGGACAAAGTGGACTTCAAACCAAAGAAAATCATAAGAGACACAGATGGATACTACATTTTAGTCACAGGTTCAATTCACCAGGAAGACTTCACATTACTGAACATTTGTGCACCCAATACGGGCCCCTCCACATTCATTAAGAAAACTCTACAGCGTCTAAAGCGGGAAATCAACACCCAAATGATAATTCTTGGGGATTTCAACACCCCCCTCTCAACATAGGATAGATCAACAGGTCAAAAGCTTAATAGAGACACTTTGGAACTTAATCAAACCCTTAAAGAAATGGACCTTACAGATCTTTTTCAAACTTTTCATCCACGCAGCGAAGAATACACATTTTTCTCAGCAGTACACAGAACGTTCTCCAAAATAGATCATATATTGGGCCTCAAAATGAATCTACACATATACAGAAAAGTTGAAATTCTAACCTGTGCCCTATCAGACCATTACGGCCGAAAGTTGGACATCCACAACACAACAAAAACAGAAAATAAACTAACTCCTGGAAACTTAACACTATGATGCTGAATGAGAATTGGATTAAGGAAGAAATTAAAAAGGAAATTCAAGATTTCCTGAAAGCAAATGATAACGAAAATACAACTTATCAAAATCTCTGGGACAAAATGAAAGCTGTCCTAAGAGGTAAGTTCATAGCTCTTAATGCCTACATCAGAAAAATGGAAACATCAGAAATAAATAACTTCACAATGCAGTTTAAAGCTTTAGAGAAACTAGAGCAATCTGATCCCAAAAGTAGTAGAAGAGAGGAGACTAGCAAAATAAGGGGAGAAATATCTGAAATCGAGATTAAGAAAACAATAGAGAAAATCAACGAGTCAAAAAGCTGTGAAAAAATCAGTAAGATTGATACACCCCTAGATAAATTAACCTTAAGTAAGAGAGAGAAAACCCAAATCAACAAAATTAGAAATAAAAGTGGAGATATAACTACTGATACCCAAAAAATCCAGAGAATTATAACATCATATTTCAAAAACTTATACTCTGTGAAATTTGACAACACAAATGAGATGGATGAATTCCTAAGTAAACACAACTTACCTAAATTGAATCAGGAAGTTGAGAATTATTTAAATAATCCTATAACATATAAGGAAATTGAGGAAGTAATCTCAAAACTTCCCACCAAAAACTGTCCTGGACCAGATGCATTCAGCACAGAATTCTATCAGACATTTAAGCAGTTAATAACACCAATACTCCTTAAACTGTTCCATCAAATAGCAAAGGAAGGAACATTACCAAATTCCTTCTATGAAGCTAATATCGTTTTAATCCCAAAACCTAATAAAGATTCACTTAAAAAAGAAAACCATAGGCTAATCTCTCTGATCAACACAGATGCAAAGATTATCAACAAAGTCTTAGCAAATATCATTCAAAAATATATCAAAAGACCATTCACGGGAACCAAGTAGGCTTTATCCCCGGCACACAAGGTTGGTTCAACATACACGAATCAATAAATGTAATTCATCATGTAAACCAGTCCAAAGTCCAAGACCACATGATACTCTCAATAGATGCAGAAAATGCTTTTGACAAGATTCAACAGCTTTTTATGATCAAAACGCTAGAGACAGTAGGAATGGAAGGAACCTATATCAATATAGTAAAAGCTGTATACAACAAGCCCACAAGGATTATGCTCAATGGGGAAAAACTGGAAGCATTCCCACTTTGATCAAGAACTAGACAAGGCTGTCCACTCTCACCACTTCTATTCAATATTGTACTTAAGGGACATAAGGCATTCAATCAGCAAAGAAGAAATCAAACTATCCCTATTTGCAAATGACATGATCTTATACCTGAGTGATCCCAAAAACTCCACCAGGAAGCTCCTGGAACTAATTGAGAAGTTCAGCAGGGTGGCAGGATACAAAATCAATGTCCAAAAATAAGTGGCCTTCCTATATGCCCAGAATGAAAGAAGTGAAAAAACCTTGAGAGAAAAAATCCCATTTACTATAGCCCCTAAAAAAATTATACTTTGGTATAATCCTAACCAAGGAGGTAAAAGATCTTTACAATGAAAACTTTAAAACCCTAAAGAGAGAAATTGCAGAAGACACCAGAAGGTGGAAAGACCTCCCATGTTCATGGATTGGCAGAATCAACATTGTAAAAATGATCATCCTACCAAAGGCAATATACAAATTCAATGCTATAGCAATTAAAATCCAAAAGTGTGGGAACCAGGTCCCACTCACTCATTCACTCACTCACTCACACACACACAGCTGCTGGCTGTGATGAAACAGGTTCCAGTCATCCCCACCTCCACATCTATCCTCAGAGACTCGGCAAAGGACAGGGAGATTGTCAGAAGCAGATCTCTCTTTATTGGGGGGGGGAGAAAAGAAACTTGACAAGTTAGCTAGACTGGAGAGATTTTTCCATTGGGCAGATGTCATGCATATGGCGGAGAAGACAGGTTGGCATCAGCACCAGGCATGTCAGCCGGTGACTTTTTGGGGGCATGGCAGGGTGTTCAAAGGCCATAGATGCCTGTACCATGGTCTTGATGATGGAGCACTGCTGAAAGATATGCTGAGAAAACACTTAAGCAATAGTTATTAAAAGAACAATTTTTTTTTTTTGATGTTAGGTCAAACCCAGATGGACTCCATCCAGGCAAGGTATCAATCAAGCCTGTAAGGATCACAGTTAACATCTTCCTTGAGCACATGGTGGATAGTTTCTGAAAGGGAAAAGCAAAGAAAGCTGCCCCAAGGGCTTTTTGTCCCTTGGTTTGGCTTGTTAGTCTGGGGATGATTCTTTTGGGTCTTCTTCATGAGGATACTCCTGTGGATAGAATTTAAGATTCCTTGCCAGAATCCAAATCAGGGAAGACACATCCGAATCTTCTTCCCATAGCTTCCCTTGGCTTCTCTTCCTAGCCCTAGGGACACTCCCTAGGCACAAAGGGACTGTCCAACACCCAGCCTTCAGGGCCAAGAGGGGAGGGGAAACAATGGAGTTTGTTTTCCTTGTGGCCAGGTGGAGCATTTCAGGAGGGAGTGTCCCCAGGGTGAGGAAGGGAAAAGGAGGGAGGTAGGAGGGGCTAAGCCCCCTACAACTCCATGCCCTAGGTGCCACAGAGGGCTTCACTGGAAAAGAGACTGTAGATTGAAATTCGATCTAGAGCACAAGCCATTGTTAAAAGAAATCACCAATATTTAAAGGCCCAATTACAAAAACAAAAAGGGGAATAAGCCCGCACCAATATCTGGGGTTGGTATTATTTACCATCAATCTTTTAAATTTTAAATTTTATAAAAGGACAACGCAAATTGAGGTTCCAAAGACACTGGGAAGCCTGTCCACCTAACTTTCTGTTAGAAAACTATCCACAGTGTGCTCAAGGAAGATGTTAACTGTGATCCTTATAGGCCTGATTGATACCTTACCTAGATGGAGTCAATCTGGGTTTGACCTAACATCTAGAAAAATTGTTCTTTTAATAACTATATTGCTTAAATGTTTGATCAGCATATCTTTCAGCAGCGCTCCATCATCGAGACCACACTACAGGCACCTATGGCCTTTGAACATCCCTGCCACGCCCCCGAAAAGTCATCTGCTGCCATGCCTGGTGCTGATGCCAACCTGTCTTCTCCACCATATGCATGACTCCTGCCCAATGGAAAAATCTCTCTGGTCTAGCTAACTTGTCAATTGCAGTACACATCCAATGTGCAAAATAGGCCTTTAAGTACAGCTCAAAACCCCAAGGTTGGTAAAGCCAACCTCATACAGAGGACTGGTAGCCAGAGACCGGCAAGTGGAAACCCGGCCGTGGATCAACCTAAGACAGGACTTGTAGTATTATACCTGGAGACTACAAGATCCCATGACGAGTCAGACCACGGTGGGAGGTTTTTCACGCCTAAGACAGGCACAGTCACTCAAGACCATTTGGTGTGCTCAGTCGCAGTAGCCTCCTGGACCATCTCAAAAGGGGGAGATGTTTGGCCCACCCAGGAATTGCCCCAGGGCATGACCGAGCACATGGGACTAAAGATGGTGCTGAGGGCAAGGGTCTTGGGCATAACCTGATCACTTCACAGAGAGCCCTAATTGGCTTTAGGTATCTACCTGCCCCCTGTGCTGAGTAACATTGAACTTGACCATTAGCATCTATAGGATGTCTTGACCTTGTGATACAATTGGATGCCTGTTTTGTGCCTTGGTGGCCTTTGTCTATATAAAAGTTCCTTTTCTCCCCCCAAAAAAGAGAGATCTGCTTTTGACAATCTCCCGGTCCCATGCTGAATCTCTGGGGGATAGAGGCAGAGGTGGGGACGGCTGGAACCTCCTTTCATCACAGCCAGCAGCTATGTGTGTTTGAGTGAGTGAATGGATGCATGAGTGGGAACTAGTTCCCACACAGAATGCTCCTACCTTCTTCCCTTTGATAAAGGGAGCAGGGCACTTTCTCCAGCGACTTTCCTACATTCTTTCCAGGAGCTAGGAGCAGGCCCCACCCTTCTTCACCAAGCAGCTGTTCCTCATGGCCCTCCCAAATGGGAAGCTCTGCTCCCTCAGGCATTGGCTTGTCCCCTCATGCCGGCCCACACACCAGTCCACTTCTGAGAACCTCTCTCCCCTGGGTGTGCGCAGCCTCCTCACAGCCATGTACAGCTCCCCTGCCGCATGGTTCCATATCCCTACGTATTGCCCCGCTGCAGCTGCATGCAGTCTCTCCACCACTGCTGGTAGAGGCTTTGGTAGCGGTACAGCGCACCCCTGTCACAGCCCATAACTCTGTGTAACATTCTGAGCATTCGCACAGTGAGGGGTTATCATACTCTAAACAGCACACATGTCCACCATCCCCATGGTTTCCTGCACCCTGACATGGTCCAGCAGAATGTCCACCCAGCCCTGGCTCAGCGGGCCCACAGCTTTGCCCGCCTAGCCCCAGCTCCAAAGTCCCATGCCACTTGGCTTCCCCATACATAGCAACTTCTCTGTTCCCCTGTACCCCGGGGCCCATGTGGCTCTTTGGTGGAGCCCCCTGCAGGGTGCCTGGGATAGCTTGTTGGCTCCAACCCCCCTGGAGCTGTGCTCCAGAATGGCTCTGGCCCCTCCCTCTCTACCTGTAACTTTTGCTCCCGTGAGAGCTGAATTGGATTGGGAAGGAAAGCCATCTTGAGTGCAGAAATTGTGGAATAAAATTCCACGGAAGGTGGTATATTTTGATTTTTTTCTCGCTCTCTGGCTAGACCTTCTATTTTATTCCACATGTCCCATGAAAATATGTTGGTGGCGTGAGCCCACGGAGCAAACTCAAGAGTTAGTTCCCACACTCTGGCAATGCCTGGATCAGAAATGTCAAAACTGCGACTCCTTAATTTGGACTTGAGTGCTGATGGCACTGGATCCAGTCTACAAGTTGAATTCCCCATATTTCCCAAGTTTTTACTTACCCCGAAGCCTGCTTAGCTTCATCTGATTTCAGAAGTGTACCTTCGTGGTCGCCACTTGTGGGAACCAATTCCCACTCACTCATTCATTCACTCACTCACACACACAGCTGCTGGCTGTGATGAAAGCAGGTTCCAGTCATCCGCACCTCTGCATATACCCCCAGAGACTCACCACAGGACAGGGAGCTTGTCAGAAGCAGATCTCACTTTATTGGGGGGGGGGAGAAAAGAAACTTTTATAGACAAAGGCCACCAAGGCACAAAACAGGCATCCAATTGTGTCACAAGGTCAAGACATCCTACAGGTGCTAATGGTCAAGATCAATATCACTCAGCACAGGGGGCAGAAATACCTGAAAGCTAATTAGGGCTCTCTGTGAAGTAATCAGGTTATGCCAAAGACCCTTGCCCTCAGCGCCATCTTTAGTCCCATATGCTCGGCCATGACCTGGTGCAAATCCTGGGCAGGCCCAACACCAAAGCAATTCTTTAAAGAAGTTGACCAAACAATCTCAAAATTCATATGGAGGCACAAAAGACCCAGGATAGCAAAGACAATCCTGAGTAACAAAAACACTGCTGGAGCTATCACCTTACCAAACCTTAGTCTATACTACAAATCCATACTTATAAAAACAGCCTGGTCCTGGCTCCAAAATAGGCACATAGATCAATGGATAAGGATTGAAGACCCAGATATATGCCCACAAAATTACAGCCATTTGGTCTTTGACAAAGGGGCCCAAAAATTCACTGGAAAAAGAACATTATCTTCAACAAATGGTGCTGACAAAACTGGATCTCCACATGCAGAAGATTAAAAGTGGACCCGTACTTTCCCCATGTACAAGAATTAATTCAAAATCGATCAAGGACCTTGATATAAGGCCAGTGATTAAAAAAATCATAGTTGAAAGGGTAGGGAACTCTCTAGAGCTGATTGGGCTAGGCCAACAGTTCCTAAACAGACATCCAAAGGCACAGTCACTGCTACCAACTCTCAACAGTTGGGATATTGTGAAATTAAAGAGCTTCTGCTCAAAGAGATTGTAACATGAGCTCAAAGGCAACCCCAGAATGGGAGAAAATCTTCACTATCCACATATCTGATAGAGCTCTATTATCCCGAGTGCACAATGAACTTAGAAAACTAAACAGCAAGGAAACTAATGGTCCAATTAAAAAATGGGCCCTGGAACTTAAAAGAAACTTTACCAGGGATGAAATTAAAATGTCTAACTATCAGGGAAATGCAAATCAAAACTTCCATGAGATATCATCTCACCCCAGTCAGGATGGCAAAAATCCACAATACAAACAACAACAAATGCTGGAGAGAATGTGGATAGAGGGGAACTCTCCTACATTGTTGGTGGGAATGCAGGCTCATACAACCACTCTGGCAAAGCCGTCTGGAGATTCTTAAAGAAATTAAAGATTGAAATGCCATATGACCCTGCTATTCCACTTCTGGAAATAAGCCCACATACAGCAAAAATTTACCTTGATAGCACAAGCACGACCATGTTCATAGCAGCACTGTTTGCAATAGCAAAGTCATGGGATCAACGCAAATGTCCAACAGTTAATGAGTGGATAAAGAAACCATGGTACATCTACACAATGGAGTACTACTCAGCCATCAAAAATGATGAATTACTGGAATTTGCTGGAAAATGGATGTTATTAGAAACAATTATATTAAGTGAAGTATCCCAGACCCAGAAAATTAAGCACCGTATGTACAACTAATAGATGGCTCCTAGTACCGAACCCACCCAGCCCACCTAGAGACACTCAAAGATAAATCTCTGTAATACCTACAGTAATTGCAAGGATTATGAACAGGAGGGATGGGTTTGGAGGGCCACACCAGAAACAAGGAGAGAGGGGAACATGTTACAGCAGAGAAAATAGGCCTCCATCAAGGACTGCAAGTAAGTAGTAAGACCTGGTTAAGTTTACAGACTTTAATTCCTGATCATTTACAACTGAGGGGGTATGATCTCACCAGAAGGGGATGGCATATAGTATGGCAGATAAAAAGTAACCATTTTGCAAATGGGTGATTGACTCCTCCCTCACTGTGGTTTCCTACTTCTATTAAAATTACCTTTGAATGTGCTATTATAACAAGACCCCCGTTTAACAGCTTTTTGTCTCCTGCCAGGGGGTGACATACAGTGCCCATCAGGATGGAGTGAAGGGCATTGCAGGAGCAGCAAAACTGCAAAAAAAAAAAAAATCAACAAACCACAATCCAGAACTTCAGAGACTGTATATCAACCACCTAGAATCAGGCCAGACTAATCTCTCCCCATCCTGAAGCTCAGGGAAATTTGCAGAACAGGGGGCGGTAAGATTATAAGAGCACAAGGATGGGAGGAGCAATGATTTGCAAGATTCTCCACACAAGTTAGGGCCGAAGCAATAATAATTGGATTTTCCATGCCCTGTGCAATGTCCAACACACTATTGACCCCACAGAGTCTAGCATTTGCTAAAGACACCAAGATCCTTGGAGGCAAGGGATTGACAGCCTCAGTAGTGTTCCTATGCTTAAGGGGAACACAGGAAAATGCCACTGGGTTCTTGTACGTCATCGGAGAGGAGGGCCCAGAGGAGAATCTGGCATGCACACTAAAGGATTCTCTGGGGATTGGGGGGGAGGCACTGGGGGATGGGGAGGGAGGGGTGAGGGAAGGAAGGGATGGAACCTGTGTACCTACTAAGTTTGTATGAACAAAAATAATAAAAAATGTTACAAAAAACTCCCCCTCGATTTCCTCTCTCATAATATTGATCATGATAATGATCATGTTTTGAATGTCCTTATCTTTGGTCAGGCTTTCTTGGCTATTTTCCGTGAATTTGTTCTGGTTGGAATCTGTCATTATGGGGCTAATTCCTTCAGTGGGAGATTTTTTTTTCTTGGGTTTTGTTTCTTATGGATTTGCACTTTGACTTGGGCATTGTCATTTTATCCCTTAAGACCTTCTTTTAATTTCTTCATGTTCTTGACTGAACTGAATTATTTGGCCTGGAGTGGCACTTGCTCTGACTGGCTGGTGGGATGAGCTGGTACTGGTGGTGGGGGTAATTGACCTGTGGAGCTGGGGAGTGGCCCAGATGTCTTTCCCGACCTGGGGCAGTGCCTGCTCCTACTGGCTCGTGGAAGGAGCTGGGACTGTTGGGTTACCTGGGGTTTGGGGGTGAGCAGGTGGTGCTTACCTAGGGAGCAGTGTGTCTTGGCTGGACTGCATGCATCCCAGGTGGGTGGGGGAAGGAGAGAGGTGCTGGTCTTGAGCATGATTTCCCTGTGGGGCTGGGGAGTGGCTCAGGAGTCCTCCCAGGCCAGGGGCAGTGCATGCTTAGACTGGCTGGTGGGGGGAGCTGGGACTAGTGGGTTACCTAGGGCTCATTGTGTCCTGGCTGGACTGTGGACTTCCTGGGTGGGTGGGGAAAGGAGGCCAGAGTTCTTGATGGAGTCAAAAATCATGGAGTAGATGATCCTGCGATGGAGGGATAAAGGAGTTTCACTAAGCTCTGTGGCTAACTTGAATCTTCCCAAAACTTCTATGGCTCCCCAGTATCACTGCCCCTGGATCTTTAACTAGACACCACACATACACATACATTTCATCTATAGAACAAACATGTTTGCTCCCTGGCCTTTCTCCACCATGAATCCCAAGGGGATGTCTACTCTCCCATGGGCCTTTTTAGGGTTTGCCTCCCCTTAGACTCCAGACAACTCTGTCAAGCTGTCTCATAGGGAAACTGTTAAGCCTATCAGATACAGGGTCCTGCAGAATGTCCTTGACCCCCAACCCTGGCAATGCCTTCCCTCTGACAGGTGGCAGCACCCATTCCTTTCATGTGCCTCCTCCTCCCTTTTGGCCTTTCCCCACAAAACTCCACCGTGCCTTGCGCCAGGAAGCCCAGGCTGGCTCTGAACTTACATAGCCCAAGGAAAACTCTAGGGGACAAAGGCCATACATCTGAAGTCCTCTAAAATCATCCTATCACATCGAAGAGATTCTTCATATCCAGTCCAAAGATAAGTAAACCCACTTTTTACCATCTGGCTCCTTCCAATTATTAATCACAGTAGATTAACTTTTACATATAGCCACCCCCAAAACATATGCTACTTCAGGGACTGTACCACTCACACTCACATATTATCAAGTTACTAAATTATAAAAGTGCACTATGATACTAACCTTCACCCCCTGTCTACTAAACCTGATTTAATTGATATAATAACAGTCTAATAGCCTCATCTAGGAAATAATAATAACAACAAACACACCAAACTCCAAGGAAATCACTAGTAATAACTGCCAGAGAGTAGTGATACCAACTAATTCAATTTAGTCAAAAACACATAGAAACTGAAAGGACTTAAGAGACAAAACAGCAATGCCCTGGTAAAGGTGTAGATCCATGAGAAACAAAACCCAGGAAAATAAATCTCCCACTGAAAGAATTAACCCCATAGAGACAGATTCCAACCAGAACAAATTCAAAGAAAATATCCAAGATAGCCAGGCCCAAGATGATGAATTTCAAACCATGATCATCACCATGATTAATACTACGAAAGAGGAAATTCAGGAGGAATTAAATAACTGCATCAATCACTTTGAAGAGGAACATTAGAGATACTTGGAGGAGATGAGAAAAACAGTTCAAGAAACAAAAATAGGCATACAGCAGGTAAAACAGTCTCAGGCAGAGTTTAAAATTGAACTACAAAAGACGTTATTCTCAAACCAGAACTCAACAGAGAGTCATATCAGCAGAACTAAGGAAGAATATAGAATTTCAGATATTGAAAACAAAGTGGAAGTACTAAACAGCTCAATGGAAGAAGTTGTTAAAGCCAAAAGCATACTTGAGAGGAATATTCAAGAGTTACGAGACACCCTGAAGAAGCCTAACATGCGCATTCATGGAATATCAGAGCAAGATTCCCAAAAGACCACACTTGAGGAAATTTTTCAAACTATCATAAATCAAAATGTCCCTCATCTAAAGATTGAGAGGCCCATCCAAATACAAGAGGCATTTCACACACCAGATATAACCAAAATAGAAACTCCCCACAGCAAATAATAATTAAAACACTCCACATTCAAGAGAAAGAAAAGGTGCTGAGAGCTTCAAGGGTTAAAAAAAACAAGTCCCTTTTAAAGGTAAACCTATTACAATAACAAATGACTTCTCAATGGAAACAGTAAAAACAAGAAGAGCTTGGAGTGACATACTTCGAGTATTAAATGAAAAAAAAATGTCTACCCGAGCTAATATACCCAGCATAACTATCCATTATGATGAAGGGAGAAAGAAAAGATTTCCATCACAAAGACAAGTTGAAGGCTTATATGTCTACCAAACCAGGCCTTCAAAAATTGCTAGAAATCATACTCAATGTTGAAGAAAAAAAAAACAAGCATATCCAGGAGGACCTAAGGAAAGTATAAAACCACCAAAATCTAAAAGCTGAATAATACACTTACAAAAGCCACTAAACATAAAAAGTATTCAAAATTAAAAATAATTTCTTTACCATAACATTAAATGTCAATGGAATTATGTCACCAATTAAGAGACAAAGATTACAAACCTGGATTAAAAATAACAACCCATCAATCTGTTGCCTTCAGGAAACTCATCTCACCACAAAAGATAGGCACATCCTAAAAATAAAAGGCTGACCCAAAATTCTGCAAGCTGTTGAAACCAGGAAACAGGCAAGGTTAGCTATTATTCTATTGGAGAAAGTGGACTTCAAACCAAAAAAATCATAAGAGACACACATGGTAACAACATTTCGTCACAGATACAATTCATCAGGAAATCTTCACAATACTGAACATATATGCACCTAATCCAGGCTCCTCCACATTCATCAAGCAAACCCTAAAGCATCTAAATCAAGAAATTAAACCCCAAACAATAATTCCTAGGGATTTCAACACCACCCTCTCACAATGGGATAGATCAACAGGTCAAAAACTAACAGAGACAACTTGGAACTTAATCAAACACTTAATGAAATGAACCTTACAAATCTCTATCGACCTTTTCATACATGCACAAAAGAATGCACATTTTTCTCATAAACACATGAAACTTTCTCCAAAATGGACCACATTTTGAACCACAAGGACAGCCATGTTCGTTGCAGCACTATTTACAATAACAGTTATGGAATCGACACAAATAATCAAGAGTTGAGGAATCAATAATGAAAATGTGGCACATTTACTCAGCCATCACACAAGATGAACTCATAAAATTTGCCCAATATGGATAAAATTTGAAAAATTATATTGATTGAAGTATCCCCAGACACAGAAATTTAGACACCATGTGTACTCCTTAACAAGTGAATCCAAACCCACTAATGACATATTCAAAGGTAAATCTCTGAAATACCCATTGTACTTGCAAAGGATTATACACAAGAGGGAAAGAAAAGGAGGGACTGAAAATAACTGAGATAGATAGGGGATAAATCACACTTAAGTAGAGAAAATATTCCAAGGTCATTTATTGCATGTAACTAATGAGATATCTGACCAGGTTGGATCTCATCCATCAGGGAGAATATATAGCCTGACAGGTAGACTAGGTACTCCTAGTCTTTCAAACATTCCACACTTTGAGTCTCCTCTTATATCAAAATCTTCACTTAAACAGTTTTTTATCTTTAGTTAGGAGGTGACCTTATACCAATTATTATGTAGCCAAGGAAAGCAAAACTGAAAACAATTCAGAATACCAAAGACACTACATTATACACCTGGAATCAGACCAGACCGATCAAAACTCTTCTCATCCTAAAGCTCAGGGAAACTTTTGAAAAAGGGGGCAGCAAAAGCTTGTGTGTTTAAGAAAAAAATAAAGTGTCGGAGAAAAATTTTTTAAAAAGAAAAAAAGAAATGTCCTGTGAAAAAAATAAAATTAAATAAAATAAAATGAATGTGGAAATCTTTCCTTTGCAATTTCAGGGAATCATTTAAGGAATAGTGGTGTTAGTTGTTATTTAAAGGTCGGGTAGAATTCTGCACACAATCCATCTGGCCCTGGACTGTTTTGGTGGAAAGAGATATAATTACTTATTTTACTGGATCAATTGATATATAACTATCAAAATAATTCAGTTCATTCTGCTTCTAATTTGGTATATTGTGTGAATGTAAATATTCTTCCTTTTCCTTCTAGCTATATATTTTGTGGAATTAAGCTTTTTAAGTGTGACCTTACAATTCTCTGAATTTACTTGAAATTAGGTGCAAGAAGTCCAATTTCATCTCTTAATTTAGTAATTTGAGGTTTTCTTTTTTTGGTTGATTAATTTAGCTAAGACTTTACCAATCTTGTTGATTTTTAGAGAACATATTCATTGTTTGGTTAATACTTTGTATCATTACCTTTTCTCTTTTTTGGGTATTTGTACCCTGGTTCTCCTAATCTCTGGTCATTTTCAGTATTTGGTATTAGATTGTTAAGTTATTTACTTATGATGTTTCCATTTTTCTCCCATATTTTATTTTTTCCTAATCATACAAGCTCAATAGGTACCCCCATTCTCTCTCCCCCCTCCCAAGTCATCTCCCTTATAACTCTCCTCCCTTTCCTCTTCATTTCATCCACTCCATCTATCCCCCTCTTCAGATGCCTCTCCCTTCCTCAATCCCATCCCCTTTTTTGTGAACTCCAAACCTCCCTCTGAGTACTGCAATCTAGTGAGGGTTCAGAACACAGTGGCATAGTCCGGAGCCCCTTCATGGGATCCCTGTTAGTATGAGAACTCTGACTGTTAATCTCTTGCCTCTAAGGATCTTACTGTCTAGACATTTCTCCCATGTGATCCATGCTGCAGTTTCTTTTTTTTTCTCCTCTATTTTTTTAATTTATTTCTTCCACTGAAAAAAACTTGAAAAGTACCCATTATCCTCCTTCACTCCACTCCTCCCTGGACCTCCTTTTTCCCTCCCCCATTTTCCTCTTCCTTTCTCTCCTTCCCTCCCTTTCTTCCAGTGTCTACACCCCATTCCTGGAGTATTTTTTAGTGTGCATATCAAACTTCTCTCTGGGTCCTCCTCTCTGATGGGGTGTAAGGTAGCATTATCTAGAACTCTTTCTTGTGTTCCACTTTAGTATAAGAACACTATTGTGGCTGTTAATGCTTTGCCTCTAATGATCCTAGTGCCTGTGATCCATGCTGGATATTGGGGATTCAATGATATGTTGGTCTTTGTGCAGGTCATGCAAAATCCAATTATGATTACTTCTGCCATAACAATATGGAACATCTTGTATATCATTACTCCTCCCCATCTTTAAGCTCTTACAATCTTACTGCCCCCTCATCTGCAAATTTCCTTGATCTTTGGAATGGGGAGAGATTAGATTGGCCTGGTTCCAGGTGGTTGATGTAGAGTCTCTGATTTCCTGAATTATGGTTTGTTGATCTTTTTCAGTTTTGCTGCTCCTGCACCACCCTTAGCTCCATCATGATGGGTAATGGATGTCACCCCCCTGGCCAGACATAAAAACCTGTTAAAAAAGAGTCTTATTATAAGAGTAGATTCAAAGGTGGATGGAATAAGAGGAGGAGACTGTGATGAGGGGGGCTCAGTCTCCCATTTGCAGGATGGATACTTTCTATTTGTCAGACTCTATGCCCTCCCTTTCTGTTGAGATCATACCCATCAGATGCTAGTGACCAGGAAGGAAAGTCTGTGAGCTTAATCAGTTGTCTCATTATTACTTGTAGTCCTTGATGGTGGAGTATTTTCTATGCTGTAGCATAATCCCTTCTCTACCCATTGCTGGCAGGGCCCTCCTTCCCCTTCCCTCCCTGCTTATTATCTGGTCAATTACTATAGGTATTTCAGAGATTTATCTTTGAGTGTGTCACTAAGTGGGTTGGGTACTAGGATTCACCTATAAGGGAGTGCATATGACATTTAAATTTCTGTGTCTGGGATACTTCACTTAGTATAATTTTTCCTAATTCCATCCATTTCCAGGCAATTTTCATTAATTCATCTTTTTTGATGGCTGAATAGTATTCTACTGTATAAATGTACCACATTTTTCCTTATCCACTAGTA
Source organism: Typhlomys cinereus (assembly GCA_023101885.1). Taxonomy (NCBI): domain Eukaryota; kingdom Metazoa; phylum Chordata; class Mammalia; order Rodentia; family Platacanthomyidae; genus Typhlomys; species Typhlomys cinereus. The sequence continues at coordinate 403,842 of JALPQD010000090.1, read as the reverse complement.
ACTGTTAGGGATTTGGGTTGATTCCATGACTTTGCTATTGTAAACCGTGCTCCTATGAACATGGTCATGCTTGTGCTATCAAGGTGAATTGTTGCTGTATGGGGCATTATTCCCAAAAGTGGAATAGCAGGATCATATGGCATTTCAATCTTTAGCGTTTTTAAGAATCACCAGATGGCTCACCAGAGTGGTTGTATAAGCCTACATTTGCAACAGCAATGTAGGAAAATTCCCTTCTTGCCACATCCTCTCTGGTATTTGGTGCTTTTGTATTGTGGATTTTTCCCATCCTGACTGGGGTGAGATGATATATCAGGGAGATATCCTCCTCCTGGGTATGCTTGTTTTTTTTCTATAAGTTTGAGTGTCATTTCTAGCATTTTTCCAATGCCTGGTTTGGTAGACATGTAAGCCTTCATGTTGTCTTTGTACTGAAAAACTCTTTCTCCCTGGATATGCCGGGTATATAAGCCTGGATTGACAATTTTGCTCATTCAATACTTGAAATACCCCATCTACATCTCTTGTCCCCGGGACAGGATGCTCGCTTGTAGTCCTCCCTCCAGGTAAGTTCCAACAGCCCCAAGGTGCACCCGCTCATGCAAGCTCCTCCCACCAGCCAGCCTGAGCAACACCCAGGTTGCCTGGACCTTGGGCAGGCCACGCCTCAGGTCCCAGGAGAAGCACGCCCCATCCATCAGCCCCTCTGCCCCTCGTGCCATGCCACAGGATGCTCCCTCCCGGTCCTCCCTCACAGGTAAGTTCCAACAGCCCCCAGGTGCTCCCGCTGATTCCAGCTCCTCCCACAGGTCAGCCTGAACAACAGCCAGGCTGCCCCGACCATAGGGAAGACTACACTTCAGGTCCCAGGAGAAGCATGCCCTATCCCATCAGTCCCTCTGCCTCACGCGCCCCCACTCCACAGGATGCTCCCTCGCGGTCCTCCCTCACAGGTAAGTTCCAACATTCTCCACCTGCACCAGTTTGTCCCAGCTCCTACCATCGATCAGCCTGAGCAACACCAGGCTGCCTGAACTTGGGTGGACCACACCCCAGGTACCAAGAGAAGCCATACCCATCCCATCAGCCCCTGTGCCCCTCCCCCTGCCCAGGACCCTGGCTCACAATGCAGGGAAGACACACTGCTTCTCAGAATTCAACAGAGTCCAAAGTTAACTCAAGGAAAGTTCTAGATGACAAAGGCCATACACCTGAAGTCCTCTAAAATCATCCTATCACATCAAAGAGACTCTTCACATCCAGCCCATATAGCCACCCCCAAAACATATACAACTTTAGGGATTATACCACACACCCTCACATATCACCAAGATATTATATCGTAAAAGAGAACTATTATATTAAATTCACCTCCTGTCTATTAAACCTGGCTTAATTGATGTATTAACAGTCTAATAGCATCATTTAGGAAATCACAATAATAAGAGACAAACATACCCAACTCCAAGGCAAACACTAGTAATAACTGCCTGAGAGTAGTAATACCAACTTTATCAGTTCAGTCAAAAACACACAGAAACTGAAAGGTCTTAAAAGACAAAACAATGCCCAAGTCAAAGCTCAGATCCATGGGAAATGAAACTCAAGAAGACAAACCTCCCACCGAAAGAATTAACCCCATAATGATACATTCTAACCAGAACAAATTTACAGAAAATAGCCAAAAAACCAGGCTTAAGATAATGACTTTCAAAGCATGATCATTACCATGATCAATACTATGAAAGAGAAAATGCGGGAGGAGTTAAATAACTGCATCACCCACTTTGAAAAGGAACACAACAGACACTTGGAGGAGTTGAGAAAAACAGTTCAAGAAACAAAAATACGCATAAAGCAGTTAAAACAGTGTCAGACAGTGTTTAAAACTGAACTAAAACACAAGTTATCTTCAACCCAGAACACAACAGAGAGAGAGTCTTATCAGGAGAACCAACAAAGCAGAAAATAGAATGTCCAATCTTGAAGACAAAGTCGGAATATTAACCAACTCAATGGAAGAGGATGTTAAAGCCAAAAAATACTTGAGAAATATATTCAAGAGTTATGGGACACCCTGAGGAAGCCTAACATGTGCATTCATGGAATAGCAGAGCAAAAATCCCCTAATACTACATCTGAAGAAAATATTCAAATTATCATAAATGTAAACTTCCCTCATCTAAAGAATTAGAGGCCCATCCAAATACACGAGGCATTCCACACCCCAAACAGATAAGGCCAAAATAGAAACTCGCCATGGCAAATAATAGTCAAAACACTCCACATTCAAGACAAAGGAAGATGTTGAGATTTTCAAGGTGAAAATAAGGTATTCACTTTTAAAGGTAAACTTATTAAAATAACAAATGACTTCTGAACAGGAACAGTAAAAGCAAGTAGAGCTTGGAAGAACATACTTCAAGTACTAAATGAGCAAAAATGTCAACCCAGGCTGATATACCCAGCAAAACTATCTGTCATGATCCAGAAAGAAAGAAAAGTTTTCCAGCACAAAGAGAACTTGATGGCTTACATGTCCACCAAACCAGTCCTTCAAAAAATTCTAGAAATGATACTCAAACTTGAAGAAAAAAAAAAAAACAGCATATCCAGGAGGAAATATAATACCACTAAAACCTAAAAGCCAAATAATACACTTACGAAAGCCACTAAACATAAAAAATGTGCACAATTAAAAATAATTTCTCCATTATAACACTAAATGTTAATGGGATTAACTCACCAATCAAGAGACACAGATTACACACTTGGATTAAAAATTAAAACCCATCAATCTGTTGCCTTCAGGAAACTCATCTTACCACAAAATATAGGCGGAACTTAAAAATAAAAGGCTGGTCCAAAATTCTACTAGCTAATGGAACCAGGAAATAGGCAGGGATAGCCATTATGCAATTGGACAAACTGGAGTTAAAACCAAGAAAAATCATAAGAGACATATTTGGATACTATATTTTAGTCACAGGCACAATTCACCAGAAAGACTTCACAATACTGAACATACATGCACCTAATATGTGCCATTCCACATTCAATAAGCAAACCAACAACATCTAAAGTGAGAAATCCACTCCCAAAATGATAATTCTTGGGGATTTCAACACTGCCCTCTCAACATGGGATAAATCAACAGGTCAAAAACATAACAGAGACCCTTTGGAACTTAAACAAACCCTTAATGAAATGGACCTTACAGATCTTTACTCAACTTTTCATCCATGCACCAAAGAATACACATTCTTCTGAGCAGTACATGGAACTTCCTCCAAAATAGAGCACACATTGGGGCAGAAAATTAATTTCCCCATATACAGGAATGTTGAAATTCTAGCATCTACAATATTAGACCACTATGGTGTAAAGCTTGACATCCACAACACAACAAACAATAAAAATACACTAATTCCTGGAAACTAAACACTGTGAAGCTGAATGAGAATTGGATCCATGAAGAAATTACAAAGGAAATTCAAAATTTCCTGGAAGCAAACAATAATGAAAATACAACTTATCAAAATATTTGGGACACAATGAATGCTGCCCTATGTGGTAAGTTCATAGTTCTTAATGCCTGCATCAATAATATGGAGATATTACAAATAAATAACTTCAATGCAGCTTAAAACTTTAGAGACAGTAGAACATTCTGATTGCAAAAGCAGTAGAAGAGAGGAGATTATCAAAATCAGTGGAGAAATATTGAAAATGAGATTAAAAAACAATACAAAGCAACCAGTCAAAAAGCTGGTTCTTTGGGGAAAAAAAAGTAAGATTGATACACACGTAAGTAAATTTGCTAGAAGGAGAGAGAAAATCCAATTTAACAAAATTAGAAATGAAAATGGAGTTATCACTACTGATACCCAAGAAATCAGAGAATTATAACATCATATTTCCAAAACCTATACTCTATAAATTTTGACAGTACAAAAGAAAAGGATGAATTCCTAACTAAGCACAACTTACTTAATTTGAATCAGGAAGGATGGAATTATTTTAAACAGCCCTATAATATATGAGGAAATTGATGAAGTAATCTGAAATTTTCCTATCAAAAAATGTCCTAGACAAGAAGGATTCAGCACAGAGTTCTACCAGATATGTAAGGAACGAATAACACCAATACTCTTTAAACTATTCCACCAAATAGAAAAGGAAGGAACACTACCAAATTCTTTCTATGAAGCTTATTGCCAAAACCTAATAAAATATACTTAAAAAGAAAACTGTGGATGAGCACAGATGCAAAGATTCTCAACAAAGTCTTAGTAAATTGGCAGGAACTAGACAAGGCTGTCCACTGTCACCACTTCTTTTCAATATTGTACTTAAAGTCTTAGCTGAAGCCATAAGACAAGAAAGGGACATAAAAGAGATTCAAATGGCAAGGAAGAAGTCAAGTTATCTCTATTTGCAGATGACATGATATTATACCTGAGTGATCCCAAAAACTCCACCAGGAAGCTCCTGGAGCTTCAGCAGTTCAGCAGTGTGGCAGGATACAAAAGAAATGGACAAAAATCAGTGGCCTTCCTATATCCCCAGAATGAAAGAAGTGAAAATGCTCTGAGAGAAACAATCCCATTTACTATAGCCCCTAAAACAATGATGTAACTTGGTATAAACCTAACTAAAAAGATAAAAGACCTTTACAATGAAAACTTTAAAAACCTAAAGAAAGAAATTGCAGAATACACCAGAAAGTGGAAAGACTTCCCATTTTCCAGTACTGGCAGAATCAACATCGTAAAAATGACCATCCTACCAAAGGCAATATATAAATTCAATGCTATACCAATCAAAATCTCAAAGCAATTCTATAAAGAAGTTAACCAAACAATCTCAAAATTCATATGGAGGCACAAAAGACCCAGGATCGCAAAGACAATCCTGAGTAACAAAAACACTGCTGGAGGTATCACCATACCAGACCTTAGTCTGTACTACAAATCCATAGTTATAAAAACAGCCTGGTACTGGCTCCAAAATAGACACACAGATCAATGGATAAGGGTTGAATACCCAGATATAAGCTCACAAAAATACAGCCATTTGATCTTTGACAAAGGGGCCCAAAAAATCCAATGGAAAATTAACAGTATCTTCAACAAATGGAGCTGACAAAAATGGATATCCCATGCAGAAGATTAAAACTTTACCCGTATTTGTCACCATGTAAAAGACGTACTTCCAAATGCATCAAGGACCTCAATATAAGAGCAGAGACTGTGAAAACCTTAGTGAAAGGGTAGGGAACTCCCTCGCACTGATTGGACTAGGCAAACATTTCGTAATCAAAAATCCAATAGCACAATTGATACAGCCAACACTCAACAGATGGGATCTTATGAAATTAAAGAGATTCTGTTCACATGAATAGATTGTACCCTGAGCACAAAGGCAGCCCACAGAATGGGAGAAAATCTACAATAACCACATATCTCATAGAGCTCTATTATCCAGAGTGCACAAAGAACTTAGAAAACTAAACACCAAGGAAACAAATGGCCCAATTAAAAAATGGGCCTTGAAACTTAAAAGAAACTCTACTAGGGACGAAATTGGCGTGTCAAACAAATATATTAAAAATGCTCTGCATCCTTAGCCAACAGAGAAATACAATTCAAAACTTCCCTGAGGTATCATCTCACCCAGGTCAGGATGGCAAACACCAATATCAACAGCACCACATACTGGAAAATAGGTGGCGAGAAGGGAATTCTCCTACATTGCTGGTCGGAATGCCGGCTTATACAACCACTCTGGTGAGCCTTCTGTGATTCTTAAAAAAGTTAAAGATTGAAATGCCACATGTCCCTGCTATTCCACTTTTGGGAATAATCCCCCATACAGCAAAAATTCACCTTGATAGACAAGCACGACCAAGTTCATAGCAGCACTCTTTACAATAGCAAAGTCATGGAATCAACCCAAATGCCCAACAGTTGATAAGGAGTCTATAAGGAAAATGTGATACATTTATACAATGGAATACTACTCAGCCATCAAAAACAATGAATTAATGAAAATTTCCAGGAAATGGATGGAATTAGGAAAAATTATATTGAATGAAGTATTCCAGACACACAAAATTAAGCAATATTTGTACTACCCAATAGGTAGTTCCTAGGACAAAACCCACTTAGCGACACAATCAAAGATAAATCTCCATAATACCTACCGTAATTGCATACAGCCAACACTCAACAGATGGGATCTTATGAAATTAAAGAGATTCTGTTCACATGAATAGATTGTACCCTGAGCACAAAGGCAGCCCACAGAATGGGAGAAAATCTACAATAACCACATATCTCATAGAGCTCTATTATCCAGAGTGCACAAAGAACTTAGAAAACTAAACACCAAGGAAACAAATGGCCCAATTAAAAAATGGGCCTTGAAACTTAAAAGAAACTCTACTAGGGACGAAATTGGCGTGTCAAACAAATATATTAAAAATGCTCTGCATCCTTAGCCAACAGAGAAATACAATTCAAAACTTCCCTGAGGTATCATCTCACCCAGGTCAGGATGGCAAACACCAATATCAACAGCACCACATACTGGAAAATAGGTGGCGAGAAGGGAATTCTCCTACATTGCTGGTCGGAATGCCGGCCGTAATTGCATAGATTATAAAAAGGAGGGAACGGGAAGGAGTGCCCCTCCAGAAACAAGGAGAGAGAGGGTCATGCTACAGCAGAGAAAATAGGCCACCATCAAGGACTGCAAGTAAGTAATGAGACATCTGGTTAAGCTCACAGACTTTCCTTCCTGGTCACTTGCAACTGATGGGGTATGATCTCACCAGAAAGGAGGGCATAGAGTCTAACAGATAAAAGGTATGCATCCTGCAAATGGGAGACTGACCCCTCCACTGTGGTCTCCTACTCTTATTCCATCTACCTTTGAATTTATTCTTATGATAAGGCTCTATTTTAATAGCCTTTTATCTCTGGCCAGAGGGTAACATTCAATACCCATCAGGATGGAGCCAAGGGTGGTGCAGGAGCAACAAAATTGAAAAAAAAATCAACAAACCAACAGAGACTCTACATCAACCCCCTGGAACCAGGCCAGACTAATCTCTCCCCCCCCCATCCTAAAGCTCAAGGAAATTTGCGGAAGAGGGGTGGTAAGATTCTAAGAGCCTAAAGTTGGGGAAGAGCAATAATATACAAGATACTCCACACAAGTTAGGGTCAAAGTAATCATAATAGACTTTTCATGACCTGCTCAATGATCAACAAATCTTTGACCCCCCCCCAAAGACTAGCATAACCTTTAGTATAGTTCCTATACTAAAGGCTAACACAAGAAAGAGCTCTAGGCAATGTTACTGAGTCCTAACACCTCATTAGAGAGGAGGACCCAGAGGGTAGTTTGACATGCATTCTAAAGAATGCTCCAGGCATGGTGGGGAGGGAGCACTGGGAGAAAGGGAGGTGAGTGGAAAGGAAGGGGAAAAGAGGGAAGGGAGCATGGGGATCCAGGGAGGGGTGGAGGGACAGAGGTAAATTGGTACTTATCAACTTTGTATGAGTGGAAGAAATAAAAAAAGAAACATTTAAAAGAACTCAGAATAAAAAAAGGAACTAGGTTTTGTTATTATGCACTGTATAAAGATATTGAATTACCATAATATTTTCATAACAAGAAATAATAAACCAAAAAAGATACATTAAAAAAGAAAGATATAGTCCCTAATTGGTGGCTTCTAGTACCAAACTCACTTAGTGACATACTCAAAGATAAATCTCTAATATCTACAGAAATTGCAAAGATTATAAACAGGAGAGAAGGGGAAGGAGGGCCTCACCAGAAACAAGGAGAGAGGGGATCATGCTACAGCAGAGAAAATAGGTCACCATCAAGAACTGCAAGTAAGTAGTGAGATATCTGGTTAAGCTTACAGACTTTCTTTCCTGGCCACTTGCAACTGATGGTGTTTGATCTCAACAATCAGGGAGGGCATAGATTCTGGCTGATAGATGGAAATTATCCTGCAAATGAGAGACTGATTCCCCATCACCATGGTCTCCTACTCTTATTCTATCTACCTGAGTCTACTAGTATAATAAGACTCTATTTTAACAGCCTGTTATCTCTGGCTAGGAGGTATCATCCAATACCCATGAGAATGGAGCCAAAGGTGGTGCAAGAACAGCAAAAATGGAAGAAGAAAAAAAATAGAATAACAAACCATATAATTCAGAACATCAAAGGCCCTACATTCATCACCGGAAACCATTCTAGCCTTGTCTCTCCCCATCCAAAACTTAGGGAAATTTTCAGAAGAAGGGACAGTAAGATTGTAAGAGCCTAAAGATGGGGAGGAGAAATGATATGCACAATACTCCACACATGTTAGGGCCAAAGTAATCATAATAGGACTTTGCATGACCTGCACAATGACCAACATATCATTGACCCACCCCCCAAAGTCTACCATGGATCACAGGCACTAAGAAACTTAGAGGCAAGGGACTATCAGCCACAATAGTGTTCCTGTACTAAAGTGGAACATATTAAAGAGTTCTAGACAATGCTACTGAGTCCTTACACCTCATCAGAGAGGAGGAACCAGAGGGAAGTTTGACATGCACACTAAAGGATGATGCAGGAATGGGGAGACGGGACATTGGGAAAAAGGGAGTGAGGGGGGAAAGGAAGGGGTAAAAGGGGAGGGAGTAAGGGAATCCAGGGAGTGGTAAAGGGAGGGAGGGGAATGGGGTACCTATCAAGTTTGTATGAGTGAAAAAAATAAATTAAAACATACTGAAAACAAACGAATGAATAAAAATGTATTGAAACAGATTTAAGAAGATATAACAGGGTGTATATAGTAGAAAGGGTTTTGAGTTGTGTGAGATATGGCTGCTTGTAGATGGTTAATGGTATTAGATTGTCAATGGCTAATACCATGAAAGGGTGGGTATGTGGGGCTTTGTGTGCACTGTATCAAAATCTTAATATGTGGTAGTTATCAATTGATGTTAAAAGGAAAATAAAATAGGATACTTATCTTGTGGTTATGTTGGAACCGAAGTTCCTCCAAGTCACCCGCCCCGACCCCAAAAGAAGACACGAGGACCGAGAGGCTGCTGCAAAGGCAATAGGCGAGTTTATTCTGGCATGCCAGGACCACCTCCCTCTTGCAAGCAAGAGAAGAGCGGCCCCGACTGAGGTCGGGGTAGGGTTTTTATAGGGTATAGGGTAGCAAAACATATTTTTCTTTTTTTTATTATTATTATTATTTATTCAACTGTGTGTATGTGCGCGCGCGTGTCTGTGTGTGTGTGTATGTGTGTGTAGAACCACGGATGAATTCGCGAACCACCATGGACGCCTCCACCTCCTTCTGCCCCGGGATTCACAGGCTCCGCCCTACCAGGACCAGAAGTGCAGGCCGCCCCCGCTTCCGTCTGGCGTCTATACGTGGGATCTGGGATCCAAACTCGGGACCTTCCGCCTGCAAGGCGGAGGCTTAACCCCTGAGCCACCTCTCCAGCCCCCAAAACATATTTTTCTATAGCACTCTTTGGCACACTTTTCACAGCACACAAGGACGTTGAGTCAGCCAAGGGTGACCATCAGATGTTCTGGTCGAAGTCATGGGCAGTTCTTGGTGGGCGAGGTCCCAGTCAACACGTCCGAAGCAGGGCTGACTTGTTTGTGCAAGATAGCAGTGGGCTTGGGGTGAAGCTTCGGTCATAGTTACAATAATAATACAAAGGCTTTGGTGGTATTTGGCATATTAGACCTTGAGAGGGGGAGCATTTCCCGGAGTTCTGTGTGGGGAGGGGGCAAGCGGGCTTAGACGGCATCTGGACATACTGAAAACATTTCTCCGAGACCTTGAAGGGGGAAGATTCTCACAGGGACCTTGAGAGTGGAGATGTTTTTCAGTCTCTAGCCACCTGTTGTTTTCAGAACTCTGAAAACTGCTGACCACCAAGCTGTTAGTCATAACCTCATTATTTGTCACAATTTCTATAAAAATTTCTTTTCTTCCACATTCCCCCCTTTTCTTTTCTGGGTCATTTTTAATCTTAAAATTCAGAGGATGTTTTCTGGTCTACTTGGGGCATGGGTTGGTACTGTCGTCTCAACACCACCACCTGCACCGTGCCAATGCGCTCCCCAGCAAAAGCAAGCACGCGATCCAAAACGCAGGGCCAAAAAGCAACAGTAGCATAATGAGGGGCCCCAGGAGAGTAGAAATTAGGGTAGTTAGCCATGGAGAGGAATCGAACCAGTTTTTGAACCATCCCTGGCTTGTTTCCCTGTCTACGTTTTTATTTCTTCAGCAGGAGTTCTTTCATGGTGATCCCAACAGTGGTGGATGGCCTTTAGGAATTCCAAAGAACTTTAAAGACCTTGAGAGACCCATCCCAGCATGGCTGCTCTAATCCTGCCTCACTTTCCCATAAACCTATTTGAGAATTCAGACTGCTCTGGGGATAAAGGGCGATGATTCGATCTGGCTGCTTCCTGCTGAATCAGGGCGAAGAAAAAAAGAGCAGTCTGACATTCTCATCTATGAAATGCTGGGTTGGTCTAGAGGTCTTTGATAGATGGCTTTATTACCTCAAGGTTGGTCTAAAAGAGACAAAACACAGGCAAACTGAGTCTCCAGAATCTATAGAAGGACCAGATCATTGTAATTGGGAAGGCACATGAGATAAACCGAACAAGCTCAGCAGTCTTGCTGTGGGTACAAGCAAGCAGGAGTTAGTAAAAGAACACATTTACAAGGTGTAAAAGCCAAGGAGACCTTTTTCCTCTGGCTACTGTAGATCATATTTTAAAACCTGTCCAAAACAATGAGAACTGATTCTTTGTACAGAGCAATCTAAATTATCCTCCTTTTTTATTCTGAAAAATAAAGCAACATAAGTCTTTTTCTTTTGGGGGACCAAAGGGATGTAGCACCATTTCTCTGATCTAAATGAAAAGCCAGCATTGATTAGCTAATGGAGCTGCTCTGGAGCTACACCTGGAGTTTTTGCTGAGTTTTTGCTGTTTTTCCTAGTTTACTCCTTAAGTTTGCCATTGCCTTTTCCCTCTGTTGAGCACTGAGTTTAACTTTAGGCAACCTTTTAGGACAAGGGAAAAACTTTATTAAACTTTTCGCCAACCTATGTCTCTGGTTTTACTCCAGAGAATCAACTAAATCATCAACTAAGAAAAGGCACCTGAGTTCTTTTATGGTGCAGTTCACATGACTGAGAGCAGAATCAATTCCTCGGATCTAGCAACATTAGATTCCAAATATGCCCTGAATGGGTGGCCTTCATCTGATTTCCGGATTGCTTGGATCATACCCTTATATATTCTAAAGCTGATAGTCACAGAGATCAGGGCCAAGGCAATGTAGGCCGTCACACTCACGATGCTGGATACTGTCAAGGAAAGCAGCAGGAACGAGCTGGCGTCAAACACCACTCCAGTTTTCTTAATCTCTCTAGTAGAGGAGGTCAACAACCACGGAGCCCAAACCCCTGTGGCCAGGATGGAGAGGGGTGCGGCAGGGGCAGAAGGGGTCCAGGCGGGCTCGGCCTGGGGGCTCACGCCAGCCTGGGGCAAAACGTAAATTACCTAGGAAAGAATGTTTAGCACCTGTCCCTGGACGTTATTGGGACATACCAAGAAATTCCTAGCACCTGCCCATGTGGTTACAGTGACCTTCCCCAGGGAACAGGCCTGAACTGGGAAGAAACACCAAGACCTGACAATTTTTATATTTATTTCTCCTAAATAAAGCCATGTCTTTTCTCCAGAAAATATTTCCTTGAAATAATATCTTATCAGGTTGGAATCTTTTCCATCAGAATGGTTGGATAAGGATGCAGCATTTAGGGTCTTTAAACTGCAGACTTTTGTTACATGCTATCTGGCATTTTCTGTAATCCATGATTTTCTCTTCTAATATCTTTGGTGCGTCTAAAACCAAAACCATGTGGATGACTTTTATAACAGTGCTAAAATATTTTATTCTATTAAGCCTAAACCTTGAATATTCGGGCATTCAGGCATGTAAACAAAGGAATGCCTAAAAAGCATCACTATTAAGCATATAAGGAATCTCAGTAGTTACTTTGTGAGCACAATGAGCCTGTCATTTTCTTGATCTTAAACATTTTAGTAAAATCAAAAGTTGACAAAAGCCTAGGAAGGAAGTTGAGCACTAGAATTTTGTGCTCCCTAGTCCATTAACATAGAAACAAAGAGGCCTCCCATTTGCATGTTAAACCCAAGGTTCTCATGAGATGCTCAACCTGGCATTTTGGGCTTTCTTTTGCTGGATATCAGAGGCAAACTCCTTTTCCATCAGAGGGAAGCTATGAGCTTCAGGCCATTACATTGATCTCCACCAGGGTGCTCGACCCCTGGGCCCTGGGGTTCAGGGGGCAATCTTTCCTCCAGTGGAAATTCCCATGTTTGGGACATAGGCCATATGAAAGCTTCCTGTGCTCACAACCGTCTCAAAGCATCCAGTCTAGTTATATTTAAAGCGTCTTTTCCATCTTTCCCCTGTCGGGAGGGGTCCTGAGTTGGTCTGCTTGGGATGCCTGTTTAATCTATCCCCTAAGGCAAATGTCAAGTTCCGATTTCTTTGCTCTCTGGTTCTTTCTCTTTTTTTTTTTTTTTTTCCTTTTTCTACATTATGTCCTAGGTCACCTGCCTTATTTTAAAGTTTTAGGACAAACAGAAACAAAGGATTCTACCTCCAAGACAAAATGAAAGCTTCCTGATGGTGCCAACCTCTCCCTTACAGATGAGGATGCTATCTTTCAGATAGGAGTTTTGCTGACATGGAAGCTAAATGAAATTCCTGTTCCATCTTAGTCTCTCAAGGGCATTTCTATTGAGAGACAAAGCTTTTCCTGAGCTACTAGCTGGTATTTTTGGTACAAATGTTCATAGCCTTTTAACTTTCTAGTTAGATGGTATTATAATTTAAAGATCTTTCTGGGGTAATTTCTTTTCTAAGATGTATACAGGACATGTCCAAGAATACAAGTTGACTCTCTCAGCATTATACCCGATGTCACTCATGGTCAGGGGAGCCAGAGTCACACCCAACAACACTAAAAGGGGAGAGTCCACGGTCCACACATGTCTGAAGCTTCTTTCATTTCCTATTTAAACTGTATGGTCATTGTCTCAGACATGAAGCATTTTCCTTACAAGGCAAACATTTTTAGGAATTTTCCTTTCATTGATTAACAAGAGCTAAAGTCACATTGATCCCCACCACACGGCACAGACAGACAAAGGATGGGAATCCCTCCAGGAGAGATCATTCAAGTGCCAGCCTGGCCACACTCTTTGCAGAGTCATGGGTGATAACTTAGCCATAGTGGGCTCAGCTATTTCGTGACTTGCGACCGGATTCTAATCCGATCCCACCCTAGACCATATGTTATCACCATGGAAACACAGAACTGGCCCAATCGAATCCCGTGGCTTTAAGAGATCTTAGGGATCTCGCCGTGGGACTACAAACTCGAGCACAGAGGTGTTACAGGTTTCCCACCTCAGGCCGACATTCACTCACACATTCATACAGAGGTCAAAACATTGCCTCCCTCATTTTGCAGGTGCCCTTTTCCTCCCCCTCCAGGAGAGGCCTGTTCCAAAAGGTAAGTAGAGGTTGGTTTAACAGCTGGCCTTGAGTCTGCTGCTCTAAGCTTCAGCTGAGGTGGCATCATCGGGCGGGGCCTTGGTTCCTCCTGTTGGTCTGATGCTGAGCAGAGCCCTGCTCTCTGGGAACCCATTTCCCAGGGAGCAGATGAGGGCCCTGTTAGGGCTGCTGTCTTATTTAGTCAAAACAAACAATTAAAATACATTTAAATACATGAAGCTTAATTCTTAATTTCTAATTTTTGAGGCTCAATGCCTTTTTTTATGACATTTCCTTTAACCATTATCTCTAATTTTTAGTCTTCTCATAAACCTAACATTCTACAAACCTTCACGACATTCCACAAACCTTCATCACATTCCACAAACCTTCATCACATACTTTAACACTTTTTTTAAGTAATCAACTCATAAACCTCCTGCACATACTTTAACTCTCTAAGTAAGATAGCTCATCCCACAAACCCCTTTTTTAAAAAACAAACTTCTTTTAAACCTTCTTTTAAACCTCTTGCACATTTAACTACCATACATATTTTCTTTCATACTTGATGGTTTCCTGTTGTTTACCCTTCAAAAAATGTCCTTTAAAAGAGGCAATAACAGTAGACCTCATCTTAAAAATCATTATATCCCAATTAAGTTAGCAAGATTGTAACAGAACACAGGAGTACACCTGGAAACAGGGAATTAGCATACATACCAGGAGAATGAAGAAATTCCAATGAATTTCTCAGAAATCAGTTTTCCTTTCTGGTTGCTAGATATGTTGGTATTACATATGGGAAAACAAACTTTTAAAGGAATTACAAAAGTGATGTTATTAGATCCTAGGTAAAAACACAATATCATCTCTTGTGAAGCTTCATAGAAATCAAGATAAAACAAAATATTTTAGTCAGTACGTACTCAGGCCTTTTATGTTGTTCTTAAGTGTGCACGTGCATTTAAATTGAGCATGCCAAATAATAAAGAGTCAAAAAAAACCAAGATGTAACTATAAGCGCGCAATAATTTGAAATGGCCATAGCTGTGTTATTTTGAAACATAAAACACACATATTATGGAAAATCCAGATAACTAAGCAAATCAAAACACTTAAAGTAACTCTTAAAATAAGATCATCGTAAACACAGCACAAAAAAATGACAGACAGTTCTTCTGGCCCCTCCAGTACAGGGGGGCAGAGGCTTTCTTAAAACAAACATTTGCCGCCCTAGAAAGTGGGCCATTCATCAGAACAGAGGGTGGTAAACTTCATCCCCCAGGAGGCCGGCTGGTCTGGAAGGCCGGCCATTCTGAGCGGCAGAAAACCTGCCAGCTTCCTTTCCTGATATCCACAGACAAATTATGTCCTCTAGCCTTAACGTCCGTCCAATGGCTGATCGTCAAGTCAAGGGGCGTTGATTGAGCCTGCCCCATGATATATCTAATTTCCTGAAAACAAAAATACCCTAAGAACACAAAGAAAGAGACAATAACAAATACAACAAGTACCCGAGACGCCCGGTCCCTAAGCGCTTGCTCGAGCGGTTTCTCTCCCGGGAAGAAAGTGAAAGTAAAAGAATCCGGCAACAGAGGAGCTCGGAGGCCCGCTGCAGTTCGGGTACGTCCTCCTTCTCCAAAAAATCTTACCATGAGCCCAGTTGGGAATATCCCATCCAACTGTTCAGTCAACAAGGTTGGGTCCAATTGCCCAAACCTTATGGGGGAGTTCAGTTGGGCATTATCCCATCCAACTGCAATCTTCCCCCTGCTGTCCCCGAGGTCGGAGCGTCCTCCTCCCCCTGCGAGGTCTCGAGCACGTTTGCCCGGGCACGTCTGCCCGCCTCTTGACGGGTACAGCCCCAATCCTCGCCGGATCCCACCTCGGCGGCCTGAACTTGAAACTGAAACTGACACGAGAGATCACAGACACAAAGTACGAGACACAAGACAATTTAGGAGCTCCACTCACCTTCAACCTGGGTCGTCGCTTCCCCCGGGGTGGGTTGGGGCCTTCCCGGCCAACGCACCAGATGTTGGAACCGAAGTTCCTCCAAGTCACCCACCCCGACCCCAAAAGGAGACACGAGGACCGAGAGGCTGCTGCAAAGGCAATAGGCGAGTTTATTCTGGCATGCCAGGACCACCTCCCTCTTGCAAGCAAGAGAAGAGCGGCCCCGACTGAGGTCGGGGTAGGGTTTTTATAGGGTATAGGGTAGCAAAACACATTTTTCTATAGCACTCTTTGGCACACTTTTCACAGCACACAAGGACGTTGAGTCAGCCAAGGGTGACCATCAGATGTTCTGGTCGAAGTCGTGGGCAGTTCTTGGTGGGCGAGGTCCCGGTCAACACATCTGCAGCAGGGCTGACTTGTTTGTGCAAGATAGCAGTGGGCTTGGGGTGAAGCTTCGGTCATAGTTACAATAATAATACAAAGGCTTTGGTGGTATTTGGCATAGCTGTACGTATTAGACCTTGAGAGGGGGAGCATTTCCCGGAGTTCTGTGTGGGGAGGGGGCAAGCGGGCTTAGACGGCATCTGGACATACTGAAAACATTTCTCCGAGACCTTGAAGGGGGAAGATTCTCACAGGAACCTTGAGAGTGGAGATGTTTTTCAGTCTCTAGCCACCTGTTGTTTTCAGAACTCTGAAAACTGCTGACCACCAAGCTGTTAGTCATAACCTCATTATTTGTCACAATTTCTATAAAAATTTCTTTTCTTCCACAGTTATTTGAAAAGTTTTCCTTCTGTTGAATTGTGAGATTGTTAGATAATTCTGTTGTAAGGCATTGGTCACTGGTCACCAGTCTGAGGTTTCGGTGACCACTATTAATTTTTTGGAGGCTATTTTAATGATTAGCAGGATGGTGGGATACAGAAAGAAAGCTAGAATTTCTTAGATAGTAAGGGGTGTGTGGGAAATTGAGCTGCCTTCTCTGGGCCAGGCCACGTGGTCAATCTGCACTGGAAGATTGTTGTGGCTATGGGAAGATTATTAACTTATTTTGAGAGAGAAAGAGAGAAAGGGAGAATCAGATGCAGAGACAGAGAGAGAGAAAGAGAGTACAGTCATGACATAGTGGGTGGAGCTAAGATGACTTTCAGAAGACAGAGCATTATCATCACCATCTCCATTATTTTTAAAAACATAAAGAACACAGAATTTACTATGAAGCCAAAGGTAATACTAATCAGTAAAGGTTCATGAGAAAGGAATTATGTTTAAATTCTGTGAACTTGGGCTGGATAGATGGCTCAGGGGTTAAGCCTCTGCCTTGCAGGCGGAAGGTCCTGAATTTGGATCCTAGACCCCACGTATAGATGCCGGGTGGAAGCGGGGGTGGCCTGCGTTTCTGGTCCTAGTAGGCCAGAGCCTGTGAATCCCGGGACAGAGTAAACAAGAGGAGGTGGAGGTGGTCCATGGTGGTTCTGGAATTCGTCCGTGGTTCTACACACACACACATACATATACACACATACATACATACATACACATGCATACACACACAATTGAATAAATAATAAATAAAAAAATTAAAAAATAAATTCTGTGAACATACTATTACATATCCATAAATACAAAAGTAGGCGATAACAAAAGCATGATAGATAGGAGGAGGAAAAGACAAGGACGTAAGACCCTCAGATCCCATTTTACAATAATGATGTTTTATAAACACCAAAAAAGAAATCCTTCTACAGGTTATGGATCACTAAAAGGGAGCCACCTCAAGTATGAACTTGTCCCATAAAGGGCAAATACACTACCACAGAGACCTGGTTCCCCAGATCTAGCACAGGTGCCCCAAATGGAGTCTGTTATCCACCCATGCTGAGGGATGGGAGGTGGGAGAGACATAGCTGGATTGGTGAATGGAGGTGAGGGTGAACAAGGAGGTTAGAAGAGGGAGCGATGGGGCAAGGACCAAAATTCATTTTGTTTGCACATGTAAAATTCTCAATAAAAGTTTTGTTTCCCAATTGATTGATAAAATGTATGGTATTTTAGTCTGCACAGAGAACATTAGGTTCTTGTGGATTAAGATTCTTTGATAATAGTGACTGTGTATCAAATTCTGGATATCCGTGAAAATATTTATGGTGTAACTATAGCCCTTACTATAATAAAATGAACAAAACTGATAACTTTGAGAAGTAATTATCTTTGCCGAAGCAGTACAAGGGTGAAAAATCACACATGTGATTAGTGTCCTCTGAAAAACCTAGAAACGTTTTGAGAGATTGTTCAGGAGTTAAAGTCTCTGCCTTACATGCAGAAGGAGCTGAGTTCAGATCCTGGATTCAAATGTAAAAAAGTGGGACTGAAATGGTAGTGACCTGCATTTCAATCCTTGGTATGGGGAGTCTGAAAGACTCAAGAGTAGAGTAGTAAAGAAGGAGGATTATGATAAATAATCTCCCATGACACCCTTGGCCCTCTACAAGCACACACATTCAAGTGTCCTCTGGTACACACACACACACACACACACACACACACACACACACACACACATACTCACACACATATACTTGAACAGAAAAACAGTAACCTTTAGAGGTTTCTTACTTCCCTGTGTGTTCTGAGAGATCATAGGAAACACATAATCTTCCACTTTTGGAACAAAAAATAGGAACAAATCACTAGTTAATTCACCTATTTGTGCCTTGATCTTGGAAATTATGTCTTTTACATATGCAAATGAAAACAGAGGTTTGAGCATTTTGTCTCTGATAGATAGTTACTTGGCAAACCTCTGATATTTAAAACAATGATCTAATTAAGGATGAAACATAGTCAAGTCATTCATTCTGTGGTAACAGTTGACACTTAAAGTGTTTCCATGTTTATCTATTTATATCTGAGGGCTGCATCAGTGTGATTAGCAAGAGTGAGAGCATACAATATAAAGGTCATCCCCAAAATGTTCTGGAAATTTCTACATTTAGCATGATTCTTGTTTCTCCAGGTTATGCAGCTATTGGGAAATCTATGAAATGACACACGAACTACACAGTAAATATTCTGATACATACTGAGTGTCATTTATCTGGGACAGTGGAGTACGTAAGGCTGTATGTGTCTCTCACAGCTTTAACTATATGGGTCCTTTCTGACTCTTTCCTCTCAAAGTTTAACTTCAAATTCTCTGATGAAATCCACTTACATCATGAAATGTGTTGTTTAAAAAATAAGCTTGTTGACACAGACCTGGGACCAGCTCTGTTCCAGATCACTTCATCTGGAGCACAGACAGGAATGAACTCATGGCACCTGAGGCAGGAAGAAGTTATGTTCAAAACATGCTGTCATCATCTCTTTGTCACCTGGATCTGGACCACAGGTGCTTAGCCCCAGGGTACTGTATCTAATGTACTTCAGAGCAGATGGTATGAGCTTGATATAAACCATGGCAAGATATTGTTGGTATCTCCCAGCAGCTACAAAAATAAAACTAGAAACTGGCATGAATACACATGTGTCATATGTTCATCTCTTGGATGCGACAGGTTCCTTTTGTGCTCAAACTGACATTCTGCAAGACAAGGAAAAGATGCTCAGGTTGATGTTTGTCTTCCTGCTTCTAAGGCATCCTCTCTCCTGGGGCAGTCTCAATGGACACAATTGCTTCTGGAGAATACAGCAGGAAGGGGACAGTGACAGAGATGATCGGAATGACTGTGTTTTCCTACTTTACACATCATTTGAGTACTACCCACCGAAAGTTGATTTCTATTTCATACCTGATCTAAAGTAAGTACTTTTTTCATTTCTTTCATTTTCTGTTTACCAGCATGAACAAGGCATTACAGGCACATTGAATGCTGAGGAGTTGGTTCAGGGATTGCAGCCTTTGCTTCCCAAGAAGAAGAACCTGAGGATAGATATCCAGATTCCTTACAAAAATGCCAGGTGGAAACAGAGACAGCCTCCAATTTCAGACCTGGATAGCAGAGTCTGGTATACAATAAGATAAACCAATAACGGCATATAGCAATGCTGGGTGATTCCTTTGTCATTTTTATGCCTTCCACAGGCACACTCACTCAGGTTTCCTCTAGCACACACACACATACACACACACACGGAAACACAAACACAAACAGTCGCATTGATGGACACTTTCTAAAAGTTCTGTCCCATTCTTTCAATCTACACTTCTGGACAAGAGCCAAGATTTACTTTGATATGCTGTAAGCCTAGAGAGGAAGTTCCCTGTTTTAGTTCTCCTTTCTCTTCCATGATCTCTTTCATGACATATACAGTTATTTTCCTTGAAAGATGTTTCAAACACTCACTTGAATTCCTTGTCAATGGGCAGCAGAAAAGTGTTCAGTGTCTGCTAATGCTTCATTTGAGCATGTGATTACACAAACCTATACAAAGAGTCACTTAGCTTAGTACCAAAGGTTTTTGGTCAGTTTGTTTCCATAGATACTGATCATATTCAGTGATACATCACAGCATTTCATGCTATTGTGTTCTATGCATACAGCATATGAAACTGATTAAAGAGACAGGATCTCTGTCAGCTAGGACACTAGTAGACTTTCCAAATTTATTCTGGCACAGTGTTACATGGATTCTGTCTTGAAATTGGGCTTTTAACAGCATTAAGTCAAAACTATCATTCTGACATACAAATTGGAGGGAAATACAATTGGAGTGAAATGTTCTTGCATCTCTTATAAAAGGATGTATCACTGACAGAAATGAATTCTCACATCTCAGTCACATCCCAGGTGACAAGCAGGGAAGAAGTGTAACAAACAGTCATTTTTCTTTTCCAGCATCTTATATTGTCACTGATGAGAGTTTTAGGTTTCCACATCCTCCAATCCTAACAATATGAGTTACATTTCTCTTGACATTTCTTCATCATTTTCCAGAATGTAAACACAGTTTTATGTGAAATGGAGCACATACACTCTTTGACTGTCATTGCTGATTCTCAGTGTTGGGTGTGCAACATGTGTCATTTCTGTAATGAGAAAGTGTAAGTGGAGAATGAAAGAGATTATTCATCTAGTTGTTTCAGTTTCATATTTATTCCACAACTGGAGGATGAAATCTAGACACTCAGGAAGATGTCCTAGGGACACATCTTCATAAATTGATGACTTTTTGCCAACACAGGAACCTGACAGCTAAATATCACTTACTACATACTGTTCTTTATATCTGAGGGAAGGTTGTTGTGTTAAGAACAATATGCAATGAATACTGTGTTCTCTTTTCAGCTGGACATCAAGAAAATACCAACATGCTCTGACCTATATGTTTGCCACTGAGGAAATATACAGAAACCCCAACCTTTTACCCAATATTTCTTTTCTTTCTACATTTATGTCTGGTTTCTGCGATCATGAGTATTTGAACAGTTATCTAACTGATATGGCAGAATTAGCTTTCATTTTTCCTAATTACATGTGTTATGCAGCCAAGTGTGAAGTGACATTTACGGGACCATCATGGAAAACATCTGCCAGATTGGCAAAACATATGCAGTTCATGGCTTACCTACAGGTGAGGTTGGGTATCATCATTGTCTTCTTCTATTCTACAGAATGCCTAAGGAGAGGTAAAGGTGACTGGGTCTATGGGCCATTCCTCTCAATGAGGAGTAGTGACAAATTCTTGTTGGAAAAGAGCATGCAAGGGTTACGAAATGGGATTTTCTGGAAAATGTAGTCATCATTAAATTTGTATAAGTTCTTTGGAGAAATAAAAGTTTAAGAAAAAAGTGATGTCATTGCATTTCTTTTGAAATAATATAGTTTTGAACATAACTCAGATGTGAATTTGAGGTTGATTTAAATTGTCTTCTACCTGAATTTCATGTGTTTTCTTTGTTTCAGATTGCTTATGGGCCTTTTCAGCCCATTCTGAGTGACCGTGACAACTTTCCTTACCTATATCAAATGGCAACAAAGGACACATTTCTTCCACTTGCCATGGTTTCCCTGATGATGCATTTTGGATGGACCTGGGTGGGGCTAGTCATTTCTGATGATGACCAGGGTATCCAATTTCTCTCAGATTTGAGGGTACACATGCAAAATAATGGAGTCTGTTTAGCCTTTGTGAATGAGATTCCAGACAACATGAACTCATACCAAGAAAAAGCTGAAAAATATTATAACGAGATAATGACTTCATCAGCAAATGTTATTATTGTTTTTGGGGACACAAACTCTGTCCTAGAAGTGAGCATTAGAAGATGGGAATATTTGGGAATACAGAGAATTTGGGTTTCCACCTCACAATGGTATATCAGCACAAGGAAAAGAACTTCCACCCTTGACTCATTCCATGGACATTTCACTTTTTCACATCACCATGGAGAGATTTCAAGTCTGAAAGATTACATCCCAAAATGGAACATTGCTAAAGAGCCACGGGACATTTTTTTGTCAAGATTGGGGTGGATGCATTTTAACTGTTCACTGTCTGAGTCTGAATGTGAAACACCAAGCAACTGCTCATCCAAAACTTCCTTGGAATGGTTACCACAGCACACATTTGATATGGCCCTGAGTGATGAGTGCTATGATTTATACAATGCTGTGTATGCTGTGGCCCATGCACACCATCAAATGATTCTCCAACACCTAGACATACAGCCAGATGATAATGATACGGAAGCAATGATCACATGCTTGCAGGTACAGTGGGAATAGTGTCATGGGTGGGACATTCATAAATGTAGGCAGATAAGCTCAGTCTTGTGTGCTTATGATGCTTAGACTTAGCAACAATGGATCCTCAAATTTGTCACCTCCACAGAGGTAACATTCCATGTGCATGAACTGTGAACACAAATGTAGAGGAAGAGATATAATTTTGAATGAAAGACAGTGATAAAACCAGTATTTTGTCAATAAATATATAATTGAGTAAAGAAAGCAGCTAAAGAAGAGGGAGTAGTCTCCAGGAGTGGGTGCGAGGAGTCCTGTCAACACTGTCCTAACTGAGGTCCTGGTTGTTGCTCTTAGGACAGTCAAAACACAGGATGATGAAAGTTATTCCTCTCATTTGCTGAGTACTTGATTACCATCTTTTGGGGATTCACTTCCCCCATATTCTGATACAACAAAAATGTTATTGCCAAATTGTTCATTCTACTTTTTTTTCAATCCATTGATCACCCAGAGAAGTTACATTTTTAAAAAGTATTTCATTAATAAAAATATTATTTATACAACTATATTGAGAGAAAAGAAAAAGGACAGATATATACAGGATAAAGGGAGAGAGAGAGAGAGAGAGAGAGAGAGAGAGAAAGGATGGTTCTCTCTGCCAAAGGTATCCTAAGTGCAGCATTAAGGAGACTCTGGATTTCTGAGCCCTAAACAGAACATCAAATATTGGTTTGGGGATCGGTGTGGAATACAGGTGGAGAATAGTAGGGTGTCTTACTGCCAGATGGTTGCCTCTGTTTATGACAGGGCTACTATGCACAAATCAACTAGACTAGATGCCACACAGCATTTCATTATGCAGAAGGGAGGATCTCAGGGTACCATGTGCCACCCAAACAGACTGATGGAGACTAAAGCCTTCCAATGGAAGGGGAACACATTACTCAACAATTAGTCCACTGGTCAGCTTTTCATGCCCCAAGAGATGTTCATACACTTGCCAGTCCTGGATGTCACCTAGTAGATCACTATTGTAGGATTGAGCCAAAGCGGGAGAGACTCTGGCTGGAAAAAAATCTCATGGGGTAGATTGGAAAAGGTTTGGGGGTGGATAGGGAGAAGATTGACTAATCCATTCTGATTTTATATGAAAGTTTCAATGAATAAAAATAATTTATTAACAAGATAGCCTACATAGTCAGTGGCATTTTAAGAACAACTTTCAAATAACAAGAGGGTAAATTTGATTTTCTGTCTTATTAATAAAGTAGTTGGTACTTTCATTCCACAATATGGGTACCATGCATCTAATTCAGATGGTGATACTTTCTAGGATTTGTACAAGTGAAGCTACTCATGAGTCATCTGGCCAAACCTCAACTTACATATTGTCATATAATGGAAAGATTATAGAAACTAGGTTCATTCCTTATAGCACATGCTTTGTGCTCAAGTTGTACATCTTTTAGATCCATGCCTTTCTGAAGAACCTGCAGTTCACTAACCCTATGGGAGACACAGTGACCTTGAATCAGAAACAACACTTGGATGCAGAGTATGACATTCTCATCAACTGGAAATTCCCACAGGGTCTTGGGCTGAAAGTGAAATTAGGAGAATTTTCTTCATATGTTCCAAATGGACAGCAATTACATTTGTATGAACACCTGATAGAGTGGGCCATGGGAGATGTACAGGTGAGTTGAAATCATTTCTTATTTTTTAATTAAAGGAAGATTTTATTTTTCCTTTTACCCACTCATAAAAATTTAATAGGTACCATAGTACCCTGCCTCCCTCCACCCCGTCTCAGTCCCCCATGCTCC
This sequence comes from Typhlomys cinereus, assembly GCA_023101885.1. NCBI lineage: Eukaryota > Metazoa > Chordata > Mammalia > Rodentia > Platacanthomyidae > Typhlomys > Typhlomys cinereus. Next base: position 379,705 of record JALPQD010000090.1, on the reverse strand, counting down.
CTTCTGCCTTTTCCACTTCTTTTCATCCCCTTCCCTCCTTTTCTCCCAGTGTTCGCCTTTTCTTCCCCCCAATCTCTGCAGCATCCTTTAGTGTGAATGTCAAACTTTCCTCTCCGTCCTTCACTCTAATGATATGTTTGGACTCAGTAGCATTGCCTAGAGCCTTTCCTTCTGCTCACCTTTAGTATGGGAAAACTATCTTGACTGTTAATCTCTTGGCTCTAAGTATCCTAGTGCCTGTGATTTATGCTAGACTTTGAAACTGACATTGAAATGTCAGTCATTGCTCACATCATGCAAAGTCCTATTATGTTTACTGTGGCACTAATTTGTGTGGAGTATCTTTCATACCATTGCTTATCCCCGTCTTTAGGCTCTTACTGTCTTACCACCCCCTCTTCTGCAAATTTCCGTGAGCTTTAGGATGGGGAGAGATTGGGCTGGGCTGGATTCAGGTGATTAATGTAGTGTCTCTGATGTTCTGAATTATGGTTTGTTGTTGTGAAATAATTTCCGGTAAAGTAAATCTATATCAATTTGTATTATTTGGCTCTATGTAGCACAATGATTCATATATTTGCCTAAAAAGTTTCCATATAATTTACTTAATTCTAATTTTACCTTTCATTCTTCCATGAATGAATACAATGAACTTTGGTAATCTTTACTCCATCCTACCTGACCCCATTGCTGTCCTCCTCTTTCTGGCATCCTTTATTTTGACAGACTCCATCCTTTCATGTCTTTGCGTGTGTGGCCCACTGAGTTCCATCTGGGTGACTGCATTCCCATGTGGCTGAGCATTTGCTGGAACATGGAGGATGTATAAATGAGTGCACCACTGAAGCGTGTGATTTCCTTTCCCCCCAGACAGCCACTCTCAGTGGTCTCTCAGAGGGAATAAAGACCACCTTACTCAAGTGCTCTTCCACTAAGACAATATGGTTATGAAAGGGAGAGGTTAAATTCCAATCTGTTGCTAAGATCCAACTTCTCTTTCTCAGATTCCCACATCTTTATGCAGTGTGCCTTGCAAGCCTGGTTTCAGGAAATTTCATCTAGAGGGAAAGGTTACCTGCTGTTTTGAATGCTTCCCCTGTCCAGAGAATGAGATTTCCAATGCAACAGGTAACTCCATGCCTTCTTCATCTTCATTGGTTTTTACTGCAGCACTAGCACATTTGTGATGTCCATCATCTTACACATGGTTCAGAACTCCGTCAATGAGGTGGTTGTATATCTTCTCGCAACAGGTAATAGGGAAGTCAGCATATGGAAAATTGAACTGTGGATATTCTCATAAATCTCCAATGAATGCATGAAGAATAGCCAATGAGTTCATAGATGTTATAATATCCACATTTTCATAGTAACAAAAACTTTTGTAGCTTGTGAAATCAATGCTATATTGGGTGATCACAGGATGCCAATAATTATTTGTAAAACCATTAGGAATAATAACATACTACAAAGTGAAATGCACATCTGAGTTTTCCAGGTGTTTCTATCCTGGTAATATACAATCAAAATTCATTTCCTTCTCAGTAATAAATTTTAGCAATAGGCAAATTTGAAGAATCCTGGGTGGATTCTTTTTTTATTGTTTGTAAGTTCCACACATAAATAGAAAGGATTTATGTCATTTTCACCCCTTACTATGATTTCATATCCCCCCATACTTTTTCTATATAAACTTTCTTCCAAAATAGACTACTCCTTGCACTGAGCTTCACCTGGGTTGCATATACTCCTGTTTCCCTAAGGACTTGCTGGAGCATTGATGATATATCAGTGGATGTACTATTGAGGAAAATTGCTCTCATTCCCCTAACATTGCATTAACCCTTCAAAGTTTCGGACCTCACAAGGCTTTCCCTCTTCCATGATAAAATGTGTACAGGCCAACTCTGGTGCATATATTGTGGAAGAAGATACAGTACAGTGTGTTCACTTGTGCAGTAGCCCTGTCATGTCCATGAGATACTAATTAACACTACTACTCCTTACCTTGCATCCATGACATTTCTACCACCTTCTCTTTCACAGCTTCCCAGAGCATTGGGATAGAGAGACATGAGTACATCCAGTTTAGGGAGTCTAGTCACTTATTTTCTGCATTTGGCTCTGAAGTGATTCTCTGCATTTAATGCTGTCTTCATATTCATTTTATTGTCATTTAAACTTCTAGGCAAACACTGTAGATTAAATGACTTTGAAACCTATTATAGCACATAATTCTTTTTTTAAAAAATAAATTATTTATTTATTTGTTTTCCCCAATTATACAAGCTCAATAGGTATCCCAGTCCTCTACCTTCCTCCACCCTAACACAATCCCCCTTGCACCATCCCATCCATTTCCCCTTACTTTCAATCCCCTCCCTCCCTTTCTCCCAGTACCTCCCCTTTCCCTCATCCCATTCCCTAGAACAGCCTTTTGTGTGAATGTCAAACTTCCCTCTGAGTCATCCACTCTAGTTGAGGTATAAGGACTCAATGGCATTGCCCAGAGCCCTTCTTCAGGCTCCTCTTTAGTATCGGGACACTATCATGACTGTTAATACCTTGCCTCTAAGGATCCTAGCACCCGTGATCCATGCTAGACTTTGGGTGTCATTGACATGTCAGTCATTGTGCAGGTAATGCAAAGTCTGATTATGGCTACTGCTACCCTAACTTGTGTGGAGTTTCTTATATATCATTGGTCCTTCCCATCTTCAGGCTCTTACCATCTGCTGTCCCCTCATACACATGTTTCCATGAGCTTTATGATAGGAGTAATTTGGCTGGTCTGGTTCCAAGTGAATAATGTAGGGTCTTTTTGTTCTGAATTATGGATTGTTGTTTTCAGTTTTGTTGTTCCTGTGACACCCTTGGCTCCATCTTGATTGGTATTGGAGGTCACCTCCTAACCAAATAAAAAAGGCAGGTTAAATGAAGATATTACTATAAGAGAAGATTCAGTGAGGGTGATCAGTGGCCCATTTGCTGGATAGTTATCATCTATGTTCCAGTCTCTATTCCTTCCATGATTGGTGGAGATCAAACCTCCTCAGTTGCAAGTGATCAGGAAGAAAAGCGATAGTGAGCTTCACCAGATGTCTCATTACTTGCAATATTTGATGGTGAGCTATTTTCTCTACTAAAGCATAATCCCCTCTACCATATTTCGGGGGGGCACTCCTTCCCCTTTACTGTTTAAATCATTGCAATTACTGTAGGTATTACAGCGATTTATCTCTGAATATGTCACTAAGTGGATTTGGTATTAGGATCCACCAATTATGGAGTACATAAGGTGTTTAATTTTCTGTGTCTTGGATATATCACTCAATATAATTTTATTATTATTATTATTATTATTATTATTTCTGCTCATACTTACTTAACAGGTACACCGGTTCCCTCCATCTCCCCCAGACCCACCTGCTCCCCCTCCCCTACCCTCTCCCTCCCCATCCCACAGTGTCCCCCCAATCCCTGGAGCCTCCTTTAATGTGCATGCCAAACTCTCCTCTGGTTCCTCGTCTCTGATGAGGTACAAGGACCCAGGGGCATTTTCCAGAATGCTTTCCTGTGTTCCCCTTCAGCTTAGGAAGACTACTGTGACTGTCAGTACCTAGCCTCTACGGATCCTAGTGCCTTTAGTTCATGCTAAACTTCGTGGGGTCAAGAATGTGTTGGACACAGTGCAGGTCATGCAAAGTCCTATTATGATTGCTTCAGCCCTAACTTGTGTGGAGTATCTTGCATATCATTGCTCCTCCCATCCTTGTGCTCTTACAATCTTACCAACTCCTCTTCTGCAAATTTCCCTGAGCTTCAGGATGGGGAGAGATTAGGCTGGCCCAGTTCCAGATGGTTGATATAGAGTCTCTGATGTTCTGAATTATGATTTGTTGATTTTTTTTCGTTTTTGCTGCTCTTGCAATGCCCTTGGCTCCATCCTGATGGGTATTGGATGTCACCCCCTGGCCAGAGATAAAAACCTGTTAAATTAGAGTCTTGTTATTAGAGTATATTCAAAGGTACATGGAATAAAAGTAGAAGACTGTGGTGAAAGAGTGGTCAATCACCCATTTGCAAAATGCTTACTTTCTATCTGACAGCCTATATGCCCTCCCCTTCTGGTGAGATCATACCCCATCAGTTGAAAATGATCAGGAAGGAAAGTCTGTGAACTTAAACAGATGTCTTATTACTTACTTGCAGTCATTGATGGTGACCTATTTTCTCTGCTGTAACATGGTCTCCTCTCTCCTTGTTTCTGGTTGGGCCACCTTCCACATCTCTCCTGTTTATAATCTTTACAATTACTGCAGGTATTACAGAGATTTGTCTTTGAGTGTCTCTAAGTGGGTTTGGTACTAGGATCCACCTATTAGGGAGTACATATGGTGATTAATTTTCTGTGTCTGGGATACGACACACAATGTAATTGTTTCTAATTCCATCTATTTCCCGGCAAATTGCATTAATTCATCATTTGTGATGGCTAAGTAGTATTTCATTGTATAAATGTACCACATACCTCCACTCATCAACTGTTGGACATTCGGGCTGATTCCATGAGTTTGCTATTGTAAACAGTGCTGCTATGAACATGGTCGTGCTCATGCTATCAAGGTGAATTTTGGCTGTATGGGGAGTTATTCCCAAGAGTGGTATAGCAGGGTCATATGGCATTTCAATCTTTAAATTATTTAATAATTGCAAGATGGCTCAAAAGAGTGGTTGTACGAGCCTGCATTCCCACCAGCAATGTAGGAAAGTTCCCCTCTATACACATCCTCTCCAGGACTTGGTGTTGTTTGTATTGTAGATTTTTGCCATCCTGACTGGGGTGAGATGATATCTCAGGGAAGTTTTGATTTTCATTTTCCTGATGGCTAAGGATGTGGAGCATTTTTTAAGATATTTCTTGGACATTTTAATTTCATTGTTTGTAAAGTTTCTTTTAATTTCCAAGACCCATTTTGTAATTGGCCCATTTGTTTCCTTGGTGTTTAGTTTTCTAAGTTCTGTGTGCACCCTGGATAATAGAGGTCTAGCAGATATGTGGTTAGTGGTGATTTTCTCCCATTCTGTGGGTTGCCTTTGTGCTCAAGTTATAATTCCTTTATCTGAACAGAAGATCTTTAATTTCAGAAGATCGCATCTGTTGAGTGTTGGTTGTAGTGACTGTGCTATTGGATGTCCATTTAGGAACTGTTGGCCTAGCCCAATCAGCTTGAGGGAATTCCCTACCCTTTCAAATATGGTTTTTATAGACTCTGGCCATATATCAAGGTCCTTGATACATTTGGAATTAAGTTTTGTATATGGTGACAAGTACGGGTCCAATTTTAATCTTCTGCATGGGATATCCAGTTTTGCCAGCACCATTTGTTGAAGATGCTCTTCTTTTTCCATTGCATGTTTTGGGCCTCTTTGTCAAAGATCAAATGGCTGTAGGTGTGTGGGCTAATAACTGGGTCTTCAACACTTGTCCATTGATCTGTGTGTCTATTTTGGAGCCAATGCCAAGCTGTTTTTGTAACTATGGATTTTTATTATAGACTAAGGTTTTGTATGGTAATAACTCCTGCCATGTTTTTGTTACTCAGGATTTTTTTTGCTATCCTGGGTCTTTTGTGCCTCCATATGAATTTTGGGATTGTTTGGTCTACTTTAAAGAATTGCTTTGAGATTTTAATTGGATAGAATTGAATCTTTATATTGCCTTTGGTAGTATCATCATTTTTTGATGTTGACTCTGCCAATTCAGGAACATGGGAGGTCTTTCCACCTTCTGGTGTCTTCAGCAATTACTTTCTTTAGGGTTTTAAAATTTTCATTGTAAATTTCTCTTACTTCCTTGGTTAGGTTTATACCAAGGTATTTCAATTTTTTAGGGGCTATAGTAAATGGGATTGCTTGCTTCTCTCAAGGCTTTTTCACTTCTTTCATTCTGGGCATATAGGAAGGCCACTGATTTTTGTACATTTATTTTGTATCCTGCCAACCTGCTGAACTTCTGTATAGTTCCAGGAACTTCCTGGTGGAGTTTTTGGGATCACTCAGATATAAGGTCATCTGCAAATAGACATAACTTGACTTCTTCCTTTCCAAACTGAATCACATTTATGTCCCTTTCTTGTCTTATGGCTTCAGCTAAGACTTCAAGTACAATATTGAATAGAAGTGGTGAGAGTGGACAGCCTTGACTAGTTCCTGATCAAAGTGGAAATGCTTCATGTTTTTCTCCATTGAGTATAATCCTTGCTGTTGGTTTGTTGTATACAGCTTTTATTATATTGATAAACGTTCCTTCCATTTCACCCGTTTTTAGGGTTTTGATAATATGACTGTTGGATCTTGTCAAAAGCTTGTTCTGCATCTATCAAGAGTATCATGTGGTCTTGAACTTGGGACTGGTTTACATTTATTGACTCGTGTATGTGGAACCAACCTTATGTGCCTGGGATAAACCTTACGTGATCCCTGAGGATGAACTTTTTGATATGTTTTTGAATCTGATTTGCTAAGACTTTGTTGAGAATCTTTACATCTGTGTTCATCAGAGAGATTGGCCTATAGTTTTCTTTTTTAAGTGTATTTTTATTAGGTTTTGTGACTAAGACTATTTTAGCTTCATAGAAGGAATTTGGTAGTATTCTTTCCTTTGCTATTTGATGGAACAGTTTAAGGAGTATTGGTGTTATTAGCTCCTTAAATTTCTGGTAGAACTCTGTGCTGAATCCCTCTGGTCCAGGACATTTTTTGGTGGGAAGTTTCGAGATTCCTTCCTCGATTTCCTCGTATGTTATAGGACTATTTAAATAATTCACAACTTCCTGATTCAATTTCAGTAAGTTGTGTTTACTTAAGAATTCATCCATCTCTTTTGTGCTGTCAAATTTCACAGAGTATAAGTTTTTGAAATATGATGTTATAATTCTCTGGAATTCTTGGAAATCATTAGTGATAACTCCACTTTCATTTCTAATTTTGTTAATTTGGGCTTTCTCTCACATGCTTTTGATTAATTTAGCTAGGGGTGTATCAATCTTATTGATTTTTTCAAATAGCTAGCTTTTTAACTGGTTGATTTTCTGTGTCATTTTCCTCATCTTGATTTCAAATATTTCTGCCATGATTTTGCTAATCTCCTCCTTCTTCTTTTTTTTTTTTTTTGCTTTTGGGATCAGATTGCTGTAGTGTTTCTAAAGCTTTAAGCTGCATTGTTAAGTTATTTATGTGTGATGTTTCTATTTTTTTTTTTTGATGTAGGCATTAAAAGCTATGAACTTACCTGTTAGGACAGCTTTCATTGTGTCCCAGAAATTTTGGTAAGTTGTATTTTCATTATCATTCACTTTCAGGAAATCTTCAATTTCCTTTGTAATTTCTTTTTTAAATTTTTTTATTATTATTATTATTTATTCAACTGTGTGTATGTGCGCGCGCGTGTCTGTGTGTGTGTGTATGTGTGTTTCGCGAACCACCATGGACGCCTCCACCTCCTTCTGCCCTGGGATTCACAGGCTCTGCCCTACCAGGACCAGAAGCGCAGGCCGCCCCCGCTTCCGTCTGGCGTCTATACGTGGGATCTGGGATCCGAACTCAGGACCTTCCGCCTGCAAGGCGGAGGCTTAACCCCTGAGCCACCTCTCCAGCCCCTCTTTTGTAATTTCTTCCTGAATCTAATTCTCATTCAACATAATAGTGTTAAGTTTCCAGAAGTTAGTGTATTTTCTGTTGCTTGTTGTGTTGTGGATGTCAGCCTTTAGGCTGTGGTCTGATAAGGTACAGGCTAGAATTTCAACTTTCTTGTATAAGTGGAGATTTGTTTTGGGGCCCAATATTTGATGTATTTTGGAGAAAGTTCCATGTGCTGCTGAGAAAAATGTGTATTCTTTGATGTGTGGATGAAAAATTTGATAGAGATCCATTCAGTAAGATAGAGGTCCATTTCAGTAAGGGTTTGATTAAGATCCAAAGTGTCTCTGTTAAGTTTTTGACTTGTTGACCTATCCCATGTTGAAAGGGTGGTGTTGAAATCCCTAAGAATTATCGTTTTGGAATTGATTTCTCACTTTAGATATTTTAAGGTGTGCTTAATGAGTGTGGGGGGGCCGTATTGGGTGCATATATGTTCAGGGTTGTGAATTCTTCCTGGTGAATTTTACCTGTGACTTAAATGTACTATCCATCTGTGTCTCTCATGATTTTTTGTGGTTTGAAGTCCACTTTTTCCCATAGCATAATGGGTATCCCTGCCTGTTTTCTGGTTCCATAAGCTTGTAGAATTTTGGACCAGCCTTTCATTTTTAGGATGTGCCTATCTTTTGTGGTGAGATGAGTTTCCTGAAGGCAACAGATTGATGGATTGTGATTTTTAATCCAAGTTTGTAATCTGTGTCTCTTGATCAGTGAGTTAATTCCATTAACATTTAATGTTATAATGGAGAAATTATTTTTAATTCCAGACATTTATCATGTTTAGTAGCTTTTAGAAATGTATTGATTCGCTTTTAGGTTTTGGTAGTATTATACTTCCATTCTCTTCTCCCTGATAGGCCTGTTTTCAAGGTTGAGTATCATTTCTAGCATTTTTTGAAGGCCTGGTTTGGTGGACATGTATCCCTTCAAGGTGTCTTTGTGCTGGAAAATTTTTCTTTCTCCCTCGATCATGACAGATAGTTTTGTGGGGTATATCAGCCTGGGTTGACATTTTTGCTCAGTCAATACTTGAAGTACGTCTGTCCAAGCTCTCCTTGTTTTTACTGTGTCCATTGAGACGTCATTTGTCATTTTAATAGGTTTACCTTTAAAAGTGACTTGTTTTTTTTCCCTTGAAACTCTCAGCACCATTTCTTTATCTTGAATATGAAGTGTTTTAACTATTATTTGCTGTGGCGAGTTTCTGTTTTGGTAATATCTGTTTGGGGTGCCAAATGCCTGTTGTATATGGATGGGCCTCTCTTTTTTTAGATAAGGAAAGTTTTCCTTGATAATAATTTGAAAAATTTCCTCAGGTGTGGAATTTTGTGATTCTTTTTCTGGTATTCCATGAATGCGCATGTTAGGCTTCTTCAGGGTGTCCCATAACTCTTGAATATTTCTCTCGAGTATCTTTTTGGCTTTAACAAACTCTTACATTGAGCTGGTTATTACTCCCACTTTGTCTTCAAGGTCTGAAATTCTATTTTCTGCTTTGTTATTTCTGCTGATAAGACTCTGTTGGCCCTGAGCCCCCCAGCCAGCAGCACCTTGCCGTGCAGACACCGGCTTTGGCCCTGGGGCCCCGCCCTGTCTCCGTTCCGACCTTCCCAGGTGAAGAATTCTGCCATCAACATCAGACCCTCTGCCTCTCTGGCCCACCGGGGACCTATGCATGTGGTCCACGGAAGACACACTGCTACTCAGAATTCAATAGAGTCCAAAGGAAATTCAAGCAAAATTCTAAGGAACAAAGGGAACACAGGCCATACATCTGGACTCCACTACAATCAATATATTACATGGGAGAGATTCTTCTCATCCAGCCCAAAGATAAGTAATTTTTTTTTCACTTTACTGATCCTTTAAAGTATTAATGCTGTAAATCAACTTTCTCATACAGCCACCCCAAAACATACAACTCCAGGGAGCACACCACTCACCCCAACATTTCACCAAGATACTAAATCGTAAAAGTGCACTACCAAACTAATATTCACTCCCTGGTAACATAACCTGAGTTAACTGACATACTAACAGCCTAGTAGCCTCATCTAGGATATAACAATAACAATACACAAACATACCCAATCCAAGGCAAGCACTAGTAATAACTGGCAAGTGTAACAATACCAACTACGTCAATTCAGGGATAAACACACAGAAACTGAAAGGTCCTAAAAAACAAAACAACAATGTACAAGTCAAAGTGCAGATCCACGAGAAACAAAACCCAAGAAGACCAAATTCCCACCAAAAGAATCAATCCCATAAGGAGGGATTCCGACCAGAACAAATCCACAGAAAATAGCCATGAAAGCCAGACCCAATATAAAGACTTTCAGAGTATGATCATTAACATGATTAATACTATGAAAGAGGATATCTGAGAAGAGTTAAGCAACCGAATCAACCACTTTGAACAGGAACACAACAGGCACCTGGAGGAGTTGAGAAAAACAGTTTAAGAAACAAAAATAGGTATAGAGCAGTTAAAACAGTCTCAGGCAGAGTTTAAAATTGAACTAAAAGACAAGTTATCTTCAACCCAAAACTCAACAAAGAGTCTTATCAGCAGAACAAATGAGGCAGAAAATGAATTTCAGATCTTGAAGACAAAGTGGGAGAACTGACCAGCTCAATGGAAGAGATTGTTAAAGCAAAAAAGATACTGGAGAGTAACATTCAAGAGATATGGGACACCCAGAAGAGGCCTAACATGCGCTTTTATGGAATACCAGAACAAGAATCCCAAAATACCACACTGGAGGAAATATTTCAATTCATCATAAATGAAAACTTCCCACAACTAAAGAATGAGAAGCCTATCCAAATACAAGAGGCATTTCACACTCCAAACAGATATGACCAAAATAGAAAATTGCCACGGCAAATAATAGTAAAAACACTCCACATTCAAGACAAAGAAAAGGTGCTGAGAGCTTCAAGAGAAAAAAGCAACTCACCTTTAAAGATAAACCTATTAGAATAACAAATGACTACTCAATGGAAACAGTAAAAGCAAGAAGAGCTTGGAGAGACATACTTCAAGTATTAAATGAGCAAAAATGCCAACCCAGCCTGATATACCCGGCAAAATTATCTGTCATGATTGAGGGAGAAAGAAAAGTTTTCCAGCACAAAGACAACTTGAAGGGATACATGTCTACCAAACAAGGCCTTCAAAAAATGATAGAAAAGATACTAGAGCTTAAAAAAAAATACAAGCGTATCCAGGAGGACAGAAGGGAAGTATAATACCATCAACACATAAATATCAAACAATATGCTTACAAAATCTACTAAACATAAAAATGTCCAGAATTAAAAATAATATCTCCATTATAACATTAAATGTCAATGGTATTAACTCACTGATTAAGAGATACAGATTACAAATTTGGATTAAAAACCACAATCGAACAATCTGCTGCCTTCAGGAAACTCATCTCACCACAAAAGATAGGCACATCCTAAGAATGAAAGGCTGGTCCAAAATCATGCAAGCTAATGGAACCAGGAAACAGGCAGGGGTAGCAATTATGCTTTCAGACAAAGTGGACTTCAAACCAAAGAAAATCATAAGAGACAGAGATGGATACTACATTTTAGTCACAGGTACAATTCACCAGGAAGACTTCACAATACTGAACATTTATGCACCCAATACGGGCCCCTCCACATTCATTAAGAAACCCCTACAGCGCCTAAAGCAAGAAATCAACCCCAAATGATAATTCTTGGGGACTTCAACACCGCCCTCTCAACATGGGATAGATCAACAGGTCAAAAGCTTAACAGAGACACTTTGGATCTTAAACAAACCCTTAAAGAAATGGACCTTACAGATCTCTATCGAACTTTTCACCCACGTACCAAAGAATACACATTTTTCTGAGCAGCTCATGGAACGTTCTCCAAAATTGATCACATATTGGGCCACAAAATGAATCTACACATATACAAAAAAGTCGAAATTCTAACCTGTGCCCTGTCAGACCACCACGGCCTAAAGCTGGACATCCACAACACAACAGAAAAGAGAAAATACACTAACTCTTGGAAACTTAACACTATGATGCTGAATGAGAACTGGATTCAGGAAGAAATCAAAAAGGAAATTCAAGATTTCCTGAAAGTGAACGATAATAAAAATACAACTAACCAAAATCTCTGGGACATAATGAAAGCTGTCCTAAGAGGTAAGTTCGTAGATCTTAATGCCTATATCAAAAAAATGGAAACATCAGAAATAAATAACTTAACGATGCAGCTTAAGGCTTTAGAGAAACTTGAGCAATCTGATCCCAAAAGTAGTAGAAAAGAGGAGATTAGCAAAATAAGGGGAGAAATACCTGAAATCTAGACTAAGAAAACAATAGAAAACATCAACCAGTCAAAAAGATGGTTCTTTGAAAAAATCAATAAGATTGATACACCCCTAGCTAAATTAACCAAAAGCAAGAGAGAGAAAACCCAAATTAACAAAATTAGAAATGAACATGAGTTATCACTATGGATACCCAAGAAATCCAGAGAATTATAACATCATATTTCAAAAACTTGTACTCTGTGAAGTTTGACAACACAAAAGAGATGGATGAATTTGTAAGTAAACACAACCTACCTAAATTGAATCAGGAAGTTGTGAATTATTTAAATAGTCCTATAACATACAAGGAAATTGAAGAAGTAATCTCAAATCTTTCCAACAAAAAATGACCTGGACCAGATGGATTCAGCACAGAATTCTACCAGACATTTAAGGAGTTAATAACACCAATACTCCTTAAACTGTTCCATCAAATAGCAAAGGAAGGAACACAACCAAATTCCTTCTATGAAGCTAATATCATCTTAATCCCAAAACCTAATAAAGATTCACTTAAAAAAGAAAACTATAGGCCGATCTCTCTGATGAACACAGATGCAAAGATTCTCAACAAAGTCTTAGCAAATCAGAATCAAAAACATATCAAAAAGATCATTCACACGGAACAAGTAGGCTTCATCTCCGGCACACAAGGTTGGTTCAACATATGCAAATCAATAAATGCAATTCATCATGTAAACCAGTCCAAAGTCCAAGACCATGTGATACTCTTGATAGATGCAAAAAAAGCCTTTGACAAGATCCAACAGCCTTTTATGATCAAAACGCTAGAGCCAGTATATTATCAATATAATAAAAGCTGTATACAACAAGCCCACAGCAAGGATTATGCTCAATGGGGAACAATTGGAAGCATTCCCACTTCAGTCAGGAACTAGACAAGGCTCTCCACTCTCACCACTTCTATTCAATATTGTACTTGAAGTCTTAGCTGAAGCCATAAGACAAGAAAGGGACATAAGAGGGATTCAAATCTGCAAGGAAGAAGTCAAGTTATCCCTATTTGCAGATGACATGATCTTATACCTGAGTGATGCCAAAAACTGGAACTAATTGAGAAGTTCAGCAGGATGCAGGATACAAAATAAATGTGCACAAATCAGAGGCCTTCCTATATGCCCAGAATGAAAGAAGTGAAAAAGCCTTGAGAGAAAAAAATCCCATTTACTATAGCCCCTAAAAAAATGAAATACCTTGGTATAAACCTAACCAAGGAGGTAAAAGACCGTTACAATGAAAACTTTAAAACCCTAAAGAAAGAAATTGCAGAAGACATCAGAAGGTGTAAAGACCTCCCATGTTCCTGGATTGGCAGAATCAACATTGTAAAAATAACCATCCTACCAAAGCAATATACAAATTCAATGTTATACCAATTAAAATCTCAAATCAATTCTTTAAAGAAGTTGACCAAACAATCTCAAAATTCATATGGAGGCACAAAAGATCCAGGATAGCAAAGACAATCCTGAGTAACAAAAACACAGCTGGAGGTATTACCATACCAAACCTAAGTCTATACTACAAATCCATAGTTTAAAAAACTGCCTGATACTGGCTCCAAAATATACACACAGATCAATGGATAAGGGTTGAAGACCCAGATATAAGCCCACAAACATACAGCCATTTGATCTTTGACAAAGGGGCCCAAAGAATCCAATGGAAAAAGAACAGCATCTTCAACAAATTGTGCTGGAAAAACTGGATCTCCATATGCAGAAGATTAAAGCTGGACCTGTATTTGTCACCATGTAGAAGACTTAATTCCAAATGGATCAAGGACCTTGATATCAGACCAGAGACTATAAAAACCATAGTTGAAAGGATAGGGAACTCCCTCGAGCTGATTGGGCTAGGCCAACATTTCCTTAACAGATATCCAATGGCACAGTCACTACCAACTCTCAACAGTTTGGATCTTGTGAAATTAAAGAGCTTCTGTTCAGATAAAGAGATTGTAACACGAGCTCAAAGGCAACCCACAGAGTGGGAGAAAATTTTCACTAACCACATATCTGATAGAGCTCTACTGTCCAGAGTGCACAAAGAACTTAGAAAATTAAACACCAAGGAAACCAATGGTCCAATTAAAGAATGGGCCCTGGAACTTAAAAGAAAATTTACCAGGGATGAAATTAAAATGTCTAACAAATATCCTAAAAAATGCTGCACTTATTTAGCCATCAGGGAAATGCAAATCAAAACTTCCCTGAGATATCGTCTCACCCCGGTCAGGATGGCAAAAATCCACAATAAAAACAACAATTGCTGGAGAGGATGTGGCGAATGGGGAACTCTGCTACATTGCTGGTGAGAATGCAGGCTCCTGCAACCACTCCAACGAAGCCATCTGGAGATTCTTAAAGAAATTAAAGTTTGAAATGCCATATGACCCTGCTATTCCAGTTTTGGGAATAACCTCTCATGCAGCAGAGGTTCACCTCGATAGCTCAAGCATGACCATGTTAATAGCAGCACTGTTTACAATAGCAAAGTCATGCAATCAACCCAAATGTGCAACAGTTGACTAGTGGATAAGAAAACTGTGGTACATGTATACAATGGAGTACTACTCAGCCATCAAAAATGATGAATTACTGGAATTTGCTGGGAAATGGATGTCATTAGAAACAATTATATTAAGTGAAGTATCCCAAACCCAGAAAGTTAAGCGCAGTATGTACTCCCTAATAGGTCGCTCCTAGTACCAAACTCACCCAGCCCACATTGAGACACTCAAAGGTAAACTCATGTAATACAGTAATTGCAAGGATTATGAACAGGCGGGATGGGTTTGGAGGACCACACCAGACACAAGGAGAGAGTGGACCATGTTACAGCAGAGAAAATCGGCCTCCAAGGAATGCAAGTAAGTAATGTGACACCTGGTTAAGTTCACAGACATTCGTTCCTGATCATGTACAACTGAGGAGGTATGATCTCACCAGAAGGGGAGGGCATATAGTCGGGTAGATGAAAGGTGATCATTTTGCAAATGAGTGACTGACCCCTCACTCACCGAGGTTTCCTGCTTTTCTTACATCTACCCTTGAATGTGCTATTTTAACAAGACTCCAGTTTAACAGCTTTTTGTCTCTGACCGGTGGGTAACATACAGTGCGCATCATAATGGAGTGCAGGGCATTGCAGGAGCAGCAAACCCGCAAAAGAAAATCAACAAACTCAATCCAGAACTTCAGAGACTCTATATCAACCACATAGAACTATGCCAGCCTAACCTCCCCCCATCCTGAAGGTCAGGGCCATTTGCGGAAGAGGGGCAGTAAGATTGTAAGAGCAAAAGGATGGGAGGAGCAATGATTTGCAAGATTCTCCACACTAGTTAGGGCCAAAGCAATCATAATAGGACTTTGCATGCCCTGCGCAATGTCCAACACACTGTTGACCTCACAAAGTCTAGCATTACCTAAAGGCACCAAGATCCTTGGAGGCAAGGGATTGACAGCCACAGTAGTGTTCCTATGCTTAAGGGGAACATGAGAAAGGGTTCAGGGCAATGCCACTGGGTCCTTGTATGTCATTGGAGAGGAGGACCCAGAGGAGAGTTAGGCATACACAATAAGGACTCTCTGGGAATTGGGGGAAATTGAGCGGAAATAATAAAAAATGTATTAAAAAAAGACTGTTGAGTTCTGGGTCTGTTTTATCTGCTCTATGCCTGATATTTTTAATTTCCTTTGTCATAGGAGGGTTATACTGGTTACTTACAATTATTTACAATTACATTACTTACAAAATTCTTAGCCTGTTTTTCTTTTTTTTAAACATTTTTTATTATCTTCTCTCATACAAACTTAGTAGGTACACCTGTTCCCTCCCTCCCTCCTTCTCCCTCCACGCCTCTGCTCACCTTCCCCTCACCCCTCCCTCCCCACCCCCTAAGTGCCTCCCTTCCCCCAATCCCCTGAGAATCCTTTAATGTGCATGCCAAGCTCTCTTTTCAACTCCTCCAAGTGTCTGTTGTGTTCCTCTCCAAAGTCATTGATGCAATTATTTAATTCCTCCCAGATTTCCTCTTTCATAGTATTGAACATGGTAATGATCATGTTTTTAAAGTCATTATCCTGAGTCAGGCTTTCTTGGCTATTTTCCGTGGATTTGTTCTGGTTGGAGTCTATCATTATGGGATTAATTCCTTCAGTGGGAGATTTGTTTGTTTGGGTTTTGTTTCTCATGGATTTGCACTTTGGCTTGGGCATTGTTCTTTTAACTCTTATGACGTTCTTTCAACTTCTATGCGTTTTTCACTAAACTGAATTATTTGGCCTGGAGCAGCTCCTGCTCCAGCTGGCTAGTGGAAGGAGCTGGGACCAGTGGGCTGCCTGCGGTTTGGGGGTGGACGGGAGAAGCTTAACTAGATCGCCATGAGTCCAGGCTGGACTGCCAGGGACCTGGGCAGGTGGGGAAAGTGAGGAGGTGGTGGTGACTGGGCGCTATTTAACCTGGGGAGCTGGGGAGTGTCCCAGGGGGTCCTCCCAGGCCCAGCACAGCGCTGGCTCAGGCTGGCTGGTGAGAGGACCTGAGTCCAGTGTGCTGCCTGGCGTTTGGGGAGGCTTACCTAGGTCGCTGTGAGTCCCGGCTAGAATACACGCATCCTGGGTCGGTGGGGAAAGGCTCAATATAATTTTTTCTAATTCAATCCACTTCCCAGAAAATTCATTAATTCATCATTTTTGATGGCTAAGTAATAATGCATTATATAAATGTACCTCATTTTCCTTATCCACTCATCAACTGTTGGGCATTTGTTTTGTACCTTTGACATTGCTACTGTAAATAGTGCAGCTACAAACATGTCATGCTTGTGCAGCTGAGGCGAATTTTTCGCTTTCTGGGGAATTATTCCCAGAAGTAGAATAGCAGATTCTTATGGCATTTCAATCTTTAACTTTAAAAAAAAATCACCAGACTGCCCTCTGCCCTTTAGCCTGCCTGGGATGCTCATGATGCAGGGAGGACATACTGCTTCTCAGGTAATTACCACTAGCCCCCAGGTCACTCACTCATCCCAGCTCCTCCCACCAGCCAGCATGAACAGCACCCAGGCTGCCCCAGGTTTTGGTGGGCACTAGGCACATCCGGAGTCTCAGTGAAGTGCACTGCCATTTCCGTTATCCCCTCTGCTCTTTCCACCCACCCCTGACACTCACAGTCCAGGGAAGACATATTGCTCCTTAGAATTCAAGACAGTGCAAAGAAAACCCAAGCAAAGCTCTAGGGGATAAAGGCCATTCATCTGTAGTCCTCTAAAATCATCCAATCACATGGGAGAGATTATGCACATCCAGCCCAAAGATAAGTAAACCTCTTTTACCATCCTGCTCCTTTCAATTATTAATGAAATTAAATTTTAATTTTTCCATATAGCTACCCCTAAAACATATACAACTTCAGGAAATATATGATTCACCCTCCCATATCAACAAGGTACTAAATCATAAAAGTGCACTACCATTATAATATTCGCTCCCTGTCTACTAAACATGACATAATTGATATACTAACAGTCTTATAGTATCATCCAGGAAATAACAATAACAACAGACAAGAGTACCCAACTCCAAGGCAAACACTATAATAACTGCCCAAGAGTAGTAACAGCAAGTAATTCAGGTCAGTCAAAAACATACAGAAACTGAAAGGTCTTAGAGAAAAAACAACAATGCCCAAGTCAGAGTACAGATCCATGAGAAACAAAAACCAAGAAAACAAATTTCCCACCAAAAGAATTAACCCCATAACGATAGAATCCAATCAGAACAAATTCACAGAACATAATCAAGAAAGCCAGGCCCAAGAAATCAACTTTCAAGCATGATCATTACCATGATCAATACTATGAAAGAGGAAATTCAGGAGGAGTTAAATAACTACATCAACCACTTTGAACAGGAACATAACAGACATGTGGAGGAGTTGAGAAAAACAGGTGAAGACACAAAAGTAGACATAGAACAGTTAAAATTGTCTCAAGCAGAGTTCAAAAGTGAACTAAAAGACAAGTTATCTTCAACCCAGAAGTCAACAGAGTCTTATCCACAGAACAAACAAAGCAGAATATAGAATTTTAGATCTTGAAGACAAAGTGGAAATACTAACCAGCTCAATGGAAGAGGTTGTTAAAGCCAAAAAGATACTTGAGTGGAAAATTCAAGAGTTATGGAAGACCCTGAGGAAGCCTAACATGCACATTCATGGAATACCAGACCAAGAATCCCAAAATACCACACTTGAGGGAATTTTTCAAATTATCATAAATGAAAACTTCCCTCATCTAAAGAATGAGAGGCACATCCAAATACAAAAGGCATTCTGCACCCAAACAAATAAGACCAAAATAGAAACACAGCATGACAAATAATAGTGAAAGGCCAAAATAGAAACACAGCATGACAAATAATAGTGAAAGCACTCCTAATGAAAAACAAATAAAAGGTTCTGAGAACTTCAATGGAAAAAAAAAAGACCCTCTTGATGATAAACCTACTAAAATAACAAATGACTTCTCAACAGAAACAGTAAAAGCAAGAAGAGATTGGAGAGTCATTCTTAAAATATTGAATGACCAAATATGTCAACGCAGGCAAAATTATTAGTCATGATTAAAGGGGAAGGAAAAGTTTTCCAGCACAAAGACAGCTTGTAGGCTTACATGTCTACCATACCAGGCATTCAAAAAATGCTAGAAAACATACTCAACCTTGAAAAATAGAACAAGCATATCCAGGAGGACAGAAGGGAAAACCAAAACCTAAAAGCCACACTTATGCAAGCCACTAAACCTAAAAAGTATCGAGAATTACAAGTAATTTCTCCATTATAACACTAAAGGCCACCAACTCACCAATCAAAAGACATAGATTACAAACTTGAATTAAAAATCATAACCCATCAATCTGCTGCCTTCAGGAAACTCATCTCACCATGAAAGACAGGCACATCCTAAAACTAAAGGCTTGTCCAAAATTCTGCAAGCTAATGGCAGGGGTAGTTATTATGCTATCAGACAAAGTGGACTTCAAACCAAAGAAAATTATATGAGATACAGAAGGATACTACATTTTATTCACAGGTAAAAGTCACCAGAAAGACTTCACAATACTGAACATGTATGCACTTACCTAATATGAGCTTCTCAATGTTCATTAAGTAAACCCTACAGGTTCTAAAGTGAGAAATCAACTCTCCTCCGATAATATTTGGGGATGTCAACACCACCCTCTGAACATGGGATAGATCAATGGGTCAAAAACTTAACAGAGACACATTAGAACTTAATCAAACTCGTACTGAAATGGACCTTACAGATCTCTATCGAACTTTTCATCCACGCAACAAGGAATACACAGTTTTCTCAGCAGCACATGGAACTTTCTCCGAAATAGACCACATATTGGGCAACAAAATGAATCTACACATATACACAAAAATTGAAATTTTAGCCTGTGCACTCTCAGACCACCATGGTCTAAAGCTTGACATCCGCAACACAACAAACAACAGAAAATACACTAAATCCTGGAAACTAAATACTATGATGTAGAATGAGAATTGATTCAGGAAGAAATTACAAAGGAAATTCAAGATATCCTGGAAGCAAACGATAATGAAAATACAACTTATGAAAATCTTTGGGACACAATGAAAGCTGTCCTAAGAGGTAAGTTCATAGCTCTTAATGCCTACATCAAAAAAACAGAAACATCAAAATAAATAACAATGCAGCTTAAAACCTTAGAAACATTAAATCAATCTGATGCAAAACCAGTAGGAGAGAGATTAGAAAATCAGTGGAGAAATATCCAAAACTGAGATAAGGAAAATGATACAGAGAATCAACCAGTCAAAAAGCTGTTTCTTTGAAAAAGTCAGTAAGATTGATACACCCTTAGCTAAATTAAACAAAAGCAAGAGAGAAAAAACCCATATTAACAAAATTAGCAATGAAAATGGAGTTATCACTACCGATACCAAAGAAATTCAGAGAATTATAACATCCTATTTCAAAAACTTATACTCTGAAATTTGACAACACAAAATAAATGGATGAATTCCTGTGTAATTTCTTTCTTTAGGGTTTTAAAGTTTTCATTGTAAAGGTCTTTCACTTCCTTGGTTAGGTTTATACCATGGTATTTCATTTGTTAGGGGCTATTGTAAATGGGATTGGGCTTTTTCACTACTTTCATTCTTGGCTTATAGTAAGGCCACTGATTTTTGAACACTTGTTTTGTAACCTGTGACCCTGATGAACTTCTGTATTAGTTCTAGGAGTTTCATGCTGGAGTATTTAGGATCACTCAGGTATATGATCATGTCATCTGTGAATAGAGATAACTTGACTTCTTTCTTGCCAATTTTATCTCCCTCTCTTACAGTCAGATGAAATTTCCAGCACAATATTGAATAGAGTAGTGAGAGTGGATAGCTTTGTCTAGTTCCTGATCAAAGCAGGAATGCTTCAAGTTTCTCCCCATTGAGTGTAATCCTTGCTGTGGAATACAGCTTTGATTATATTGTTGAATGTTCCTTCCATTCCAACTATGTGTAAGGGTTTGATCATAAAAGGATGTTGGATCATGTCAAAAGCTTTTTCTTCATCTATCCAGAGTATCATGTGGTCTCGGACTGTGAATTGGTTTATACGAAGGATCACATTAATTGATTTGCATATGTTGAACGAATCTTATGTGCCTGGATTAAAAGAGACTGGATCACAATGAGTTAGCTTCTTGGTATATTTTTGAATCCGAATTGCTAAGATTTTGTTGAGAATTTTTGCATCTGTGTTCATCCAAGAGGTAGGACTATACATTACTTTTTTTAAATGTGTCTTTATTGTTTTTTGGGATTAATATGGTATTAGCTTCATAGAAAGATTTTGGCTGTGTTCCTTCCTTCACATTTTGATGGAACATTTTAAGGAGTATTGGTGTTAGTTGTTCCTTAAAAGTCTGGTAGAATTCTGTGCTAAATTCATCTGGTTCAGGACATTTTTTGGTAGGATCATTCAAGATTATTTCATTGATTTCCTCATGCATTATAGGACTATTTAAATAATTCAAAACTTCATAATTCAATTAGGTAAAGTGTGCTTATTGAACAATTCTTCCATTTCTTTTGTTTTATCAAATTTCACCAAGTATATGTTATTGAAATATAACCTTATAATTCTCTGCATTTCATTTTTTATTAAAAATTTAATTATACATTTTAAAATTTTTTTATCAGTTCCCTCCCTCCCTCCTCCTCCCCTCGCACCCCTTTCTCCTCTGCCTCTCCCTCCCCATCCCCCATTCCCTCCCCCCAAATTCCCAGAGAGTCCTTTATTGTGTACGCCTGACTCTCCACTTGGTCCTCCTCTCCGATGATATATAAGGACCCAGTGGCATTTCCATAAGCCCTTTCTCATGTTCCCTTAATCATAGGAGCACTACTATGGCTGTCAATCCCTTGCCTCCAGGGATCTCTGTGCCCTTAACAGATGCTAGACTTTATGAGGGCAATAGTGCGCTGGACATTGCTCAAGGGCATGCAAAGTCCCATTATGATTGCTTTGGCCCCAACTATTGTTGAAAATCTTGCAAATCGTTGCTCCTCCCTTCCTTTTGCTCTTACAATCTTACCACCCCCTCATCCGCAAATGTCCCTGAGCTCCAGGATGGGGAGAGCGTAGGCTGGCCTAGTTCTATGTGATTGATATAGAGTCTCTGAAGTTCTGGATTGTGGTTTGTTGATTTTCTTTTGCAGTTTTGCTGCTCCTGCAATGCCCTTCACTCCATCCTGATGGGCACTGTATGTCACCCCCTGGCCAGAGACAAAAAGCTGTTAAACTGGAGTCTTATTATAATAGCACATTCAAGGGTAGATGTAATAAAAGTAGGAAACCTCAGCGAGGGAGGGGTCCATCACACATTTGCAAAATGATTACTTTTTATCTGCTAGACTATATTCCCTCCCCTTCTGGCGAGATCAGGAAAGAACGTCTGTGAACTTAACCAGGTTTCTCATTACTTACTTTCAAACCTTGATGGAGGCCTATTTTCCCTGCTGCAATATGGTCCCCTCTCTCCTTGTTTCTGGTATGGCCTTCCTACCCCATCTCTCTTGTTCATAATCCTTGCAATTACTGTGTTACATAGGTTTACTTTTGAGTGTCTCAATGTGGGCTGGGTGAGTTTGGTACTAGGAGCCACCTATTAGGGAGTACATACGGCGCTTAATTTTCTGGGTTTGGGATACTTCACTTAATATAATTGTTTCCAATGACATCCATTTCCCAGCAAATTCCATTAATTCATCAATTTTGATGGCTGAGTAGTACTCCATTGTATAGATGTACCACAGTTTCCTTATCCACTCGTCAACTGTTGGACATTTAGGTTGATTCCATGACTTTGCTATTGTAAACAGTGCTGCTATGAACATGGTCGAGCTTGTGCTATCGAGGTGAACCTCTGCTGCATGGGGAGTTATTCCCAAAAGTGGGATAGCAGGATCATATGGCATTTCTATCTTTAATTTCTTTAAGAATCTCCAGACCGCTTGCCAGAGTGGCTGTATGAGCCTGCATTCCCACCAGCAATGTAGGAGAGTTCCCCTCTCTCCACATCCTCTCCAACAATTGTTGATGTTTGTATTGTGGATTTTTGCCATCCTGACCAGGGTGAGATGAAATCTCAGGGAAGTTTTGATTTGCATTCCCCTGATGGCTAAGGAAGTGGAGCATTTTTTCAGATATTTGTTAGACATTTTAATTTCATCCCTGGTAAAGTTTCCTTGAAGTTCCAGTGCCCATTTTTTAATTGGGCCATTGGTTTCCTTGGAGTTTAGTTTTCTAAGTTCTTTGTGCACTCTGGACAGTAGAGCTCTGTCAGATATGTGGTTAGTGAACATTTTCTCCCATTCTGTGGGTTGCCTTTGAGCTCGTGTTACAATCTCTTTATCTGAACAGAAGCTCTTTAATTTCACAAGATCCCAACTATTGAGAGTTGGTAGCAGTGACTGTGCCATTGGATGTCTGTTTAAGAAGTATTGGCCTAGCCCAATCATCTCGAGGGAGTTCTCTATCCTTTCAACTATGGTTTTTAAAGTCTCTGGCCTTAAATCAAGGTCCTTGATCCATTTGAAATTAAGTCTTGTACATGGTGACAAGTATGGGTCCAGCTTTACTCTTCTGCATGTGGAGATCCAGTTTTGCCAGCACCATTTGTTGAAGATGCCGTTCTTTTTCCATTGGATTCTTTGGGCCCCTTTGTCAAAGACCAAATGGCTGTATGTTTGTGGGCTTATATCTGGGTCTTCAACCCTTATCCATTGATCTGTGTGTCTATTTTGGAGCCAGTACCAGGCAATTTTTTAAACTATGGATTTGTAGTATAGACTTAGGTTTGGTATGGTAATACCTCCAGCAGTGTTTTTGTTACTCAGGATTGTCTTTGCTATCCTGGGTCTTTTGTGCCGCCATATGAATTTTGAGATTATTTGGTCAACTTCTTTAAAGAATTGCTTTGGGATTTTAATTGGTATAGCATTGAATTTGTATATTGCTGTAGGTAGGATGGTTATTTTTACAATGTTGATTCTACCAACAGGATCATGGGAGGTCTTTCCACCTTCTGGTGCCTTCTGCTATTTCTTTCTTTAGGGTTTTAATGTTTCCAATGAAAAGGTATTTCCTTTTTTTAGGGGCTATTGTAAATGGGATTGTTTTTCTCAAGGCTTTTTCACTTCTTTCTGTCTGGGCATATAGGAAGGCCTCTGATTTTTGCACATTTATTTTGTATCCTGCCAGCCTGCTGAACTTCTCAATTAGTTCCAGGAGCTTCCTGGTGCAGTTTTTGGGATCACTCAGGTATAAGATCATGTCATCTGCAAATAGGGATAACTTGACTTCTTCCTTGCCGATTTGAATCCCTCTTATGTCCCTTTCTTGTCTTATGGCTTCAGCTAAGACTTCAAGTACAATATTGAATAGAAGTGGTGAGAGTGGAGAGCCTTGTCTAGTTCCTGATTGAAGTGGGAATGCTTTCAATTGTTCCTCATTGAGCATAATCCTTGCTGTGCACTTGTTGTATACAGCTTTTATTATATTGATAAAGTTTCCTTCCATTCCTACAATCTCTAGCGTTTTGATCATAAAAGGCTGTTGGATTTTGTCAAAGGCTTTTTCTGCATCTATAGAGAGTATCCTTTGGTCTTGGACTTTGGACTGGTTTACATGATGAATTACTTTTATTGATTTGCGCATGTTGAACCAACCTTGTGTGCCGGAGATGAAGCCTACTTGTTCCGTGTGAATGATCTTTTTGATATGTTTTTGAATCCAATTTGCTAAGACTTTTTTGAGAATCTTTGCATCTGTGTTCATCAGAGAGATGGGCCTATAGTTTTCTTTTTTAAGTGAATCTTTATTAGGTTTTGGGATTAAGACGATATTAGCTTCATAGAAGGAATTTGGTAGTGTTCCTTCCTTTGCTATTTGATGGAACAGTTTAAGGAGTATTGGTGTTATTAACTCATTAAATGTCTGGTAGAATTCTGTGCTGAATCCATCTGGCCCAGGATATTTTTTGGTGGGAAGATTCGAGATTACTTCTTCAATTTCCTTGTATGTTATAAGACTATTTAAATAATTCACAACTTCCTGATTCAATTTAAGAAGGTTGTGTTTACTTACAAATTTATCCATCTCTTTTGTGTTGTCCAACTTCACAGAGTACAAGGTTTTGAAATATGATGTTATAATTCTCTGGATTTCTTGGGTATCCATAGTGATAACTCATGTTCATTTCTAATTTTGTTAATTTGGGTTTTCTCTCTCTTGCTTTTGGTTAATTTATCTAGGGGTGTATCAATTTTATTGATTTTTTCAAAGAACCAGCTTTTTGACTGGTTGATTTTTTCTATTGTTTTTAAATCTCTATTTCATATATTTCTTTCCTTATTTGCTAATCTCCTCTCTTTTACTACTTTTGGGATCAGATTGCTCAAGTTTCTCTAAAGCTTTAAGCTGCAATGTTAAGTTGTTTATTTCTGATGTTTCCATTTTTCTGATGTAGGCATTAAGAGCTATGAACTTACCTCTTAGGACAGATTTCATTGTGTCCCAGAGATTTTGGTAAGTTGTATTTTCATTATCATTCACTTTCAGGAAATCTTGAATTTCCTTTTTAATTTCTTCCTGAGTCCAGTTCTCATTCAGCATCATATTGTTAATTTTCCAGGAGTTAGTGTACATTCTCTTGTTTGTTCTGTTGTGGATGTCCAGCTTTAGGCCGTGGTGGTCTGATAGGGCCCAGGTTATTGTTTCAACTTTTTTTATATGTGTAGATTCATTTTGTTGCCCAATACGTGATCTGTTTTGGAGATAGTTCTGTGTGCTGCTGAGAAAAAATGTGTATTCTTTGGTGCGTGGGTGAAAATTTCAATAGAGATCTGTAAGGTTCATTTTTTTTAATGGTTTGATTAAGTTTCAAAGTGTCTCTGTTAAGATCTAACCTGTTGATCAATCCCATGTTGAGAGGGCGGTGTTGAAGTCCCCAAGAATTATCATTTGGGGGTTGATTTCTTGCTTTAGACGCTGTATGGTTTTCTTAATGAACGTGGAGGGGCCCGTATTGGGTGCATATATATGTTCAGTATTGTGAAGTCTTCCTGGTGAATTGTACCTGTGACTAAAATGTAGTATCCATCTCTGTCTCTTATGATTTTCTTTGGTTTGAAGTCCACTTTTTCTGAAAGCATAATTGCTACCCCTGCCTGTTTTCTGGTTTCAGTAGTTTGCAAGATTTTGGACCAGCCTTTCATTTTTAGGATGTGCCTATCTTTTGTGGTGAGATGAGTTTCCTGAAGGCAGCAGATTGTTGGATTGTGGTTTTTAATCCAAGTTTGTAATCTGTGTCTCTTAATCAGTGAGTTAATACTATTGACATTTAATGTAATAATGGAGAAATTATTTTTAATTCTGTTCATTTTTTATGTTTAGTAGATTTTTAAGTGTGTTGTTTGATATTTATGTTTTGGTGGTATTACACTTCCCTTCTGTCCTCCTGGATATGCTTGTTCTTATCTTCAAGCTTGAGTATCATTTCTAGGATTTTTTTCGGACCTGGTTTGGTAGACATATATCCCTTCAAGTTGTCTTTGTGATGGAAAACTTTCTTTCTCCCTCAATCATGACAGACAGTTTTGCCGGGTATATCAGTCTGGGTTGGCATTTTTGCTCATTTAATACTTGAAGTATGTCTCTCCAAGCTCTTCTTGCTTTTACTGTTTCCATTGAGTAGTCATTTGTTATTGTAATAGGTTTATCTTTAAAAGTGACTTGCTTTTTTTCTCTTGAAGCTCTCAGCACCCTTTCTTTGTCTTGAATGTGGAGTGTTTTGACTATTATTTGCCGTAGTCATATCTGTTTGGAGTGTGAAATGCCTCTTGTATTTGGATAGGCCTCTCATTCTTTAGTTGTGGTAAGTTTTCATTTATGATGAATTGAAATATTTCCTCCGGTGTGGTATTTTGGGATTCTTGTTCTGATATTCCATGAATGCGCATGTTAGGCTTCTTCAGGGTGTCCCATATCTCTTGAATGTTCCTCTCCAGTATCTTTTTGGCTTTAACATCTCTTCCAGCTGGTTAATTCTCCCACTTTGTCTTCAAGATCTGAAATTCTATTTTCTGCTTCATTTGTTGTGCTGACTCTCTGTTGAGTTTTGGGTTGAAGATAACTTGTCTTTTAGTTCAATTTTAAACTCTGCCTGAAGCTGTTTTACTGCTCTATGCCTATTTTTGTTTCTTGAACTGTTTTTCTCAACTTCTCCATGCGCCTGTTTTGTTCCTGTTCGAAGTGGTTGATACGGTTGTTATCTCTTCTCAGATTTCCTCTTTCATAGTATTAATAATGGTAATGATCATACTCTGAAAGTCGTTATGTTGGGTCTGGCTTTCATGACTATTTTCTGTGAATTTGTTCTGGTCGGAATCCCTCCTTTTGGGATTGATTCTTTCGGTGGGATCTTGGTCTTCTTGGGTTTTGTTTCTCGTGGATCTGCACTTTGACTTGGGCATTGTTGTTTTGTTTTGTAGGACCATTCAGTTTCTGTGTGTTTTTCACTGAACAGGTGTAGTTGGTATTGTTACACTTGCCACTTATTACTAGTGCTTGCCTTGGATTGGGTATGTTTGTGTATTGTTATTGTTATATCCTAGATGATGCTATTAGGCTGTTAGTACATCAGTTAAGTCAGGTTAAGTAACCAGGGGGTGAATATTGGTATGGTAGTGCACTTTTACGATTTAGTATCTTGGTGATATGTGAGGTTGAGTGGTGTTCTCCCTGGTTTTGTATGTTTTTGGGGTGGTTGTATGAGGAAGTTGATCTACATCAATTAATACTAGAAAGGATCGATAAGGTGAAAGAAAGAAAAAAAAGAAAAAAAAAAGTTTACTTATCTTTGGGCTGGATGTGAAGAATCTCGCCCATGTGATATAATGATTGTAGTGGAGTGCAGATGTATGATCTGGGTTCCCTTTGTTCCTTAGAGTTTTGCTTGAGTTTCCTTTGGACTCTTTTTAATTCTGAGTAGCAGTGTGTCTTCCGTGGACCACGTGTATAGGTCCCCGGTTGTTCGGAGAGGCAGAGGGTATGATGTTGATGGCAGAATTCTTCACCTGGGACCTGGGAGGGCGGTGAGGGGGACGGGGGCGGAAGGATGCCAGGGGCTGGGGTCTGGGGCGGGGCCCAGGCTAAGCCGGAGTAGGCCTGGGTGCTTGCTGCTGGGACGCCTGGGGCTCCGGGGTGGGGAGCTGGGCTGGGCCGGCCAGGCTCTCTCACTCACTCACCTTGGGGAGCTAGTGGGGTGGGGTCCTGGAGGGGGCTGGGGTTGTCCGGGGCCTAAAACCAGCTTTTTGTCTGAATGATTCTTCGTATTGTTTTCTTTATGTGAATTTCACATATTTCTATCCTGATTTTGCTAATCTCCACTCTTTTGCTTTTGGGATTGGATTGTTCTAGTGTCTCTAAAACTTTAAGGTGCATTGTTATTTATTTCTGTTGTTTCCATTTAGACCATGGTGGTCTGATACAATACAGGCTAAAATTCCAACTTTCCTATATATGTGGAAATTCGTTTTGTGGCACAACGTGATCTATTTTGGAGAAAGTTCCATGTACTGCTGAGAAAAATGTGTATTCTTTGGTGTGTGGATGGAAAGTTCGATGGAGATCTGTCAGATCCATTTCAATAAGGATTGATTAAGTTCCAAGGTGTCTCTTTTAAGTTTTTGGCCTATTGATCTATCCCACGTTGAGAGGGCAGCATTGAAATCCCAGAGTATTATCATTTTGGAGTTGATTTCTTGCTTTAGACATTGTAGCATTTGCTTAATGACTATGGAGGAGCCCATATTAAGTGGATATATGTTCAGTATTGTGAAGTCTTCCTGGTGACTTGTACCTATGATTAAAAATGTAATGTCCATCTGTGTCTTTACTGATTTTCTTTGTTTGATATATATTTTGTCAGATAGCATAATTGCTACCCCTGCCTGCTTCCTTGTTCCATTAGCTTAAAGAATTTTTGACCAGCCTTTTACTTTTAGAATTTGCCTGTCTTTTGTTGTGAGATTTGTTTCCTGAAGACAGCAGATGGATGTGTTGTGATTTCTAATTTATATTTTTATTTTATGTCTTTTGATTGGAAAGTTAATTCCATTGACATTTAGTATTATAATGGAGAAATTACTATTAATTCTTGCCACTTTTTGTGTTTGATGGTTTTCATAAGTATATTATTTGGCTTGTAGGTTTAAGAAGTATTATACTTCCCTGATAGATCAGGAATGGGAGGGTAAGGGGAAATACTGGGAGAAAGGGAGGGAGGGAAAGAAGGGGAAAGGGGGAAAGAGCAAGGGATCCAGGGAGGAGCGGAGGGAGGGGGTATGGGGTACTTATAAACTTTGTATGAGTGGAAGAATTGATAAAAAATAAAATAAAAAAGAAGTATTATACTTCCCTTCTTTGCTCCTGGATATGCTCGTTATTTTCCTCAAGGTTGAGTATCTTTTCTAGCATTTTTGGAGGCCCGCGTTGGTAGACATTTGAGCCTTCAAGTTGTCTTTATGCTGGAAAATTTTCTTTCATCAGCGATCATGACTGATAATTTTGCTAGGTATATCACCCTGAGTTGAACTTTTTTCTTATTCAATACTTGAAGTACATCTCTGTAATATCTTCTTGCATTTACTGTTTCCATTGAAAAATCATTTGTTTATTTAATAGGTTTAACTTTATTTACTTTTATTTATTTTTCCACTAATACAAAATTTATAAGTATCACATTCCCTTCCCTCCCTCTCTCCCTCCTTCCCTCCCTCCCTTCCTCCACACTTCCCTGGACCGTCTTGTTCCCTCCCTCATTTTCCCCTCCTTTCCCCCTTCCCTCCATTTTTTCCAGTGACCCCCATTCTGGATCATCCTTCACTCTGCATGTCAAACTTCCCTCTGAGTCCTCCTCTCTGATGAGGTGTAAGAACTCAGTGGTATTGGCTATAGCTCTTATTGTGTTCCCCTAAAGTATAGGAACACTATTGTGGCTGTTAATCCCTTGCCTTTAAGGATCCTAGTGTGATCCTTGCTAAACTTTGGCGGTTCAATGATACGTTGGTCATTGCACAGGTTATGCAAAGTCCTATTATGATTACTTCGGCCCCAACTTGTATGGAATATCTTGCATATCATTGCTCCTCCCCATCTTTAGGCTCTTACAATCTTACCACTCCCTCTTCCACAAATTTCCCTGAGCTTTAGGATGGGGAAAGATTAGGCTCGGCTGGTTCCAAGTGGTTGATGTAGAGTCTCTGATTTTCTGAATTATGGTTTGTTGAATTTTTTTCAGTTTTGCTGCTCCTGCACAGCCCTTGGCTCCATCCTGATGGGTATTGGATGTCACCCCCAGGCCAGATATAAAAAGCTGTTAAAATAGAGTCTTATTGTAAGAGTAGATTCAAAGGTAGATGGAATAAGAGTAGGAGACAGCGGTGAGGGGGGTTTAGTCTCCCATTTGTAGGATGGTTACTTTCTGTCTGCCAGACTCTATGCCCTCCCTTTCTGGTGAGATCATACATGATCAGATACGCATGACCCGTAAGGAAAGTCTGTGAACTTAACCAGATGTCTCATTACTTACAAGCAATCCTTGATGGTGATCACTATTTTCTATGCTGTAGCATGATCCCCTCTCTCCTTGTTGCTCGCAGTGCCCTCCTTCCTCTTCCCTACCTGCTTATAATCTTTGCAATTATTGTAGTTATTAAAGAGATATATTTTTGAGTGTGTCATTAAGTGAGTATATTACTAGGATCCACCAATTAGGGAGTACAGACAGCTCCTAATTTTCTGTATCTCTGGGATACTACACTCAATATAATTTTTTCAAATTCCATCCATTTCCTGGAAAATCACATTAATTCATCATTTTTGGTGGCTGAGTAGTATTCCATTGAATAAGTGTATCACATTTTCTTTATCCAATCCCCTACTGTAGGGCATTTGGCTTGGTTCCATGACTTTGCTATTATAAACACTGCTGCTATGAATATGGTCGTGCTCATGCAATCAAGGTGTATTTCCTTGGTGGGAGGTTATTCCCAAAATTGGAATAACAGGGTCATATGGCATTTCTATCTTTAACTTCTTTAAGAATCACCAGATGGCTCACCAGAGTGGTTGTATGAGCCTCCATTCCCAACAGCAATGTAGGAGAGTTCCCCTCTCTCCACATCCACTCTAGCATTTGTTGTTGTTTGTATTGTGGATTTTTGCCATCCTGACCGGGGTGAGATGATATCTCAGGGAAGTTTCGATGTGCATTTTCCCGATGACTAAGGATGTGGAGCAATTTTTAAGATATTTGTTAGACATTTTAATTTCATCCCTGGTAAAGTTTCTTTTTAAGTTCCAAGGCCCATTTTTTAATTGGGCCATTCATTTCCTTGGTGTTTAGTTTTCTGAGTTCTTTGTACACTCTGTAATAGAACTCTATCAGATATGTGGTTAGTGAAGATTTTCTTGCATTCTGTGGATTGACTTTTTGCTCCAGTTACAATGTCTTTATTTGAACAGAAATTCTTCAATTTCATAAGATCCCATCTGTTGATGGGATCCATTTAAGACTTCCGTTTAGGAACTGTTGACCTAGTCCAATCAGCTCCAGGGAGTTCCCTATCGTTTCAACTAAGGTTTTAATACTATCTGGCCTTATATTGAATTCCTTGATCCATTTGGAATTAAGTCTTGTACATGATGAGAAATATGGGTAGTTTTAATCTTCATAAATATATCCAGTTTTGTCAGCACCATTTGTTGAAGATGCTGTTCTTTTTCCATTGGATATTTTGGGGCACTTTGTCAAAGATCAAATGACTGTAATTGTTTGGGCTTATATTTGGGTTTTCAACCCTTATTCATTGATCTGTGTGTATATTTTGAAGCCAGTTCCAGACTGGATTTATATCTATAGATTTGTAGTATAGACTAAGGTTTGGTTCAGTTGATACCTCCAGCAATGTTTTTGTTACTCAGGATTGTTTTTGCTATCCTGGGTCTTTTCTGCCTCCATGTGAATTGTGAGATTGCTTCGTCAACTTCTTCATAGAATTTTTTAGGATTTTGATTGGTATAGCATTGAATCTGTATATTGCCTTTGATAGGATGATCATTTTTATGATATTGATTCTGCTCATCCAAGAACACAGGAAGTCTTTTCACCTTCTGCTGTCTTCTGTAATTTCTTTCTTTAGCGTTTTAATGTTTTAATTGTAAATGTCTCTTGCTTCCTTGGTTAGGTTTATATCAAGGTATTTCATTTTTTAAGGGGCTATAGTAAATGGGATTGTTTCTCTCGGGCTTTTTCACTTCTTTCATTGTGGACATATAGGAATGCCACTGATTTTTAAACATTTATTTTGTATCCTTCTACACTGCTGAACTTCTGTATTAGCTCCAGGAATTTCCTGGTGGAGTTTTTATGATAATTAGGGTATATGAACATGTCATCTGCAAATAGACATGACATGATCTCTTCCTTGCCTATTTGAATTCATTTTATCTCCCTTTCTTGTCTTATGGCTACAACTAAGGCTTCAAGTACAATATTGAATAGAAGTGTTGAGAGTGGACAGCCTTGTCTATTTCCTGACTGAAGCGGGAATGCTTCAAGTTTTTCCCCATTGAGTATAATCCATGCTGTTGGCTTGTTGTATACAGCTTTTATTATATTGAGAAAGTTTCCTTCCATTCCGACTGTCTCTATGGTTTTGCTCAAAAAAAGGCTATTGCATCTTTTCAAGAGCTTTTTCTGTATATATCGAGAGTAAGCTTTTCCTGAATCTATTGAGAATATCATGTGGTCTTGAATTTTGGACTGGTTTATATGGTGAATTACATTTATTGATTTGCGTACACTGAACCAACCTTGTGTGCCTGGGATAAAGCTTACTTGATCCTCATGAATGATCTTTTTCTGTTTTTGAATCTGATTTGCTAAGACATTTTCTAGAATCTTTGCATCTGTGTTCATCAAAAAGTTTGGCCTATAGTTTTCTTTTTTATTATTTTTCCAATTGAGCCTGTGTGTAAGTGCACATGTTTGCATGTATGTGTGTGTATGTGTGTGTAGAATGACGGGCGAATTCGGGAACCAACATGGACTGCCTCTACCTCCTTCTTGTTTCCTCTGCCCTGGGATTCACAGGCACTACTCTACCAGGACTAGAAATGCAGGTCGCCTGCGCTTATGCCCAGCATCTATACGTGGGGGCTATGATCGAAACTCACAACATTCCACTTGCAAGGCTGAGGTTTAACCTCTGAGCCACCTTTCCAGCCCCCTATAGATTTTTTTAAGTGTATATTTATTAAGTTTTGGGATTAAGATTATATTATCTTCACAGAAATAATTTCGAGTGTAGTGTTCTTCCTTTGATACTTGATGGAACAGTTTAAGGATTATTGGTGTTATTAGCTGCTTAATGTTTGGTAGAAACCTGTGCTGAATCCATTTGGTCCAGGAACATTTTTGTGGGAAGATTCGAGATTACTTCATCGATTTATTCATATGTTATTCGACTTTTCAATAATTCCAAACTTCCTGATTCAATTTAGGTAAGTTTGTGTTTACTTAGGAATTTATCTATTTCTTTTGTGTTGTCAAATTTCTCAGAATGTAAGTTTTTGAAGTAATGACATTATAATTATCTGAATTTCTTGGTTATCGGTAGCAATAACTCCATTTTCATTTCTAATTTTGTGAATTTGGGTTTTCTCTCTCTCTTGCCTCTGGTTAAATTTAGCTAGGAGTTTATCAATCTTATTGATTTTTTTTCATAGAACCAGCGTTGTGACTGTTGATTCTCTGTATTGTTTTCCTTATCTCAATTTTGGATATTTCCTCCCATGATTTTGCAATCTCCTCTCTTTTACTTTTGGGATCAGATTGTTCTAGTGTCTCTAACGCTTTGAGCGCATTGTTAAGTTATTCATCTGGGATGTTTTCTATTTTTTTTGTGTGGGCATTAAGAGCTATGAACTTAACTCTTAGGACAGCTTTCATTGTGTCCCAGAGATTTTGTAAGTTGTATTTTCATTATCATTCACTTTCAGGAAATTTTGAATTTTCCTCTGTAATTTCTTCCTGAAGCCAATTCTCATTCAGCATCATAGTGTTAAGTTTTCCAAGAAGATAGGGATTTTCTGTTGTTTGTTGTGTTGTGGATATCAAGCTTTAGGCTATGGTGGTCTGATAGGACATCGGCTAGAATTTCAACTTTCCTATATTTGTGAAGATTTGTTTGGTGGCACAATATGGTGGTCTATATTGGAGAAGGTTCCCATGTGCTGCAGAGAAAAAATGTGTATTCTTTGGTGTGGTGCATGAAAAGTTCGATAGAGATCTGTAAGGTGTACTTCAGTAAGAGTTTGATTAAATTCTAATGTGTCTCTGTTACATTTTTTACCTGTTGATCTATCCCATGTTGAGAGGGCAGTGTTGAAATCCCAAATAATTAACATTTTGGTGGTTGATTTCTCTCCTTAGATGCTGTAAGGTTTGCTTAATGAATGTGCACTGTCCGTATTAGGTGCATATATGTTCAGTAT
Source organism: Typhlomys cinereus (assembly GCA_023101885.1). Taxonomy (NCBI): domain Eukaryota; kingdom Metazoa; phylum Chordata; class Mammalia; order Rodentia; family Platacanthomyidae; genus Typhlomys; species Typhlomys cinereus. The sequence continues at coordinate 345,431 of JALPQD010000090.1, read as the reverse complement.
TGTGAAGTCTTTCTGATGAATTGTACCTGTGACTAAAATGTAGTATCCATGTGTGTCTCTTATGATTTTTTTGAATTTGAAATCCACTGTGTCTGATAACACATTAGCTACTCCTGCCTGTTTCCTGGTTTCATTAGCTTGCAGAATTTTGGACCATACTTTTATTTTTTGGATGTTCCTGTCTTTTGTGGTGAGATGAGTTTCCTGAAGGCAGGAATTCAAGTTTGTAGACTGTGTCTTTTGATTGTTAAGTTAATTCCATTGACATTTAATTTTATGGTGGAGAAACTGTTTTGCAATTCCAGGCATTTTTATGTTTAGTGGCTTTTTTAAGTGTATATTTTGGCTTTTAGGGTTTGGTGTTATCATACTTCTATCCTCCTGGATACGCTTGCTTTTTTCTCCAGTCTTGAGTATAATTTCTAGCATATTTTGAAGGCCTCGTTTGGTAGACATGTATGCCTTCAAGTTGTCTTTGTGCTTTAAAACTCTTCTTTCTCACTCAATTATGATGAATAGTTTTGCTGGGTACATCAGCCTGGGTTGACATTTTTGCTCATTTATTACTTGCAGTACATGTGTCCAAGCTCTTCTTGCTTTTACTGCTTCTATTGAGAAGTCATTTGTTATTTTAATGTTTACTTTTAAAAGTGACTTGTATTTTTTCCTTGAAGCTCTCAGCACCTTTCCTTTTTCTTGAATGTGGGGTTGTTGTGACTATTTGCTGTGGCAAGTTTCTATTTTGGTCACATCTCTTTGGATGCGGAATGCCCTCTTGTATTTGGATGGGCCTTTCTTTCTTTAGTTGAGGGAAGTTTCCATTTATGATAATTTGAAAAATTTCCTCAGTGTGGTAGTTTGGGATTCTTGCTCTGGTATTCCATGAATGTGCATGTTAGGCATCTTCAGGGTGTCCCATATCTCTTGAATATTCCTCTGAAGTATGTTTTGGCTTTAACAACTTCTTACATTAGCCTGGTTAGTACTGCCACTTTGTCTTCAAGATCCGAAATTCTATTTTCTGTTTCGTTAGTTCTGCTGATAAGACTCTGTGTTGAGTTTTGGGCTGAAGAGTGCTTGTCTTTTAGTTCAATTTCAAACTCTGCTTGAGACTTTTAACTGCTTTATGTCTATTTTTGTTTCTTGAAGTGTTTTCCTCAACTCCTCCAAGTGTGTCATGTGTTCCTGTTCAAAGTGGTTGATGTGGCTATTTAACTCCTCCCGGATTTCATCTTTCATAGTATTGATTATGGTAATGATCACGCTTTGAAAGTCGTTATCTTGGGCCTGGATTTCTTGGCTATTTTCTGTAAATTTTTCTGTTTGAAATCTATCATTGTGGGGTTAATTCTTTTGAAAGAAGATTTGTTTTCTTGGGTTTCTTAAGACCTTTCAGTTTCTGTGTGTTTTTGACTGAACTGATAAAGTTGTTATTACTTCGGGTAGTTATTATTAGTGTTTGCCTTGGAATTGGGTTTGTTTGTTTGTTGTTGTTATTATTTTCTGGATGGTGGTATTAGACTGTTAGTATATCAATTAAGACATGTTTAGTATACAGGAGGTGAATACTAGTATGGTAGTGCACTTTTGTGATTTAGTACCTTTTTGATAAGTGAGGGTGAGTGGTATAGACTCTGAAGTTTTATATGGTTTGCAGGTGGCTATATGGAAAAGTTAATCTATAGTGATTACTAATTGAAAGGAGCAGGATAGCTTTCTGCCTGCCAACCCCCCCGGGACTCTTGCAGTCCAGCGAGGACACACTGTGCCTCAGGTAAACACCCCCTGCTCACCCTCCAAGCCCCAGGTAACCCACTCATCCCAGCTCCTCTGACCAGCCTGTCTAAGCAGGCACAGCTCCAAGCTGGATAGGACTCATAGGCCACATCACAGGTACCAAGATTAACTGTGCTGCCACCAGTACCTCTGACCTTTCTGCCCACCCACCCACTGACATACCCAGCAGTACTATCTCTCATAATTGAGGGAGAAGGAAAAGTTTTCCAGCACAAGGAAAACTTGAAGGCTTAGATGTCTACCAAACCAGGCTTTTGAAAATTGCAAGAAGTGATACTCAAGCTCAAAGAAAAAAACAAGCATATCCAGGAGGACATAAGGGAAGTGTAATACCACAAAACCTAAAAGCAAAAAAAAAAAAAAAATACACTTACAAAAGACACTAAACATAAAAATGTCTGGAATTAAAAACAATTTGTCCATCAAAACATTAAATGCAACTGTAATTAACTCACCAATTAAGAGACATAGATTACAAACTTGAATTAAAAATCACAACTCATCAATCTGCTGCCTTTGGGAAACTCATCTCTCCACAAAAGATAAGCACATCCTAAAAATATAAAGGCTGGTCCAAAATTCTGCAAGCTAAGAGGAACAAGAAACAGGCAGGGGGTAGTCAATATGCTATTGGACAAAGTGGGACATCAAACCAAAAAAAAATCATAAGAGAAACAGATAGATACTACATTTTAGTCATAGGTACAATTCACCAGGGAAGACTTCATAATACTGAACATATGTTCACCTAATACGGGCACCTTTTCACATGCATTAAGCAAAAGCTACAGCATCTATAGCAAGATAGTCAACCCCCCAAAATGATAATAACTGGGGATTTAACACTGCACTCCTCCATCATGGGATTAGAATCAACAGGTCAAGAACCGTAACAGGCAGACATATTGGAACTTAATCAAACCCTTACTGATATGGACCTTACTCATCTCTATAAAACTTTTCATCCACACACGAACACACATTTTTCTCAGCAGCACATGGAACTTTCTCCAAAATACCACATATTGGGCCACAAATCAAGTCTCCACATACATGGGGAAGTTGAAATTCTAGTTGTAGTCGATCAGCACCACAATGGGCTAAAGCTTGACATCCACAACACAACAAACAAAAAAATACTTAAATCTGGAAACTAAACACTATGATGCTGAATGAGAATTGGTTCAGGAAAAAATTGTACAAAGGAAATTCAAGATTTCCTGGAAGCGAACAAGGAAATGAAAATATATCTTATCAAAATCTTTGGGACACATTGAAAGCTGTCCTAAGAGTAAGTTCATAGCTCTTAATGCCTATATCAAAAAATAGAAACATCACAAGTTAATAACTTAACAATGCAGCTTAAAGCTTTCCAGATACTAAAGCAATCCAATCGCAAAAGCAGGAGAAGAGGAGATTAGCAAAATCAGGGAAGAAATATTCAATATTGAGATAAGGAAAGCAATACAGAGAATCAACCAGAACAAAAAAGTGGTTCTTTGAAAAAAGATTGATGCACCCATAGCTAAATTGAGCAAAAACAAGAGAAAGAAAACCCAAATGAACAAAATTAGAAATGAAAATGGAGTTATCACTACTGATACCAAGAAATCCAGAGAATTATACCATCATATTTCAAAAATTTATACTCTGTGAAATTTGACAACACAAAGGAAAGGAATGAATTCCTAAATAAGCACAACTTACCTAAATTGAATCAGGAAGTTTTGAATTATTTAAATAGTCCTATGAGGAACATATGAGGAAATCGATGAAGTTATCTCAAATCTTCCCACTAAAAAATATCTTGGAACAAGTGGATTCAACACAGAGTTCTACCAGACATTTAAGGAGCTAATAACACCAATACTCCTTAAATTGTTCCATCAAATAGCAAAGGAAGGAACACTACGAAATTCATTCTATGAAGCTAATATTGTCTTAACCCCAAAACCCAATAAAGGTACACCTAAAAAAGAAAACTATAGGCCAGTCTCTATGATGAACACAGATGCAAAGATTCTCAACAAAGTCTGGATTCAAAAACATATCAAAAAGATCATTCACAGTATCAAGTAAGCTTTACCCCAGGCACACAATTTTGGTTCAACAAACGCAAATCAATAAATGTAATTCACCATATATAAACCAGTCCGAGATCAAAGACCACATGACATTCTAGATAGATGCAGAAAAAGCTTTTGTCAAGATCCAACAGCCGAGGCTGGAGAGGAGGCTCAGAAGTTAGACCTCTGCCTTACTGGTGGAAGGTCCTGAGTTCAGATCCTAGGCCCCACGTATAGATGCCAGGCAGAAGCGGGCCGCCTGTGTTTCTGGTCCTGGTAGGGCAGGGCCTGTGAATCCCGGGGCAGAGTAAACAAGGAGGAGTTGGAGGCGTCCATGGTGGTTCCCAAATTCGCCCGTGGTTCTACACACACACACACACACACACACACACACACACACACACACACACACATGCACAATTGAATAAATAAGAAAAAAATTTAAAAAAAAAAGATTCAACAGCCTTTTATGATCAAAACCCTAAAGACAGCTTGAGTGGAAGGAATCTTTATCAATATAATAAAAGCTGTATACAACAAGCCTACAGCAAGGATTATTCTCAATGGGGAAAAACATGAAGTATTCCCACTTCGATAAGGAACTAGTCAAGGCTGTCCACTCTCACCATTTCTATACAATATTTTACTTGTAATCTTAGCTTACACCATAAGACAGGAAAGAGAGATAAAAGGGATTCAAATTGGCAAGGAAGAAGCCAAGTTATCTCTATTTACAGGTGACATGAACATATAACTGTGTGATCCCAAAAACTCCACCAGGAAACTCCTGGAACTAATATAGAAGTTCGGCAGGGTGGCAGTATACAAAATAAATGTTCAAAAATCAGTGTCCTTCCTGTATGCCCAGAATGAAAGAAGTGAAAAAGCACAGAGAGAAACAATCCCATTTACTATAGCTCCTAGATGAAATACCTTGGTATAAGCCTTACCAAGGAAGCAAGAGACCTTTACAATGAAAACTTTAAAACCCTAAAGAAAGAAATTACAAAAGACACCAGAAGGTAGAAAGACCTACCATATTCCTGGATTGGCAGAGTCAACATCATAAAAATGACCATTCTACCAAAGGCAATATACAGATTCAATGCTATACCAATCAAAATCCCAAAACATTTCTTTAAAGAAGTTGACCAAACAATCACACAATTCATATGGAGGCACAAAAAACCCAGGATATCAAAATCAATCCTGAGTAACAAAAACACTGCTGGAGATATCAACATACCAAACTTTGGTCTATACTACAAATCCACAGTTATTGAAACAACCTGCTAATGGTTCCAAAATAGACACACTGATCAATGAATAAGGGTTGAAGACCCAGATATAAGCCTACACAATTATAGCCATTGGATCTTTGACAAAGGGTCCCAAAAATCCAATGGAAAAAAAAACAGCATCTTCAACAAACGGTGCTGGCAAAACTGGATGTCCACATGCAGATTAAAACTGGACCAGTTGTCACCATGTACAAGAATTAATTCCAAATGGATCAAGGACCTCAATTTAAGACCATAAACTATAAATACCTTAGTTGATAGGGTAGGGAAAACCCTCGAACTGATTGGACTAGGCCAACAGTTCCTAAACGGGAATCCAATAGCACAGTCAATACAACCAACACTCAACAGAATGGATCTTATGAAATTAAAGATTTTCTCTTCAGATAAAGGGATTATAACTCAACCACAAAGACAACCCACAGAATTGGAGAAAATCTTCATTAACCACATATGTGATAGAGCTCTATTATTCAGAGTGCATAAAGAACTTAGAATATTAAACACCAAGAAAACAAATGGCCCAATTAAAAAAATGGGCCTTGAAACTCAAAAAATCTTTGCCAGGGACAAAATTGAAATGTCTGATATACATCTTAAAAAATGCTCCGCATCCTTAGCCATCAGGGAAATGCAATTGAAAACCTCCCTGAGATACCATCTCACCCCATTCAGGTTGGCAAAAATCCACAACACAAACAACACCAAATCCTGGAGAGAATGTGATAAGAAGGGAACTCTCCTACATTGCTGGTGGGAATTCAGGCTTACACAACCACTCTGGCAAGCTTTCCGGCAATTCTTAAAAAAGTTAAAGATTAACCAGGTGTCACAAGAGTCAGGCATGCACAAGAATGGACTCTCTGGAAATTGGGGCGGGAGGCACTGGGGGATGAGGAGGAGGGATGAGGGGGAGGGG
>JALPQD010000090.1:108192-331965 GCA_023101885.1 Typhlomys cinereus | reverse complement strand
CTATTCATATATTTCTTCCTTATTTGCTAATCTCCTCTCTTTTACTACTTTTGGGATCAGATTGCTCAAGTTTCTCTAAAGCTTTAAGCTGCAATGTTAAGTTGTTTATTTCTGATGTTTCCATTTTTCTGATGTAGGCATTAAGAGCTATGAACTTACCTCTTAGGACAGATTTCATTGTGTCCCAGAGATTTTGGTAAGTTGTATTTCATTATCATTCACTTTCAGGAAATCTTGAATTTCCTTTTTAATTTCTTCCTGAGTCCAGTTCTCATTCAGCATCATATTGTTAATTTTCCAGGAGTTAGTGTACATTCTCTTGTTTGTTCTGTTGTGGATGTCCAGCTTTAGGCCGTGGTGGTCTGATAGGGCCCAGTTATTGTTTCAACTTTTTTTATATGTGTAGATTCATTTTGTTGCCCAATACGTGATCTGTTTTGGAGATAGTTCTGTGTGCTGCTGAGAAAAAATGTGTATTCTTTGGTGCGTGGGTGAAAATTTCAATAGAGATCTGTAAGGTTCATTTTTTTAATGGTTTGATTAAGTTCAAAGTGTCTCTGTTAAGATCTAACCTGTTGATCATCCCATGTTGAGAGGGCGGTGTTGAAGTCCCCAAGAATTATCATTTGGGGGTTGATTTCTTGCTTTAGACGCTGTATGGTTTTCTTAATGAACGTGGAGGGGCCCGTATTGGGTGCATATATATGTTCAGTATTGTGAAGTCTTCCTGGTGAATTGTACCTGTGACTAAAATGTAGTATCCATCTCTGTCTCTTATGATTTTCTTTGGTTTGAAGTCCACTTTTCTGAAAGCATAATTGCTACCCTGCCTGTTTTCTGGTTTCAGTAGTTGCAAGATTTTGGACCAGCCTTTCATTTTAGGATGTGCCTATCTTTTGTGTGAGATGAGTTTCCTGAAGGCAGCAGATTGTTGGATTGTGGTTTTTAATCCAAGTTTGTAATCTGTGTCTCTTAATCAGTGAGTTAATACCATTGACATTTAATGTATAATGGAGAAATTATTTTTAATTCTGTTCATTTTTATGTTTAGTAGATTTTTAAGTGTGTTGTTTGATATTTATGTTTTGGTGGTATTACACTTCCCTTCTGTCCTCCTGGATATGCTTGTTCTTATCTTCAAGCTTGAGTATCATTTCTAGCATTTTTTGGGCTGGTTTGGTAGACATGTATCCCTTCAAGTTGTCTTTGTGCTGGAAAACTTCTTTCTCCCTCAATCATGACAGACAGTTTTGCCGGGTATATCAGTCTGGGTTGGCATTTTTGCTCATTTAATACTTGAAGTATGTTTTCCTTCTTGCTTTTACTGTTTCCATGAGTAGTCATTTGTTATTCTAATAGGTTTATCTTTAAAGTGAGTTGCTTTTTTTCTCTTGAAGCTCTCAGCACCTTTCTTTGTCTTGAATGTGGAGTGTTTTGACTATTATTTGCCGTAGTCATATCTGTTTGGAGTGTGAAATGCCTCTTGTATTTGGATAGGCCTCTCATTCTTTAGTTGTGGGAAGTTTTCATTTATGATGAATTGAAATATTTCCTCCGGTGTGGTATTTTGGGATTCTTGTTCTGATATTCCATGAATGCGCATGTTAGGCTCTTCAGGGTGTCCCATATCTCTTGAATGTTCCTCTCCAGTATCTTTTTGGCTTTAACATCTCTTCCAGCTGGTTAATTCTCCCACTTTGTCTTCAAGATCTGAAATTCTATTTTCTGCTTCATTTGTTGTGCTGACTCTCTGTTGAGTTTTGGGTTGAAGATAACTTGTCTTTTAGTTCAATTTTAAACTCTGCCTGAAGCTGTTTTACTGCTCTATGCCTATTTTTGTTTCTTGAACTGTTTTTTCTCAACTTCTCCATGCCTGTTTTGTTCCTGTTGAAGTGGTTGATAGGTTGTTATCTCTTCTCGGATTTCCTCTTTCATAGTATTAATAATGGTAATGATCATACTCTGAAAGTCGTTATGTTGGGTCTGGCTTTCATGACTATTTCTGTGAATTTGTTCTGGTCGGAATCCCTCCTTTGGGATTGATTCTTTCGGTGGGATTGGTCTTCTTGGGTTTTGTTTCTCGTGGATCTGCACTTTGACTTGGGCATTGTTGTTTTGTTTTGTAGGACCATTCAGTTTCTGTGTGTTTTTCACTGAACAGGTGTAGTTGTATTGTTACACTTGCCAGTTATTACTAGTGCTTGCCTTGGATTGGGTATGTTTGTGTATTGTTATTGTTATATCCTAGATGATGCTATTAGGCTGTTAGTACATCAGTTAAGTCAGGTTAAGTAACCAGGGGGTGAATATTGGTATGGTAGTGCACTTTTACGATTTAGTATCTTGGTGATATGTGAGGTTGAGTGGTGTTCTCCCTGGTTTTGTATGTTTTTGGGGTGGTTGTATGAGGAAGTTGATCTACATCAATTAATACTAGAAAGGATCGATAAGGTGAAAGAAAGAAAAAAAAGAAAAAAAGTTTACTTATCTTTGGGCTGGATGTGAAGAATCTCGCCCATGTGATATAATGATTGTAGTGGAGTCCAGATGTATGATCTGGGTTCCCTTTGTTCCTTAGAGTTTTGCTTGAGTTTCCTTTGGACTCTTTTTAATTCTGAGTAGCAGTGTGTCTTCCGTAGACCACGTGTGTAGGTCCCCGGTGTCGGAGAGGCAGAGGGTATGATGTTGATGGCAGAATTCTTCACCTGGGACCTGGGAGGGCGGTGAGGGGGCGGGGGGGGAGGATGCCAGGGGCTGGGGTCTGGGGCGGGGCCCAGGCTAAGCCGGAGTAGGCCTGGGTGCTTGCTGCTGGGACGCCTGGGGCTCTGGGGTGGGGAGCTGGGCTGGGCCAGCTGGGCTCTCTCACTCACTCACTTTGGGGAGCTAGTGGGGCGGGGCGCTGGAGGGGGCTGGGGTTGTCCGGGGCCTAAAACCAGCTTTTTGTCTGAATGATTCTTTGTATTGTTTTCTTTATGTGAATTTCACATATTTCTATCCTGATTTTGCTAATCTCCACTCTTTTGCTTTTGGGATTGGATTGCTCTAGTGTCTCTAAAGCTTTAAGGTGCATTGTTATTTATTTCTGATGTTTCCATTTAGACCATGGTGGTCTGATACGGTACAGGCTAAAATTCCAACTTTCCTATATATGTGGAAATTAGTTTTGTGGCCCAACATGTGATCTATTTTGGAGAAAGTTCCATGTACTGCTGAGAAAAATGTGTATTCTTTGGTGTGTGGATGGAAAGTTTCGATGGAGATCTGTCAGATCCATTTCAATAAGGATTGATTAAGTTCCAAGGTGTCTCTTTTAAGTTTTTGGCCTATTGACCTATCCCACGTTGAGAGGGCAGCATTGAAATCCCAGAGTATTATCATTTTGGAGTGGATTTCTTGCTTTAGACATTGTAGCATTTGCTTAATGACTATGGAGGAGCCCATATTAAGTGGATATATGTTCAGTATTGTGAAGTCTTCCTGGTGACTTGTACCTATGATTAAAAATGTAATGTCCATCTGTGTCTTTACTGATTTTCTTTGTTTGATATACATTTTGTCAGATAGCATAATTGCTACCCCTGCCTGCTTCCTTGTTCCATTAGCTTAAAGAATTTTTGACCAGCCTTTTACTTTTAGAATTTGCCTGTCTTTTGTTGTGAGATTTGTTTCCTGAAGACAGCAGATGGATGTGTTGTGATTTCTAATTTATGTTTTTATTTTATGTCTTTTGATTGGAAATTTAATTCCATTGACATTTAGTATTATAATGGAGAAATTACTATTAATTCTTGCCACTTTTTGTGTTTGATGGTTTTCATAAGTATATTATTTGGCTTGTAGGTTTAAGAAGTATTATACTTCCCTGATAGATCAGGAATGGGAGGGTAAGGGGAAATACTGGGAGAAAGGGAGGGAGGGAAAGAAGGGGAAAGGGGAAAAGAGCAAGGGATCCAGGGAGGAGCGGAGGGAGGGGGTATGGGGTACTTATTAACTTTGTATGTGGAAGAATTGATAAAAAATAAAATAAAAAAGAAGTATTATACTTCCCTCCTTTGCTCCTGGATATGCTCGTTATTTTCCTCAAGGTTGATTATCTTTTCTAGCATTTTTGGAGGCCTGCTTTGGTAGACATTTGAGCCTTCAAGTTGTCTTTATGCTGGAAAATTTTCTTTCATCGTCGATCATGACTGATAATTTTGCTAGGTATATCACCCTGAGTTGAACTTTTTTCGTATTCAATACTTGAAGTACATCTCTGTAATATCTTCTTGCATTTACTGTTTCCATTGAAAAATCATTTGTTTATTTAATAGGTTTAACTTTATTTACTTTTATTTATTTTTCCACTAATACAAAGTTGATAAGTATCACATTCCCTTCCCTCCCTCTCTCCCTCCTTCCCTCCCTCCCTTCCTCCACACTTCCCTGGACCGTCTTGTTCCCTCCCTCATTTTCCCCTTCCTTTCCCCCTTCCCTCCATTTTTTCCAGTGACCCCCATTCTGGATCATCCTTCACTCTGCATGTCAAACTTCCCTCTGAGTCCTCCTCTCTGATGAGGTGTAAGAACTCAGTGGTATTGGCTATAGCTCTTATTGTGTTCCCCTAAAGTATAGGAACACTATTGTGGCTGTTAATCCCTTGCCTTTAAGGATCCTAGTGTGATCCTTGCTAAACTTTGGCGGTTCAATGATACGTTGGTCATTGCACAGGTTATACAAAGTCCTATTATGATTACTTCGGCCCCAACTTGTATGGAATATCTTGCATAACATTGCTCCTCCCCATCTTTAGGCTCTTACAATCTTACCACTCCCTCTTCCACAAATTTCCCTGAGCTTTAGGATGGGGAAAGATTAGGCTCGGCTAGTTCCAAGTGGTTGATGTAGAGTCTCTGATTTTCTGAATTATGGTTTGTTGAATTTTTTTCAGTTTTGCTGCTCCTGCACAGCCCTTGGCTACATCCTGATGGGTATTGGATGTCACCCCCACCAGGCCAGATATAAAAAGCTGTTAAAATAAAGTCTTATTGTAAGAGTAGATTCAAAGGTAGATGGAATAAGAGTAGGAGACAGCGTGAGGGGGGTTCAGTCTCCCATTTGTAGGATGGTTACCTTCTGTCTGCCAGACTCTATGCCCTCCCTTTCTGGTGAGATCATACATGATCAGATACACGTGACCCGTAAGGAAAGTCTGTGAACTTAACTAGATGTCTCATTACTTACAAGCAATCCTTGATGGTGATCACTAATTTTCTATGCTGTAGCATGATCCCCTCTCTCCTTGTTGCTCGCAGTGCCCTCCTTCCTCTTCCCTACCTGCTTATAATCTTTGCAATTATTGTAGTTATTAAAGAGATATATTTTTGAGTGTCACTAAGTGAGTATATTACTAGGATCCACCAATTAGGGAGTACAGACAGCTCCTAATTTTATGTATCTCTGGAATACTTCACTCAATATAATTTTTTCAAATTCCATCCATTTCCTGGAAAATCACATTAATTCATCATTTTTGATGGCTGAGTAGTATTCCATTGAATAAGTGTATCACGTTTTCTTTATCCAATCCCCTACTGCAGGGCATTTGGCTTGGTTCCATGACTTTGCTATTATAAACACTGCTGCTATGAATATGGTCGTGCTCATGCTATCAAGGTGTATTTCCTTGGTGGGAGGTTATTCCCAAAATTGGAATAACAGGGTCATATGGCATTTCTATCTTTAACTTCTTTAAGAATCACCAGATGACTCACCAGAGTGGTTGTATGAGCCTCCATTCCCAACAGCAATGTAGGAGAGTTCCCCTCTCTCCACATCCACTCTAGCATTTGTTGTTTGTATTGTGGATTTTTGCCATCCACTGGGGTGAGATGATATCTCAGGGAAGTTTCGATGTGCATTTTCCTGATGACTAAGGATGTGGAGCATTTTTAAGATATTTGTTAGACATTTTAATTTCATCCCTGGTAAAGTTTCTTTTTAAGTTCCAAGGCCCATTTTTTAATTGGGCCATTCATTTCCTTGGTGTTTAGTTTTCTGAGTTCTTTGTACACTCTGTAATAGAACTCTATCAGATGTGTGGTTAGTGAAGATTTTCTTGCATTCTGTGGATTGACTTTTGCTCCAGTTACAATCTCTTTATTTGAACAGAAATTCTTTAATTTCATAAGATCCCATCTGTTGATGGGATCCATTTAGACTTCCGTTTAGGAACTGTTGGCCTAGTCCAATCAGCTCCAGGGAGTTCCCTAATCGTTTCAACTAAAGTTTTAATACTATCTGGCCTTATATTGAATTCCTTGATCCATTTGGAATTAAGTCTTGTACATGATGAGTAATATGGGTAGTTTTAATCTTCATAAATATATCCAGTTTGTACAGCACCATTTGTTGAAGATGCTGTTCTTTTTCCATTGGATATTTGGGGCACCTTTGTCAAAGATCAAATGACTGTAATTGTTTGGGCTTATATTTGGGTTTTCAACCCTTATCCATTGATCTGTGTGTATATTTTGAAGCCAGTTCCAGACTGGATTTATATCTATAGATTTGTAGTATAGACTAAGGTTTGGTTCAGTTGATACCTCCAGCAATGTTTTTGTTACTCAGGATTGTTTTTGCTATCCTGGTCTTTTCTGCCTCCATGTGAATTGTGAGATTGCTTCGTCAACTTCTTCATAGAATTTTTTAGGATTTTGATTGGTATAGCATTGAATCTGTATATTGCCTTTGATAGGATGATCATTTTTATGATACTGATTCTGCTCATCCAAGAACACAGGAGGTCTTTCCACCTTCTGCTGTCTTCTGTAATTTCTTTCTTTAGCGTTTAATGTTTAATTGTAAATGTCTCTTACTTCCTTGGTTAGGTTTATACCAAGGTATTTCATTTTTTAAGGGGCTATAGTAAATGGGATTGTTCTCTCGGGCTTTTTCACTTCTTTCATTGTGGACATATAGGAATGCCACTGATTTTTAAACATTTATTTTCTATCCTTCTACACTGCTGAACTTCTGTATTAGCTCCAGGAATTTCCTGGTGGAGTTTTTATGATAATTAGGGTATATGAACATGTCATCTGCAAATAGAAATGACATGATCTCTTCCTTGCCGATTTGAATTCGTTTTATCTCCCTTTCTTGTCTTATGGCTACAACTAAGGCTTCAAGTACAATATTGAATAGAAGTGTTGAGAGTGGACAGCCTTGTCTATTTCCTGACTGAAGCGGGAATGCTTCAAGTTTTTCCCCATTGGGTATAATCCATGCTGTTGGCTTGTTGTATACAGCTTTTATTATATTGAGAAAGTTTCCTTCCATTCTGACTGTCTCTATGGTTTTGCTCAAAAAAGGCTATTGCATCTTTTCAAAGCTTTTTCTGTACATATCGAGAGTAAGCTTTTCCTGCATCTATTGAGAAATACATGTGGTCTTGAATTTTGGACGGTTTATATGGTGAATTACATTTATTGATTTGCGTACACTGAACCAACCTTGTGTGCCTGGGATAAAGCTTACTTGATCCTCATGAATGATCTTTTTCTGTTTTTGAAGTCTGATTTGCTAAGACATTTTCTAGAATCTTTGCATCTGTGTTCATCAAAAAGTTTGGCCTATAGTTTTCTTTTTTATTATTTTTTCAATTGAGCCTGTGTGTAGGTGCACATGTGTGCATGTATGTGTGTGTATGTGTGTGTAGAATACGGGCGAATTCGGGAACCAACATGGACTGCCTCTACCTTCTTCTGTTTCCTCTGCCCTGGGATTCACAGGCACTACTCTACCAGGACTAGAAATGCAGGTCGCCTGCGCTTATGCCCAGCATCTATACGTGGGGGCTATGATCAAAACTCACAATATTCCACCTGCAAGGCTGAGGTTTAACCTCTGAGCCACCTTTCCAGCCCCCTATAGATTTTTTTAAGTGTATATTTATTAAGTTTTGGGATTAAGATTATATTATCTTCACAGAAATAATTTCGTAGTGTTTCTTCCTTTGATACTTGATGGAACAGTTTAAGGATTATTGGTGTTATTAGCTGCTTAAATGTTTGGTAGAAACCTGTGCTGAATCCATTTGGTCCAGGACATTTTTGTGGGAAGATTCGAGATTACTTCATCGATTTATTCATATGTTATTCGACTATTTCAATAATTCAAAACTTCCTGATTCAATTTAGGTAAGTTGTGTTTACTTAGGAATTTATCTATTTCTTTTGTGTTGTCAAATTTCTCAGAATGTAAGTTTTTGAAGTATGACATTATAATTATCTGAATTTCTTGGTTATCGGTAGCAATAACTCCATTTTCATTTCTAATTTTGTGAATTTGGGTTTTCTCTCTCTTGCTCTTGGTTAATTTAGCTAGGAGTTTATCAATCTTATTGATTTTTTTTCATAGAACCAGCTTTGTGACTGGTTGATTCTCTGTATTGTTTTCCTTATCTCAATTTTGGATATTTCTCCCATGATTTTGCAATCTCCTCTCTTTTACTTTTGGGATCAGATTGTTCTAGTGTCTCTAACGCTTTGAGCTGCATTGTTAAGTTATTCATCTGGGATGTTTCTATTTTTTTTGTGTGGGCATTAAGAGCTATGAACTTAACTCTTAGGACAGCTTTCATTGTGTCCCAGAGATTTTGGTAAGTTGTATTTTCATTATCATTCACTTTCAGGAAATTTTGAATTTCCTCTGTAATTTCTTCCTGAAGCCAATTCTCATTCAGCATCATAGTCTTAAGTTTCCAAGAGATAGTGTATTTTCTGTTGTTTATTGTGTTGTGGATATCAAGCTTTAGGCTATGGTGGTCTGATAGGACATCGGCTAGAATTTCAACTTTCCTATATTTGTGAAGATTTGTTTGGTGGCACAATATGTGGTCTATATTGGAGAAGGTTCCATGTGCTGCAGAGAAAAATGTGTATTCTTTGGTGTGTGCATGAAAAGTTCGATAGAGATCTGTAAGGTGTACTTCAGTAAGAGTTTGATTAAATTCTAATGTGTCTCTGTTACATTTTTTACCTGTTGATCTATCCCATGTTGAGAGGGCAGTGTTGAAATCCCAAATAATTAACATTTGGTGGTTGATTTCTCTCCTTAGATGCTGTAAGGTTTGCTTAATGAATGTGCACTGTCCCGTATTAGGTGCATATATGTTCAGTATTGTGAAGTCTTTCTGATGAATTGTACCTGTGACTAAAATGTAGTATCCATGTGTGTCTCTTATGATTTTTTTGAATTTGAAATCCACTGTGTCTGATAACACATTAGCTACTCCTGCCTGTTTCCTGGTTTCATTAGCTTGCAGAATTTTGGACCATACTTTTATTTTTTGGATGTTCCTGTCTTTTGTGGTGAGATGAGTTTCCTGAAGGCAGGAATTCAAGTTTGTAGACTGTGTCTTTTGATTGTTAAGTTAATTCCATTGACATTTAATTTTATGGTGGAGAAACTGTTTGCAATTCCAGGCATTTTTATGTTTAGTGGCTTTTTTAAGTGTATATTTTGGCTTTTAGGGTTTGGTGTTATCATACTTCTATCCTCCTGGATACGCTTGCTTTTTTCTTCAGTCTTGAGTATAATTTCTAGCATATTTTGAAGGCCTTGTTTGGTAGACATGTATGCCTCAAGTTGTCTTTGTGCTTTAAAACTCTTCTTTCTCACTCAATTATGATGAATAGTTTTGCTGGGTACATCAGCCTGGGTTGACATTTTTGCTCATTTATTACTTGCAGTACATGTGTCCAAGCTCTCTTGCTTTTACTGTTTCTGTTGAGAAGTCATTTGTTATTTTAATGTTTACCTTTTAAAAGTGACTTGTATTTTTTCCTTGAAGCTCTCAGCACCTTTC
Organism: Typhlomys cinereus; assembly: GCA_023101885.1. Classification (NCBI taxonomy): domain Eukaryota; kingdom Metazoa; phylum Chordata; class Mammalia; order Rodentia; family Platacanthomyidae; genus Typhlomys; species Typhlomys cinereus. The sequence continues at coordinate 322,115 of JALPQD010000090.1, read as the reverse complement.
CTTTTTCTTGAATGTGGGGTGTTGTGACTATTTGCTGTGGCAAGTTTCTATTTTGGTCACATCTCTTTGGGATGCGGAATGCCTCTTGTATTTGGATGGGCCTTTCTTTCTTTAGTTGAGGGAAGTTTCCATTTATGATAATTTGAAAAATTTCCTCAGGTGTGGTAGTTTGGGATTCTTGCTCTGGTATTCCATGAATGTGCATGTTAGGCATCTTCAGGGTGTCCCATATCTCTTGAATATTCCTCTGAAGTATGTTTTGGCTTTAACAACTTCTTACATTAGCCTGGTTAGTACTGCCACTTTGTCTTCAAGATCCGAAATTCTATTTTCTGTTTCGTTAGTTCTGCTGATAAGACTCTGTGTTGAGTTTTGGGCTGAAGAGTGCTTGTCTTTTAGTTCAATTTCAAACTCTGCTTGAGACTTTTAACTGCTTTATGTCTATTTTTGTTTCTTGAAGTGTTTTCCTCAACTCCTCCAAGTGTGTCATGTGTTCCTGTTCAAAGTGGTTGATGTGGCTATTTAACTCCTCCCGGATTTCATCTTTCATAGTATTGATTATGGTAATGATCACGCTTTGAAAGTCGTTATCTTGGGCCTGGATTTCTTGGCTATTTTCTGTAAATTTTTCTGTTTGAAATCTATCATTGTGGGGTTAATTCTTTTGAAAGAAGATTTGTTTTCTTGGGTTTCTTAAGACCTTTCAGTTTCTGTGTGTTTTTGACTGAACTGATAAAGTTGTTATTACTTCGGGTCAGTTATTATTAGTGTTTGCCTTGGAATTGGGTTTGTTTGTTTGTTGTTATTATTATTTTCTGGATGGTGGTATTAGACTGTTAGTATATCAATTAAGACATGTTTAGTATACAGGAGGTGAATACTAGTATGGTAGTGCACTTTTGTGATTTAGTACCTTTTTGATAAGTGAGGGTGAGTGGTATAGACTCTGAAGTTTTATATGGTTTGCAGGTGGCTATATGGAAAAGTTAATCTATAGTGATTACTAATTGAAAGGAGCAGGATAGCTTTCTGCCTGCCAACCCCCCCGAGGACCTCTTGCAGTCCAGCGAGGACACACTGTGCCTCAGGTAAACACCCCCTGCTCACCCTCCAAGCCCCAGGTAACCCACTCATCCCAGCTCCTCTGACCAGCCTGTCTAAGCAGGCACAGCTCCAAGCTAGGATAGGACTCATAGGCCACATCACAGGTACCAAGATTAACTGTGCTGTCCACCAGTACCTCTGACCTTTCTGCCCACCCACCCACTGACATACCCAGCAGTACTATCTCTCATAATTGAGGGAGAAGGAAAAGTTTTCCAGCACAAGGAAAACTTGAAGGACTTAGATGTCTACCAAACCAGGCTTTTGAAAATTGCAAGAAGTGATACTCAAGCTCAAAGAAAAAATCAAGCATATCCAGGAGGACATAAGGGAAGTGTAATACCACAAAACCTAAAAGCAAAAAAAAAAAAAAAATACACTTACAAAAGACACTAAACATAAAAATGTCTGGAATTAAAAACAATTTGTCCATCAAAACATTAAATGCAACTGTAATTAACTCACCAATTAAGAGACATAGATTACAAACTTGAATTAAAAATCACAACTCATCAATCTGCTGCCTTTGGGAAACTCATCTCTCCACAAAAGATAAGCACATCCTAAAAATAAAAGGCTGGTCCAAAATTCTGCAAGCTAAAGGAACAAGGAAACAGGCAGGGGTAGTCAATATGCTATTGGACAAAGTGGACATCAAACCAAAAAAAAATCATAAGAGAAACAGATAGATACTACATTTTAGTCAGAGGTACAATTCACCAGGAAGACTTCATAATACTGAACATATGTTCACCTAATACGGGCCCCTTCACATTCATTAAGCAAAAGCTACAGCATCTATAGCAAGATATCAACCCCCAAATGATAATAACTGGGGATTTCAACACTGCCCTCTCCACATGGGATAGATCAACAGGTCAAAAACGTAACAGAGACATATTGGAACTTAATCAAACCCTTACTGATATGGACCTTACTCATCTCTATAAAACTTTTCATCCACACACGAACACACATTTTTCTCAGCAGCACATGGAACTTTCTCCAAAATATACCACATATTGGGCCACAAATCAAGTCTCCACATACATGGGGAAGTTGAAATTCTAGTCTGTAGTCTATCAGACCACAATGGGCTAAAGCTTGACATCCACAACACAACAAACAACAGAAAATACTCTAAATCTTGGAAACTAAACACTATGATGCTGAATGAGAATTGGATTCAGGAAAAAATTACAAAGGAAATTCAAGATTTCCTGGAAGCAAAGGAAAATGAAAATATATCTTATCAAAATCTTTGGGACACATTGAAAGCTGTCCTAAGAGTAAGTTCATAGCTCTTAATGCCTATATCAAAAAATAGAAACATCACAAGTTAATAACTTAACAATGCAGCTTAAAGCTTTCCAGATACTAAAGCAATCCAATCGCAAAAGCAGGAGAAGAGAGGAGATTAGCAAAATCAGGGAAGAAATATTCAATATTGAGATAAGGAAAGCAATACAGAGAATCAACCAGAACAAAAAAGTGGTTCTTTGAAAAAAGATTGATGCACCCATAGCTAAATTGAGCAAAAACAAGAGAAAGAAAACCCAAATGACCAAAATTAGAAATGAAAATGGAGTTATCACTACTGATACCAAGAAATCCAGAGAATTATACCATCATATTTCAAAAATTTATACTCTGTGAAATTTGACAACACAAAGGAAAGGAATGAATTCCTAAGTAAGCTCAACTTACCTAAATTGAATCAGGAAGTTTTGAATTATTTAAATAGTCCTATGAGGAACATATGAGGAAATCGATGAAGTAATCTCAAATCTTCCCACTAAAAAATATCTTGGAACAAATGGATTCAACACAGAGTTCTACCAGACATTTAAGGAGCTAATAACACCAATACTCCTTAAATTGTTCCATCAAATAGCAAAGGAAGGAACACTACGAAATTCATTCTATGAAGCTAATATTGTCTTAACCCCAAAACCCAATAAAGGTACACCTAAAAAAGAAAACTATAGGCCAGTCTCTATGATGAACACAGATGCAAAGATTCTCAACAAAGTCTGGATTCAAAAACATATCAAAAAGATCATTCACAGTATCAAGTAAGCTTTATCCCAGGCACACAATTTTGGTTCAACAAACGCACATCAATAAATGTAATTCACCATATATAAACCATTCCGAGATCAAAGACCACATGACATTCTAGATAGATGCAGAAAAAGCTTTTGTCAAGATCCAACAGCCGAGGCTGGAGAGGTGGCTCAGGAGTTAGACCTCTGCCTTACTGGTGGAAGGTCCTGAGTTCAGATCCTAGGCCCCACGTATAGACGCCAGGCAGAAGCAGGGCCGCCTGTGTTTCTGGTCCTGGTAGGGCGGAGCCTGTGAATCCCGAGGCAGAGTAAACAAGGAGGAGTTGGAGGCGTCCATGGTGGTTCCCAAATTCGCCATGTGGTTCTACACACACACCACACACACACACACACACACACACACACCACACACATGCACAATTGAATAAATAAGAAAAAAATTAAAAAAAAAAGATTCAACAGCCTTTTATGATGAAAAGCCCTAAAGACAGCTTGAGTGGAAGGAATCTTTATCAATATAATAAAAGCTGTATACAACAAGCCTACAGCAAGGATTATTCTCAATGGGGAAAAAGCATGAAGCATTCCCACTTCGATAAGGAACTAGTCAAGGCTGTCCACTCTCACCATTTCTATACAATATTTTACTTGTAATCTTAGCTTACACCATAAGATAGGAAAGAGAGATAAAAGGGATTCAAATTGGCAAGGAAGAAGCCAAGTTATCTCTATTTACAGGTGACATGAACATATAACTGTGTGATCCCAAAAACTCCACCAGGAAACTCCTGGAACTAATATAGAAGTTCGGCAGGGTGGCAGGATACAAAATAAATGTTCAAAAATCAGTGTCCTTCCTGTATGCCCAGAATGAAAGAAGTGAAAAAGCACAGAGAGAAACAATCCCATTTACTATAGCTCCTAGATGAAATACTTGGTATAAGCCTTACCAAGGAAGCAAGAGACCTTTACAATGAAAACTTTAAAACCCTAAAGAAAGAAATTACAAAAGACACCAGAAGGTAGAAAGACCTACCATATTCCTGGATTGGCAGAGTCAACATCATAAAAATGACCATTCTACCAAAGGCAATATACAGATTCAATGCTATACCAATCAAAATCCCAAAACATTTCTTTAAAGAAGTTGACCAAACAATCACACAATTCATATGGAGGCACAAAAAACCCAGGATATCAAAATCAATCCTGAGTAACAAAAACACTACTGGAGATATCAACATACCAAACTTTGTTCTATACTACAAATCCACAGTTATTGAAACAACCTGCTAATGGTTCCAAAATAGACACACTGATCAATGAATAAGGGTTGAAGACCCAGATATAAGCCTACACAATTATAGCCATTGGATCTTTGACAAAGGGTCCCAAAAATCCAATGGAAAAAGAACAGCATCTTCAACAAATGGTGCTGGCAAAACTGGATGTCCACATGCAGATTAAAACTGGACTAGTTGTCACCATGTACAAGAATTAATTCCAAATGGATCAAGGAACTCAATTTAAGACCATAAACTATAAATACCTTAGTTGATAGGGTAGGGAAAACCCTCGAACTGATTGGACTAGGCCAACAGTTACTAAACGGGAATCCAATAGCACAGTCAATACAACCAACACTCAACAGAATGGATCTTATGAAATTAAAGATTTTCTCTTCAGATAAAGGGATTGTAACTCAACCACAAAGACAACCCACAGAATTAGAGAAAATCTTCATTAACCACATATGTGATAGAGCTCTATTATTCAGAGTGCATAAAGAACTTAGAATATTAAACACCAAGAAAACAAATGGCCCAATTAAAAAAATGGGCCTTGAAACTCAAAAAAACTTTGCCAGGGACAAAACTGAAATGTCTGATATACATCTTAAAAAATGCTCCGCATCCTTAGCCATCAGGGACATGCAATTGAAAACCTCCCTGAGATACCATCTCACCCCATTCAGGTTGGCAAAAATCCACAACACAAACAACACCAAATGCTGGAGAGAATGTGATAAGAAGGGAACTCTCCTACATTGCTGGTGGGAATTCAGGCTTACACAACCACTCTGGCAAGCTGTCCGGCAATTCTTAAAAAAGTTAAAGATTAACCAGGTGTCACAAGAGTCAGGCATGCACAAGAATGGACTCTCTGGAAATTGGGGCGGGAGGCACTGGGGGATGAGGAGGGAGGGATGAGGGGAGGAGGAGCAGAGGGTTTGGGGGGAAGAGGAGGGAGGGAGGGAACTGGTGTACCTATTAAGTTTGTATGAGCTGAAATAATAATAAAAATGTATTAAATTAAAAAAAAAGTTAAAGTTTGAATTCCCATATGACCCTGCTATTACACTTTTGGAATAATCCCCCATACAGTGAAAATTCACCTTGATAGCACAAGCACGACCATTTTCATAGAAGCACTGTTTACAATAGCAAAGTCATGGAATCAATCCAAATGCACAACAGTTGATGAGTGGATAAGGAAAATGTGGTACATCTTTACAATAGAAAACTACTCAGCCATCAAAAATCATTAATTAGTTTGATTTGCTGGGAAATGGATGGAAGTTGAAAAAACTTATATTGAGTGAAGTATCCCAGATGCAGAAAATTAAGCACCATATGTACTCCCTAATATGTGGATCCTAGTACCAAACCCAGTTAAGTGACACACTCCAAGATAAATCTCTGCAGTAATTGCAAAGATTATAAACTGCAGGGAAAGGGAAGGAGGGCACTGTCAGAAATAAGCAAAGAGGGCATCAAGCTACAGCAGAGAAAACAGGTAACCATCCTGTGCTGCAAGTAAGCAATGAGATGTCGGGTTAAGCTCACAGACTTCATGGTCACTTACAACTGATGGGGTTGGGTCTAACCAGACAGGGAGGAAAAAGAATCTGGCAGATAGAAGGTATCCATCTTGCAAATGGGAGATTATTCCCCTCCCCCAACCACTGCCGTCTCCTCTTCTTATTCTATTTACCTTTGAATCTACTCTTATAATAAGACTCTATTTTAACAGCCTTTTATCTCTGGCTAGGAGGTGGCATCCAATACTCATAAGGATGGAGCCAAGAGTAGTGCAGGAGCAGCAAATCATATTTGAGAACATCGGAGACCCTATATTAGTCAACTGGAACCAGCCCAGCCTAATCTCTCCCCATCATAAATCTCAGGGAAACTTGCGGGAGAGGTGGCAATAAGATTGTAAGAGCCTAAAGATGGGGAGAAGCAATGATATGCAAGATACTGCACACAAGTTAGAGCCTGAAGTAATCATAATAAGACTTTGGATGATCTGCACAATGACCAATAATCATTGACCCCCTCAGAGTCTAGCATGGATCAAAGGCACTAGGATCCTTAGAGGCAAGGGATTCACAGCCACAATAGTGTTCCTATATTTAAAGGGAACACAAGAAAGATTTCTAGGAAATGCCATTGAGTCCTTACAACTCATCAGAGAGTAGAACCCAGAGGGAAGTTTGAAATGCACTCTTAAAAATGATCCAAGCATGGGAGGGGAGCGGGCCCTGGGAGAAAGGGAGGGGGGAAAGAAGAAGAAAAAGGGGGAGGGACGAAGGAGATCCAGGGAGGGGTGGAGAGAGGTAGGGGACCGAGGTTCCTAGTATATTTGTATGAGTGGAAAAATAAATATATTTAAAAAATAATTAAAAATGAGCAGCATAGTAAAAAAGGGTTTATTTATCTTTGGGCTAGATGTGAGGAATCTCTCCCACATGATAGGATGATTTTAGACAATGTCAGATGTAAGGCCTTTGTCCCCTAGACTTTTGCTTGTGTTTTCTTTGGACTCTGTTGAATTCTGAGGAGCAGTGTGTCTTCCCTGGACCACGAGTGTCCGAGGCAGGCGGAAAGAACAGAGGGGTTGGTGGCACGCTGGCAGCATACTTCACCTGGGACCTGGAAGTGGCCTAGAGGCCCACCCAAGCCCGGGGGAGCCTGGATGCTGCTCAGGCTGGCTGGTAGGATGTATCTGAGACGCAGGGTGCCTGGAAGCATCTGGAGCCAAAGGGAGGCAGGCGGACCAGCAGAGGGGCTGGTGGCGCACTGGTGGTGTACTTCACCTGTGACCTCGCATAACTTTGAATATTCCTCCTCTCCAGTATCTTTTTTGCTTTTACAAACTCTTTCATTGAGCTGATTAGTTCTTCCACTTTGTCTTTAATATTTGATATTCTATTTTCTGCTTCATTAGTCCTGTTGACAAGATTCTTTGTTGAGTTCTGGGTTGAAGATAACTCGTCTTTTAGTTCAATTTAAAACTCTGCTTGAGACTATTTTAACTGCTCTATGCCTATTTTTGTTTCTTCAACTGTTTTTCTCATCTCCTCCAAATGTCTGTTTTATTCCTTTTCTTTTGTTTTATTATATTTATTTCTTTTCCCCCAATCATACAAGCTTACTAGGTACTGCATTCACCTCCCTCCTTCCACTCCTCTCCAGTCCCCCTTGCACCCTCCCCCATTTTCCCCTTCCTTTCACCCCATCCTTCACTTTTCCCAGTGTCTCTGCCTTCTGCTCCTCCCATTCCCTGGAGCATCCTTTTTTGTGAATGCCAAACATCCCTCTGAGTCCTCCATTCTAGTGTGGGGTAAGGACATATTGAGATTGCCTAGATTCTTTTCTCGGGTTCCCATTAGTATGGGAACATTCTTATGACTGTTAATCCCTTGTGTTTAAGGATCCTAGTGACTTTGATCCATGCTAGACTTTGGGGGTCATTGACATGTTAGTCATTTCGCAGGTCAAGCAAAGTACAACTATGGCTAATGTGGCACAATCTTGTGTGGAGTGTATTGTGTATCATTGTTCCTCCTAATCTTTAGGCTCTTACAATCTTGCTGCTCCCTCTTCCACAAGTTTCCCTTAGCAATTGAAGGGGGACAGATTTGGCTGCTCTGGTTCCAGGTGATTAACGTAGGGTCTCTGGTGTTCTGGATTATGTGGTTTGTTGTTGCTTTCAGACTTGCTGTTCCTGCACCACCCTTGGCTCCATCCTGATTGGTACTGGAAGTCACTTCCTAACCTGAGATAAAAATCTGTTTAAATGAAATCTTACTATAAGAGGAAATTCAAAGATACATGGAATAGGATTAGGATATCGGGGGGGGGGATTCAGTCTCCCCTTTATATGATGGTGGCCATCTATCTGCTAGTCAATGTAACTTTCCTGATTGGTGAGATCAAACAAGTAGCCAGGGGAGGAAAGTGAGAGTGTGCTTCACCAAATGTCTCACCACTTATTTTCAATACTTGATGGTAACCTACTTTGTCCAATGAAGCATGATCCCTCTATCCTTATTTCTGAGTGGGTACTTCTTCCCTTCCCTCCTGTTTATAATCTTTGAGTGTACTGTAGCTATTACAGAAATTTATATTTGAATATGTCACTAAGTGGTTTTGGTACTAAGATTCACCTATTAAGGAGCATATGGTGTTGAATTTTCTGTTTTGCATACTTCATTCAATATAATCTTTTCTAATTCCATTCATTTCCTTGCAAATTTCATTAATTCAACATTTTAGTTGGCTGAGTAGTATTCTATTGTACAAATATACCATATTTTCCTCCAATCATCAACTGTTAGGCATTTTTGTTGATTCCATGACTTGCTATTGTAAATTGTTCTGCGATGAACATGGTCATGCTTGTGCTATTGAGGTGAATTTTTGCTGGATGGGGGATTATTCCCAAAACTGGAATAGCAAGGTCATATGACATTTCAATCTTTAACTTTTTTAAAAGTTTTTTTTATTATTTTATTCAATTGTGCATGTATACGTATGTGTATGTATGCATGTGTGTGTTGCGCACACGGGTTTGTGTGTGTGTGTATGTGTGGAGAACCACAGACGAATTCGAGAACCACCATGGACACTTCCACCTCCTCCTTGTTTACTCTGCCTGGAGATTCACAAGCTCTGCCCTACCAGGACCAGAAACGCAGACCCCCCCGTCCCCCTCGTCCCCTCGTCCTCCCCCCATCCTTCCCCCCCGCTTCTGCCTGGTGTCTGTTCGTGGGGTCTAGGATTCGAACTCAGGACCTTCCGCCTGCAAGGCAGAGGCTTAACCCGGGAGCCACCTCTCCAGCCCCTCAATCTTTAACTTTTTTAAGAATCGCCAGATGGCTCGCTAGAATGGTTGTATAAGCCTGCATTCCCATCAGCAATGTAGGAGAGTTCCCTTCTCACCACATTCTCTCCAACATTTGATGTTGTTTGTATCGTGGATTTATGCCATGCTGACTGGGGTGAGATGATATCTCAGGGAAGTTTTGATTTGCATTCCCTGATGGGTGTGGATGTGGAGCATTTCTTCACATATTTGTATGACATTTGAATTTAATCCCTGGAACAGTTTCTTTCGAATTCCCAGGCCCAATTTTATCTCTTTGTGTTCAGGTTTATACGTTCATCGTGCACTCTGGATAATACAGTCCTATTTGTATGGTTAGTGAAGATTGTCTCCCATTCTGTGGGTTGCCTTTTTGCTCACTTTACAATCTCTTTATCTGAACAGAAGCTCTTTCATTTCATAAGATCCCATCTGTTGAGTGTTGGTTGTAGTTACTGTGCTATTGGATTATTGTTTAGGAACTGTTGTCCTAGCCCAATCAGCTCCAGGGAGTTCCTTACGGTTTCAACTAAGGTTTTTATAGTCTCTGGCCTAATATTGAGGTCCTTGATCCATTTGGAATTTTTTTTTGTTCATGGTGACAATTATGGGTCCAGTTTTAATATGCTGCATGTGGACATTCAGTTTTGCACTCACCATTTGGAGATGCTGTTCTTTTTCCATTGAATATTTTGGGTCTCTTTGTCAAAGATCAAATGGCTGTAATTGTGTGGGCTTAAATCTGGGTCTTCAACCCTTATCAATTGATCTATGTATCTTTTTTGGAGCCTGTACCAGGCTGTTTTTATAACTATGAATTTAACTTCCAGTAGTGTTTTTGTTACTCAGGATTGTTTTTGCTACCCTCAGTTTTCTGTGCTTCCATATGATTTTTGATGTTGTTTGGTCAATTTATTTACAAAATTGCTTGGGGATTTTATTGGTATAGCATTGAATCTGTATATTGTTTTTGGTAGGATGGTCATTTTTCTGGTGATGATTCTGCTGATCTGGGAGCATGGGAGGTCTTTCTACCTTCTAGTATCTTCCATAATTTATTTCTGCAGGGTTTTAAAATTTTCATTGTATGGGCTGGAGAGGTGGCTTAGGGGTTAAGCCTCTGCCTTGCAGGCGGAAGGTCCTGAGTTCGGATCCTAGACCCCATGTATAGATGTCGGGCAGAAGCGGCAGCAGGCTGCGTTTCTGGTCCTGGTAGGGCGGAGCCTGTGAAGCTTGGGGCAGAGTAAACAAGGAGGAGGTGGAGGCGTCCATGGTGGTTCCAAAATTTATCTGTGGTTCTACACACACACACACACACACACATACACACACACATGCACACACACAAACATGCACAATTGAATAAATAATAAATAAATTTTTAAAAAAAATTTATTGTAAATGTCTCTCATTTTCTTCGTTAGGTTTATACCAAGATATCTCATTTTTTAGAGGCTATCTAATAAATGAGATTGTGTCTCTTAGGGCTTTTTCACATTTTTCATCCGTGGCTTTTAGGAAGGCCACTGATTTTTGTACATTTATTTTGTAACCTGCCACAATGTTGAACTTCTGTATTAGTTCCAGGAGTTTCCTGCTGGAGTTTTTAGGATCACTCAGGTATATGATCATGTCATATGCAAATAGACATGACTTGACCTCTTCCTTCCTGATTTGAATCCCTTTTAGCGCCCTTTCTTGTTTTATGACTCCAGCTAAGACATCAAGTACGATATTGAATAGCAGTGATAAACATGGATGGCAACGTTCAGTTCCTGATCAAAGCAGTAATGTTTCAAATTTTTCCCCACTGAGTATAATCCTTGCTGGTGACTTGTTGTATACAAGTTTTATTATGTTGATAACGGTGCCTTCCATTTCAACTGTCTGTTGGAATAAAAGGCATAAAAGGATGTTGGATATTGTCAAAAGCTTTATCTGTATCTTTTGGAGAGTATCATGTGTTCTTGGCCTTTGGATTGGTTTATATGGTGAATTACATTTATTGATTTGCATATGTTGCAGCAACCTTTGGTGCCTGGCATAAAGCTTACTAGATCACAGTGAATGACCTTTTTGATATGTTTTTGAATCCGATTTGGCAAAATTTTGTTGAGAATATTTGCATCTGTGTTCATCCAGAGATTAGCCTATACTTTTCTTTTTTAAGTATATGTTTGTTAGTTTTGGGGATTTGGATGATATTAGGTTCACTGAAAGAATTTGGCAGTATTCCTTTCTTCACACCTTGATGGAAGAGTTTAAGGAGTATTGGTGTTAATTGTTCCTTAAATGTCTGGTAGAATTCTGTGCTGAATCCATTTGGTCCAGGACATGTTTTTGTGGGAATATTTGATATTAATTCATCGATTTCCTCATATGTTATAGGAATAATTAGATAACTCAAACTCCCTGATTCAGTTTAGGTAAATTTACTTAGTATTCTTCCATTTCTTTTGTGTTATCAAATATCACTAAGTATAAGTTTTTGAAATATAACTTTATAATTCTCTGAATTTCTTGGGTATCAGTAGTGAAAACTACATTCTCATTTCTAATTTGTTAGTTTAGATTTTCTCTCTCTTGATTTTGGTTAATTTAGCCAAAGGTGTATCAATCTTATTGATTTTTTTCAAAGAACCAACTTTTTGACTGGTTAATTCTTTGTACGGTTTTCCTTATATCAATTCAGATAATTCTCCCCTGATTTTGCTACTCTGTTCTCTCCTATTACTTTTTTAATTTTTATTAACAAATTTATTAAATTAACATTTTACATACATTTTCCTTCCTCCTTTTTTTTAAACATTTTTTATTTTCTCTGCTCACACAAACTTAATAGGTACACAGGTTCCCTCCTCCCAACTCCTCCCCCCGAACCCTCTGCTCACCCTCCCCTCACCCTTCCCTCCCCACCCTCCAGTGCCTCCCCTCCCCCAATCCCTGGGGAATCCTTTAATATGCATGCCAAATTCTCCTCTGGGTCTTTCTCTCCGATGACATACAAGGACCCAGCGGCATTTTCCTGAACCCTTTCCTTTGTTCCCCTTAAGCATAGGAACACTATTTTGGCTGTCATTCACTTGCCTCCAAGGATCTTAGTGCTTTTAGCAAATGCTTGACTTTGTGGGGTCAATAGTGTGTTGGACATTGTGCAGGGCATGCAAAGTCCAATTATGATTGCTTCGGCCCCAACATGTGTAGAGTATCTTGCATATCGTTGCTCCTCCCATCCTTGTGCTCTTACACTCTTAAAGCCCCCTCTTCTGCAAATTTCCCTGAGTTTCAGGATGGGGAGAGATTAGGAGGCCTAGTTCTAGGTGGTTGATATAGAGTCTCTGAAGTTCTGGATTATGGTTTGTTGATTTTCTTTTGCGGTTTTGCTGCTCCTGCAATGCCCTTCACACCATCCTGATGGGTATTGAATCTCACCCCCTGGCCAGAGATAAAAAGCTGTTAAACTAGAGTCTTGTTATAAGAGTATATTCAAAGTTAGATGTAAAAAGAGTAGGAAACCACAGTTACTTATTATCTGCCAGACTATATGCCCTCCTCTTCTGGTGAGATCACACCCCCTCAGTTGTAAATGATCAGGAACGAAAAGTCTGTGAACTTAACCAGATATCTCATTGCTCACTTGCAGTCCTTGATGGAGGCCTATTTTCTCTGCTGTAACATGGTCCCCTCGCTCCTTGTTTCTGGTGTTGCCCTCCTACCCCATCCCTCCTGTTCATACTCCTTGCAATTACTGTATTACAGAGATTTATCGTTGAGTGTCTCTAGGTGAGCTGGACCAGATGGATTCAGCATAGAGTTCTACCAGGAGTCTCCGATTACTTTTGGGATTGGATTGCACTTGTGTTTCTAAAGCTTTAAGCTGCCTTGTTAAGTTGTTAATTTGTGATGTTTCTATTTTTGATCTAGGCCTTAAGAGCTACAAGCTTACCTCTTAGTCAGCTTTCATTGTGTCCCAAAGATTTTGATTTCATGTATTTTCATTTACTTCTAGGAAATCTAGAATTTGCTTTATGATTTCTTTCTGAACCCAATTCTCACTCAGCATTATAGTGATTAGTTTTTAAGAGTTAGTGTGTATTTTCTGCTGTTTGTTGTATTGTAATGTCAAGATTTAGATCATGGTAGTCTGATAGGGTACAGGCTATAATTTTAACTTTCCTATATGTGGAGATTTGTTTTCTGACCAAATATTTGGACTATTTTGGAGAAAGTTCTGTGGGCTGCAGAGAAACATGTGTATTCTTTGGTGCATGGATGGAGAGTTCAATACAGATCTGTAAGGTCCATTTCAGCAAGGGTTTCATCAAATTCCAATGTGTCTCTGTTAAGTTTTTGACCTGTTGATCTATCCCATGTTGAGAAGTCAGTATTGAAATCCTGAAAAATTTTCATTTTAGCGTTGATTTCTTGTTTTAGACATTTTAGCGTTTGCTTAATGACTGTGTAAGATCCTATAATAGGTGTGTATATGTTCAGTATTGTGAAGTATTACTGGTGATGTGTCCCTGTAAATAACATGTAGCATCCTGTGTCTCTTATGAATTTTTTTGGCTTGAAGTCTACTTTGGCAGGAAGAATAATTGCTACCCCTGTGTCTTTCTGTTTCCATTAGCTTGCAGAATTTTTAACCAGCCTTTTACTTTTAGACTGTGCCTGTCTTTTGTGGTGAGATTTGTTTCCTGAATGCAGCAGATCGATGGGTTTTGACTTCTAATCCAAGTTTGTAATCTGTGTCCTTTCAATGGTGAGTTAATACCATTGACATTTAGTGTTATAATGGAGAAGTTACTTTTAGTTCTTAACACTTTTTAGGATTTGGTGGTATTATACATTACTTCTGTGCTCCTGGATATGATTCTTCTTTTCCTCGAGCTTGAACATCTTTCCTAGCATTATTTGAAGGCTTGGCTTTGTTGACATTTAAGCCTTCAAGTTGTCTTTGTGTTGGAAAATTTTTCTTTCTCACTCAATCATGACTGATAATTTTGCCAGGTATATCAGCCTGAGTTTACCTTTTTGCTCATTCAATACTTGAAGTATGTCTCTCCAACCTCTTGTTGCTTTTACTGTTTCCACTGAAAAACCATTTGTTATCGTATTAGGTTTACAATTAAAAGTGACTTTTTTCCCCTTTGAAGCTCTCAGCACCTTTTCTTTCTCTGGAATGTCAAGTGTTCTTACTACTATTTGCCTTGGCGTGTTTCTATTTTGGTCATGTCTGTTTGGGGCGTGGAATGCCTCTTGTATTTGCATGGGACTCTCTTTCTTTAGATGAGGAAATTTCTCCTTTATGATAATTTGAAAAATTTCCTCGGGTATGGTATTTTGGGATTCTTCTGATAATAAATGAGCATGTTAGGCTTCTTCAAGGTGTCCTTTAAATCTTGAATATTTCTCTCAAGTATCTTTTTGGCTTAACAACCTCTTTCATTGAGCTCGTTAGTTCTTCCACTTTGTCTTCAAGATATGAAATTCCGTTTTCTGCTTCTTTAGTTCTGCTGATAAGACTGTCTGTTGAGTTCTGGGTTGAAGATAACTTGTCTCTTAGGTCAATTATAAACTCTGCTTGAGACTGTTTAAACTGCTCTATGCCTATTTGTGTTTCTTCAACTGTTTATTTTTTTTTCATCTCCTCCTAATGCATGTTTTGTTCCTCTTCAAAGTGGTTGATATGGTTACTTAACTCCTTCTGGATTCCCTCTTTCATAGTATTGATCAGGGTAAGGGTCAGACTTTGAAAATCATTATCTTGGGTATGATTTTCTTCATTATTTTCTGTGAGTTTGTTCTGTTTGGAATGTATCATTATGGAGTTAATTCTTTTTTATTATTCAATTGTATGTGTGTGTGTGTGTGTGTGTGTGTGTGTATGTAGAACCACGGACAAATTCGGGAACCATCATGGACCAACTCCACCTCTTCCTTTTTTACTCTGCCCCAAGCTTCACAGGCTCTGCCCTACCAGGATCAAAAATGCGGGCCACCCCCGCTTCCACCTGGTATCTATACGTGGGGTCTAGGTTCCAAACTCAGGACGTTCTGCCTGCAAGGCAGAGGCTTAACCCCTGAGCCTTCTCCAGCCCCATATGAGGTTAATGCTTTCGGTAGGAGATTTGTTCTCTCGGTTTTTGTTTCTCATGGATTTGCTCTGTGACCTGGGCAATATTGTTTTATCTCTTAACACTTTCTCCTTGTTTTTGTGTGTTTTTGACTGAACTGAATTAGATGGTATCACTGTTAGAGCAGTTATTAATAGTGTTTGTCTTGGAATTGGATATGCTTGCCTGGCATTGGTGCTCTTTCTTAGATGAGGCTATGAGACTTAGTATATCAATTAAGTCAGGTTTAGTAGATAGGGAGTGAAATGAGCATTGTAGTGCACTTCTTCCATTTACTTCTTTGATGATATGTGAGGGAGAATGATGGAGTCCCTGAAATTTTATGCATTTTGGTGTGGCTACATGGAAAAGTTAAACTACAGTGACTATTAATTGAGAAGAACAAGATGGTAAAAAGGGATTAATTATCTTTGAGCTGGATGTGAAGATGTGAAGATTCTCTTCCATGTGATGGGATGATTTTAGAGGGCTTCAGATACATGGCATTTGTCCCCTAGAGCTTTGCATGGGTTCTCTCTGGACTCGAATTCTGAGGAGCAGGGAATCCACCCTGGTCTAGGTCTGGGCATAGAAAGGCAGACTGTCTAGTATGTCATGCAGATCACCTGAGAGCTGTGGTGTGGCCTAGAGCCCTTCCACAATGTCAGGGCCGACTGGCTGCTGCTCTGGCTACTAATGGGAGGAGGAGGTGACCTGGGGCTTGGGCCATGATCTAAGGGCCTTACCTGAGGGCAGGTAGTCATCCTGGTCTGGGTCCTAGACAAAAGGGCCATTTATTAATATGATAAAACAACTTCACATACATTCATTGGAAAGATCCTCAAGACATACTGTCATAATTTTCAAATCTTCAATGTTCTACTGCATTAGCTTTATGCGTGAGTATAAAAGGACTATGTAGAAATGAATATGATGAATTTTATTTAAATTATGGTACAGATACACATATGAATTTCTCAGAGTAAGGAAGCAAGAGATCCTAAAAGTGTAAATAAAGCTATGTGCCAAGATGGAAAGGCTCAGGACAGGAAGGATATTGCCATTCCTCAGACTCAGCTAGTGTCCATACATTTACAGTCAGCCATTCACCACAGCACAGAAGAAAACTCAGGGTTGGGAGGATCAGTCTCCACTGTTTTCAAGGTGGGTTGTGTCTCTCTTCAGGGATCTTTTTTTTTGTTCAATTGTGCGTGCACCTGTGTGTGTGTGTGTGTGTGTGTGTGTGTGTGTGTGTGTAGAACCACGGGCAAATTTGGAAACCACCATTGACCACCTCCACCTCCTTCTTGTTTACTCTGCTCTGGGATTCACAGACTCTGCCCTAACAGGACCAGAAATGCAGGCCGCCTCTGCTTGCACATGGCATCTATATGTGGGGTCTAGGATCCGAACTCAGAACCTTTTGCCTGCAAGGCAGGGGCTTAAACCCTGAGCCATCTCTCCAGTCATTCTTAAGGGATCTTAATAAGCTATCTTTCTCTAGCTGTTTTCTTTTTTTATTTTCAAACTTCTATTTGAACTATTGGTTACATATTATCTTAAAAAATCCTCAAATACCATGTACATACATGCGTATATGTATGAAGGTTAAGGCTAATCTAGATAAGTGTTAAATTCATATACTTTTTTAAACACACAAATTCTTTGCCTAATCATATAAGCTGAATAGATATCCATTTTACTCTCCCTCCCTCCACCTCTCCATTGCCACCATTGCACTCACTTCCCCCATTCATTTATAACCCCTTCCTCACTTCCCCCTTACAGGTCCCGCCTGCTTCCTCCCTCCCATCCCCTCTAGCATCTGTTTACTTGGGTGCTGAACCTCCCTCTGAGTCCTACACTAGTGAGGGTTCAGGACTCTGTGACACAGCTCTGGGCCCCTTCTTCGATTGCCTGCTAGCATGGGAACTCTACAATGATTGTTTAATCTCTTGCCTCTAAGGATGCTACTGCTGAAGACTTCTTCCCTGTGAGCTATGCTGCACTTTGGTGTGATAACATGTCACCCATTGTGCAGGTCAAGCAAAGTCCTACCTGTTGCATCCATGACTTGGGTGGAGTATCTTACAAAGCATAGTTCCTCCCCATCATTAGGCTCTTTAAATATTGCCACTCCTTTTTTTAAAATTTTTTTATCATTTATTCAATTGTGTGTGTGTGTAAACACCAGCGAATTCGGGAAGCTCCGCGGACGCCTCCACCTCCTCCTTGTTTACTCTGCCCTGGGATTCACAGGCTCCGCCCTACCAGGGCAAGAAACGCAGGCCGCCCCTGCTTCCGCCCCGTGTCTATACATGGGGTATAGGATCCGAACTCAGGACCTTCCGCCTGCAAGGCAGAGGCTTAACCTCTAAGCCACCACTCCAGCCCCGCCACTCGTTCTTCCTCAAGGTTCCCTGAGGTTTAGGATGGAAAGAGATTAGGCAGGTCTGGTTCCAGCTGACCATGTAGGGCCTTTGGTTGTCTAAATTATGGTTTGTTATTGTTTTCAAGTTCTCTGTTCCTGCAATGCCCTTGGTTGCATCCTGATTGGTATTCAAGGTCACCTCTTAACCAAAGATAAAAGACTGTTTAAACAAAGATCTCAATACAAGAAGAGACTCAAATGTATATGGAAGAATGGGAGTAGGAAACAGCAGTGAGATGGGTCAGTCTCTCATTTGCCAGTTGGTTACCATCTAACTACAGGTCCCTATATCTTGCCTGATTGGGTGATCCAACATGTTCAATCCCAAGTGACCAGAAAAGGAAGTGGTAGTGAGCTGAACCACATGTCTTGTTACTTACATGAAATGCATGTGGCCTAATTTTTCTGTTGAAGCATCATCCCCTATCTCCTCTCTTTCGAGGTCCTCATTCCCCTTCTCTCCTGTTTATATTCCTTTTTGATTGCAGTGGGTAATTCAAAGATTTACCTTCAAATATGCCATGAAGTTGGTTTGGAACTAGGACCACTTATTAGAGAGTACATACATTTTCTAACTTTCTGTATGTCTGGGATGCTTCACTCAACATAATTTTTTCTAATTTCATCCATTTCCCAGAAAATTTCATTAATACTTCCATTTTGTTGGATGAGTTGTATTCCATTACATAAATGTACGTCAATTTCTGATCTACAGAGTGGTGATATAAGTCTGCATTTCCACATGCTTTGTTTTTATTGTGGATTTTCACCATCCTGACCAGGGTGAGGTGATGTCTCAAGGAAATTTTGATGTGCATTTCCCTGATGATTAGGGAACATTTTTAAAGATATTTCTTAGACATTTCAATTTCATTGCTTGAAAAGTTTCTTTAGAATTCCCAGGCCCGTTTTCAAATTGAACAATTTGTCTCCTTGGTGTTTAGATTTTTAAGTTCTTTGTGCACTCTGGATAATTGAGCTCTATCAGATATGTGGTTAATGAAGCTTTTTCTCCATTTCTGTGTGACTTTTTGCTCAGTTTACAATCTTTCCAGCTGAAAAGAAGCTCTCTAATGTCATAAGATCCCATTTGTTGAGTGTTGTTTCTAGTGATTATGCAGGGTTTCGTTTTAGGAAATGTTGACCTAGCCCAGTGCACTCAAGGGAGTTCCATACTCTTTCTTTTTTTTAATGTTTACTTTTTATTTTCCATCCCTTCACTATTCCCCGGACCTCCTTGCACCCTCTACACTTTTTCCCTACTTTTCACACCCACTTTCTCCCAGTACCCTCCTCTTCCCCCCAATCCCTGAAGCATCCTTTAGTGTGAATGTCAAACTTCTCTCTGCATCCTCCAGACTAATGAGGAGTAAGGACTCAGTAGCATTGCTACTGATTCCATATTCTTTCAAATAGGGTTTTCATATTCTCTGGCCTAATGTTAAGGTCCTTGATCCATTTGGAATTAATTTTTGTGCATGGTGACAAGTACAGTTCAAACTTTAATTTTCTGCATGTGGTTATCCAGTTTCACCAGTACCAATTGTTGAAAATAGTATTCATTTTCCATTGAACTTTTTGTGGGCCTTTGTCAAAGATAAAATGGTGGTAATTCTGTGTGCTTCTATCTGGGTCGTCAACCCTTTTCCATTGATGTATGTGTCTATTTTGGAGACATTAACAAGCAATTTTTATTACTATGAATTTGTGGTATAGATTAAGGTTTAGTACAGTGATACTTTCACCAGCACTTTAGTTACTCAAGATTGTTATTGAAATTCAGGGCCTTTTGTGCTTCTGTTGATACTGTTTGGTCAATTTATTTAAAGAATTGCTTTGGGAATTTGAATCTGTATATTGCTTCTGGTAGGACGATCATTTTTATGTTGTTAATTCTGCCGATCCAGCAGCATAGAAGGTATTTCCACCTTCTGCAATCTTCTGTAATTTCATTCTCTGAGGTTTTATGGTTTTCATTGTAAAGATCTCTCACATCTTTGGTGGAATTTATACCAAGGTATTTCTATTTTAGGTGTTATAGTAAATGGGTTGTTTCTCTTAGGACTTCTTCACTATTTTCATCCTTGGTGTATAAGAAGGCCGCTGATTTTTGCACGTTTATTTTGTGACCTGCCACTCTGCTAAACTTCTGTATTAGCTTCAGCAGTTTCCTGGTGGAGTTTTTGGGATCTCCCATTTATGTGAGATCATATCAACTGCAAATAGAGATATCTTGACTTCTTCTTTCCTGTTTTGATCCATCTTATCTCCCTCACTTCTCTTAGGTCTCTAGCTAAGACTTCAAGTTCAATATTGAATAAAAGTGGTAAGAATAGATAGTAATGTTTGGTTTCTGATCTAAGTGGGAATGCTTCAAATTTTCCCAATTAAGTAAAATCCTTGATGTTGGCTTGTTGTACTCAGCTTATGTTATGTTGATGTAAGTTCCTTCAATTCCAACTGTCTCTATGGTTTTGATTATAAAAGGATGTTAGATCTTGTCAAAAGCTTTTTCTGCATCTATGGAGAGTATCATGTGTTCTTGGACTTTGGACAGGTTTACATGATGTATATATTTATTTATTATATGATGAAATAATCTTGTGTGTCTGGGACAAAATCTACTCAATCACAACAAATGATCTTTTTGATGTTTCTGAATGAGATTGCTAAGATTATGTTGAGAATTTTTGCATTTATGTTCATCAAAGAGATTGGCCTGTAATTTTCTTTTTTAAGTATAACTTTATTAGTTTTGGGGATTAGTATGATATTAGCTTTGTAGAATGAATGTTGAAGTGTTTCTACCCGTGCTATTTTTTGAAATAGTTTAAAATAGTTATAGGAATACATACATAATTCAAAACTTCATGATTCAATTAAAAACGTTTTGCTTACTCAAGAATTCATCTATTTACTTTGTGTTATCAAATGCATGGAATATAAGCTTTTGAAATATGATCTTAAAATTCTCTGAATTTCTTGGATATCCATTGTGATAATTCCATTTCATCACTAATTTTGTTAATTTAGGATTTGTCTCTCTTGATTTTGGTAAATTTAGTTAGAGGTGTACCAATCTTATTGGTTTTTTCAAAGAAGCAGCTTTTTGACTGGTTGATGCTTTTTATCATTTTCCTTATGTCAATTTTAGATATTTCTCCCCTGCTTCTGCTAATTTCCTCTCTTCTACTGATTTTGGGATTGGGTTGGTCTCTGTCTCTAAAGCTTTTAAGCCCATTGCTAAGTTATTTACTTGCAACGTTTCTATTTTTTTGATATCAACATTGAGAGCTCTAATCTTACATCCTAGAACAGCTTTCATTGTGTCCCAGATTTTGATATGTTGTATTTTCATTTTCATTCACTTCTAGGAATTCTTGAATTTCCTTTATGACTTGTTCCTGAACCCATTTCTCATTTAGCCTCATAGTGTTTATTTTCAAATGTTAGTGTATTTTCTGCTGTTTGTTGTGTTGTGGATGTCAAGTTTTAAACCACGGTCATCTCATATGGTACAGGCTATGTTTTCAACTTTCTTATGTATGTGAACATTTGTTTTGTGTTCGAGTATGTGATCTATTATGGAGAATGCTCCATAGCACGCTGAGGAAATATGTATTCCTTAGTGCTTGGATGGATAATTCTACAGAGATGTGTATTGTCCATTTCAATAAGTGTTTGGTTTAATTACAATGTGTCTCTTTTGAGTTTTAGCCTACTGATCTATCCCATGTTGAGAATGCAGTATTGAAATCCCTGAGTTTTATCCTTTCAGGATTGATTAATTGTTTTAGATGATATTATAATTGCTACCCCTGCTTGTTTACTGATTTCTTTACCTTACAGAATTTTTTAAAATTTTTTTATTATTTATTCAATTGTGCATGTGTGCGTGTGTGTGTGTGTGTGTGTGTGTGTGTGTGTGTCTGTGTGTGTAGAACCACGGGCGAATTCGGGAACCACCATTGACGCCTCCACCTCTTCCTTGTTTACTCTGCCCCAGGATTCACAGGACCCTACCGCCCTACCAGGACCAGAAACGCAGGCCACCCCCGCTTCCACCCAGCATCTATACGTGGGGTCTAGGATCTGAACTCAGGTCCTTCCACCTGCAAGGCAGAGGCTAACCCCTGAGCCACCTCTCCAGCCCCACCTTACAGAATTTTTGACCAGCCTTTTTTTTAAATATTTATTTCCGCTCATACAAACTTAATAGGTATACCAGTCCCCTCCCTCTCTCCACACCTTCCTTGACCCATTAGCTTCCTCCCCTCTTTTCCCCTTCCTTTCCCACCCTCCCTACTGATCTCCCAGTGCCTCCTCTCTCCATCCCTGGCGCATCCTTTAATGTGTATGTCAATCTTTCCTCTGGGCCCTCCTGTCCTATAAGATATAAGGACACAGTGGAATTTCCTAGAACTCTTTCTTGTGTTCTCCATAAGTATAGGAACACTATTGTGGTTGTTAATCCCTGGCTTCTAAGGATCCTAGTGCCTTTAGTCCAGGCTAGACTTTGAGGGGTCAATAATGTGTTGGTCATTGAGCAGGTCATGCAAAGCCCTATTATGATTGCTTCGGACCTAACTTGTGTGGAGTTTCTTGCATATCTTTGCTCCTCCCTATCATTGTGCTCTTATAATCTTACCACCCCTCTCTTCTGCAAATTTCCCTGAGCTTCAGCATGGGGAGAGATTAGGCTGGCCTGGTTCCAGGTGGTTGATACAGAGTCTCTAATGTTCTGAATTTTGGTTTGTTGATTTTTTTTTCAGTTTTACTGCACTTGTAATGCCCTTTGCTCCATCCTGATGATACTGTATGTAACAGTCTGGCCAGAGATAAAAAGCTGTTAAAATAGAGTCTTATTATGAGTATATTCAAAGGTAGATGAAATAAAATTAGGAGACCGGGTGAGGGGGGTTCAGTCTCCTATTTGCACAATGGTTACTTATTATCTGCCAGACTATATGCCCTCCCCTTCTGGTGAGATCATAAGCCATCTGTTGCAAATGGTCAGGAAGAAAGTATGTGGACTTAACCAGATGTTTCATTACTTACTTGCAGTCCATGATGGTGGCGTATTTCTCTGCTGTAACATGATCCCTCTCTCTCCTTGTTTCTGGTGTGGCCCTTCTTCCTCTTCCCTCCTGTTTATAAACTTTCCAATTACTGTGAGTATTACAGAGATCTATCTTTGAGTGTATCTTGAAGTTGATAGTAGGATCCACCTATTAGGGAGTACATATGGTGCTTAATTTTCTGTCTTTGGGATACTTCACTCAATATAATTTTTTCTAATTCCATCCATTACAGCCTTTTTCTGATATTTTTTGTGTTTAGTATATTTTATATGTATATTATTAAGCGTGCAGGTTTTAGTGGTATTATACTTACCTTCTGTCCTCTTGGGTACACTTGTTCTTTTCTTCAAGCTTGAGTATCTTTTCTAGCATTTTTGAAGGACTGGTTTGGTATTCACGTAAGCCTTCTCCATGCCTTTATGGTGGAACATTTTTCTTTCTCCCTGGATCTTGACAGATAGTTTTGATGGGTATATCAGTCTGGATTGACATTTGTGCTCATTCAATACTTGAAGTAGGTCTCTCCAAGCTCTACTGTCTTTTACTATTTCCACTGAAAAAGTCTTTAGAGATTTCAGTAGATTTACCTTTATAAGTGCAAATTTTTTTTCTTTTGAAGCTCTTATCAAGTTCAGTTTGTCCTGTATGTGTAATGTTTTTAATATTGTTTGCTGTGGTGCGTTTCTATTTGGTCATATCTGTTTGGGGTGCTATGTGTCTCTTGTATTTTGATTGACATTTCTTTCTTTAGAATTGAAAAGTTTTCCTTTATTACAGTTTGAAAATTTTCCTCACATGTGGTATTTTGAGATTCTTGTTCTGATATTCCATGAATGTACATGTTATGCTTCTTCAAGATGTCCTTCACTCTTGAAATGGCATGTTTAATGACTCCCTTTCTATATGCTCATTCCCATAGAGCAATGCTGTAAAAATAGAATTCAATAAAATGTATAGATATTATTTCAATGACATTTCAATAAATAAACAGGAGCATATGTTCCATGGAGATGACACTATCAATAGAGCTTTGGGATCACTGATCCTGAGGTCTTTAACATTGATAATGAAATTGCTCCCCCTCCTTTATATGGAAAGGTAGGAATATTTCTTTGTTTATACTATCATGTAAGTAAACAGGTAGAGGCAACATCAAAATGATTATGGCAAATGGACTTCACCAGTCAGAACAAGATTTCCCTATGATATTCAATTATCACATGAAATAATTATGCATCTTAAGGTTGGGTTTTGTCTTTCTGCCTTGAATCTGGATCCTGACTCGAACTGACTCCCTGCTCCTCAGGTAAGGCACCTAGACCATACTTCAAGCTCCAGGTCATCTGTATGCTGCACTAACCACTTTACCTTTCTGCCCTGGATCAGGACCAGGATTAATTCCCTGCTCTTCAGTTAAGCCCTTAGACCACACCCCAGGCTCCAGGTCATCTGTGTGCCTCACTACTAGTTAGCCTGCCTCTCTGGTACTGGAGAAGATCTCTCAGAATCTCCCTAGTAGCCCAGGTCATCTGTGCACCCCACTAGTAGCCAGCCTGCTTTTCTGGTTCTTTGGAAGGCCTGTAAGCCATGTCCAAAAACCCAGGTTTTCTTTACTCCCCACCAGCCACTCACCTTTGTGCCCCCAAACCATACTGGGGCAGACTTTCTGCTTCTTAGAATTCAACAGAGTCCAGTAAAATCCAAAGCAAAGGAATAGAAGCCAACACAATTCATCTGAAGTCTTCTATGATCATCCCATCATATGGGACAGATTCTTCACATCCAGCTCTAAGATAAATAATCCATTTTTACCATCACATTCCTTTCAATTATTACTCACTGTAGCTTAACATTTCCATTTAGCCACCCAAAAACCCATACAACTTCAGGGACTATACCATTTACCCTCACATATCATCAAGGAAGTAAAGCTGTAAAGTGCACTACCATACTAATCTTCAATCCCTGTCTATTACATTCTACTTAATTGATGTACTAACACTTCAATAATCTCATGTTGGAAATAATACCAATACCAAACAAGCATACCCAACTCCAAGACAACATTAATATAACTGCTCAAGTGTAGTAATACTGTCTAATTCAGTCCAACAAAAACACATACACAAAAAAAAGGATCTTAAGTGATAAACCAAAAATTCCCAGATCCCAGCACAAATCCATGAGAAACAAAAACCAAGATGACAACTCTTATACCTAAAGAAGGAACACCATAATGATGAAATCCAACCTGAAAAAACTGACAGAAAATAGCCAAAAAAGCCAGACCCAAGATATTAAAACTGTACACATACTAGTCACCATGCACAAATGTTAATTGCAAATGGATCAAGGACCATAATGTTGGGCCAGACCTTTCAAAAACCCTAGTTGAAAGGGTAAGGAAATCCCTCGAACTGATTAGGTTAGTGCAACATTTCGTAAAGAGAAATCCAATGGCACAGGGACTAGAACCATCACTCAACAAATGGGACCTTATGAAATTAAATAGCTTCTGTTTAGATAAAGAAATTGTAAACCCAGCCAAAAGGAAACCCAGAGAACGGGGAAAATTTTTTCACTAACCACATATCTTATAGAGCTCTATTATTCAGAGTGCTCAAAGAACTTAAAAAACTAAACAGCAAGGAGATAAATGGCCCAATTAAGAAAAGAGCCTCAGAATTCAAAAGAAGCTTTTTAAGGGACAAAATTTAAATGTCTAACAAATATCTAAAAAAATCCTCCTCTTCCATAGCCATTAGGGAAATGCAAATCAAAATAAATGACATATCATCTCACCCTGGACATTATGACAAAAATCCGCAATACACACAGCAATAAATGCTGGAGAGGATGTGGAGAGAAGGGAATTCTTATACATTGATGGTGGGAATACAGGCTATACAGCCACTCTGATGATCAGTTTCATGATTTCTAAAAAACTTAAAGTTTGAAATGCCATATGATCTTGCTACCCCACTTCTAGGAATAAACAATCCCCATAATGCAGAAATTCACTACAGTGAGACAAGTACAACCATGTTCATCATAGCACTAATTATAAAATCAAAGTCATGGAAATAATAAAAATGTCCAACAGTTGACGAGTGGATGAGGAAAATGTGGTACATTTATACAATGGAAAATTACTCAGCCATAAAAAAGATGAATCAATGAAATTTGCTTGGAAATGGATGGAATTAGAAAAAATTATATTGAGTAAAGTATCCCAAACACACAAAATTAGACACCATTTGTATTCCATACTACTACCATACATACTTTGAAATATACAAAGATAAATCTGTCCTACTTATTGTAATCACAAAGGTTTATAATAGTAGGGAAAGCAAAGGATGGCCCCCCAAAAAGGAAAAAGAGGATCACGTTTCAGCACACAAAAAAGCCATGATCAAGTATTACATGTAAGTAACAAGACATCTGGTGCAGCTCACTCTCACTTCCCATCCTGGTCATTGGAAACTGAACATGTTTGATCTCACCAATCTGGGAGGACATAAGGACTGGCAGATAGATGGTAACTATCCTGCAAATGGGACACTGACCCTCCTCCCTCAGTGCTGTGTCCGTACTGCTATTCTTACATCTACCTTTGAGTCTCCTGTTATATTAAGATCTTCATTTAAATAGTCTTTTATCTTTGGCTGGGAGGTGACCTTCAATACCAGACAGGATGGAGCCTAGAACAGTGTAGCAAAAGCAAAACTGAAAACAACAGCAAACCATAATTCAAAACACCAAAGGCCCTACATTAATGATCTGAAACCAGACCAGCCAAATCTCTCTGCAAACTAAAGCTCAGGGAATCTTGAAGAAGAACGGGTGGCAGGATTATAAGAGCCTAAAGATGGGGAGGACCAACCTAATGCAAGAAATTCCACACAAGTTAGGGCTGCAGCAAACAGGACTGGGCTTTTCCTGACCTGCACAATGGCTGTCTCCGGAAAGTCTAGCATTAATCATAGGGGAGAAGACTCCAGGCAATAGCATCCTTAGAGGAAAGGGATTAAACAGACATAACAGAGTTCCCATACTAACCGGGAACACAAGAAGGGGCTCTGGGCTATGTCACTGAGTCTTCAATTCTCACTAGAGTGATGGATTCAGAGGGAGGTTTGGAGTTCACACAAGAGGATGTTTCAGGGGATCGCAGGGAGGAAATGAGAGTCAATGGGGTATGGGAAGGGAAAGAAGGGGGTAAAGGAAGGAGAAATGGGGGAGAGTTCAAGGGGGGATGACTGGGGATGGGAGGAGTGATGGATAGAGATGGGGTAACTATTGAGATTGTGTGATTAGCAAAAAAGGAAAAAAGAAATTATGGGAGAAAAAAAATACAGTTTAGTATTGTGAGGTACCCAGTCTGTTCACACTTGTTATATCATCATATAAGCATTTTCTTCTGACTTAAGGTAGAAAACATCATTCTGTATAATTCGGTAAAAGAATATTCAACTTTTGGTATTTGTTTACCATAAAATTGTGATCAGATGAAATTGGGAATCACTGTCCTAGGGCAATCTACAGGAAATCATATATTTATTATTTTACTATATATCATTTTACTAACTATTATCTTACTCCATGCTTATTTAAAGTGTGCTGGGAATAAGAGAGAAGCATTATGATTTGTTGGTGACATTTTGGTTTCTGCATCAGGGATGGATAAGTGTGTGAAGTGTGCAGATGATCACTATCCAAACAAAGAGCAGACCCACTGTCTCCCAAGGTCAGTGTCCTTTCTGGCTTATGAAGACCCCTTAGGGATGTCTCTGGCCTGCATGGCCCTGGGCTTCTCTGCACTCACAGCTCTTGCTCTTGGGGTCTTTGTGAAGCACCGAGACACTCCCATCATAAAAGCCAATAACCGCACTCTCAGCTACATTTTACTCAGCTCTCTCATCTTCTGTTTCCTCTGCTCCTTGCTCTTCATTGGACATCCCAACACAGTCACCTGCATCTTGCAGCAGATCACATTTGGAGTTGTGTTCACTGTGGCTGTGTCCACTGTCTTGGCCAAGACAATCACTGTGGTTCTGGCCTTCAAGCTCACTGCTCCAGGAAGAAAGATGAGGTGGTTGCTGGTTTCAGGGGCACCCAACTACATCATCCCTGTCTGCACCTTGGTCCAACTTATTTTTTGTGGAGTCTGGCTTGTAACATGTCCTCCTTTTATTGACACAGACATACATTCTGAACATGGCCACATCATCATCATGTGCAACAAGGGCTCAGCCACTGCCTTCTACTGTGTACTGGGATACCTGGGCTCTCTGGCACTGGGGAGCTTCACTGTGGCTTTCTTGGCCAGGAACCTGCCTGACACCTTCAATGAAGCCAAGTTCCTGACCTTCAGCATGCTGGTGTTCTGCAGTGTGTGGGTTACCTTCCTTCCTGTCTACCATAGCACCAAGGGGAAGGTTATGGTGGCCGTGGAAGTCTTCTGCATCTTGGCCTCCTGTGCAGGCCTGCTAGGGGGCATTTTTGTCACAAAATGCTATGTTGTTTTGATAAGGCCAGACAGAAATTCTCTTCAAAAGTTTAAAAATTAAAAACAATTCTTGACCCCTTTCAATGTCTAAAATTCTAAAGAATTTGTGAAAAGTTACTATAAACCCAGAATGTGAGGCTATACAACCTTAATTTTCAAATGTGATCCTATAATGTTAATTGTTGATATGTGACACATACTGGTTCCTTGAGGGTGTTTGCATAGTGGGTTTGATATTGTTAGTTTTCCCAGTATTTCCTCTACTTATTTTCTGTCATCAGCACTATCATCTGGATGATTTTTGGAAAAGGTGAAAGTATTTTGTTTATTCTCCAAACTGCAAGGTGTCCCTAGTAATCCAGAGCCCATCTCTGAGCATGAGGAAGAAAGGTGGTAATTTTCATTGTGATGAAATTTAATTGCTGTGAAAACTGGTTATGTACATGCAGAGAGGACATTCCTCTTATTTCCTGATAAATAACATTTTTACTAAAGAGAAAAGGAACTTCCTGAAAATCACATTTCAATAGACAGTACTGGTGGACAAAAGGCAGTTGGGCAATGAATCCTGGGGTCTTGGAGAGAGAGAGAGAAAATGATGCAGAAAGAATATTGTGTAATGGGGGACGACTTTTTAAAAGTCTTGCCACTTTTTGACATTTTCCAATGCACACTGAGAATGTTGAAATTATAGAATTCCAGTGATTAATATTTAGTGTCCACTGGACTTCAAGTGCAGAATCACGTAGGAGACACACCTCAGAGTGTGAGTTTAAGATAGTTTCTCAATGGGATAATTGAAATGAGCTGTCCCCAAACTAATGGTGGGCAGTACTTTTCCATGGACTGGTGTCTCAGAATGAAGAAAAAGAAAAAACCTTGTTGATTACTTCCAAACATCCCTGTTTTCTTACCAAATGTGTGGCATGTGTCCAGCTTACTTCACATTCCTGCCACCATACCTTACCTATCATTATGGACAGAATCCTGAAGCTGAAAGGTAAATTAGTTATTTTTTCCTTAAGTTGCTTCTGTCATTTATCTCCTCAAAAATCAAGGACAGTAAATTAAACATGAATCTACTGATAAAAAACAAGGTACGTGGAGACGTTGTCAAGGCTGAGATCATGCTGACTATGTGTTTACTCAAGCTATTATTCCAAACAGTGATACATAGTACACTGAACGACTTGACATCACTTAATATTATATCCCTCGTTATATGTTTACTTAGTACCTGGAAAAAAATAAAGCATTTTGCAAACATAAACCCTCTCTTGCCACAGTGAATTATGTGAGAATTCAGGTGGTCCTGTTCCTTTGGAAGTAATCATTGATGGTCAATACTGGCCAGAGTAAGTGGTCCCTTAGGCATCAGGGGTACCCCTATTGGAACATCACTTAATCTGTAGCAGGTACCCAGGCACATACAAGAACAAATCTCCTCTATGAAACTCAATGAGTTTCTTACAAAATAAAGTATATTCAGATGAG
Organism: Typhlomys cinereus; assembly: GCA_023101885.1. NCBI lineage: Eukaryota > Metazoa > Chordata > Mammalia > Rodentia > Platacanthomyidae > Typhlomys > Typhlomys cinereus. The sequence goes on along the minus strand of JALPQD010000090.1, from coordinate 292,161 downwards.
AACACAAATATATCTCACAAGGAAAAGGGCAGATGGGGTAGGCAATATGGGGAGAAAGAAAAATACACTGTAACTTAAAATGGCTTCAATTTAAAAAGGAAAAACAAAATGAAATCTGAAACTCATGGAAGATATTCTCGGTTCCCACAAATAGTTTTGTTTAAATAGGGACTTGTAAAGGGTTCAGTTATTACTGATGTTCCAAAATCATCTCCCAAAGGCACATGTTAGAATGGTTTTGTCCCAAATCTCTCCTGATCTTGGGTATATGTTACCAGAGCCCGGTATTGTGCTCTGGTGCTAAAATGTTTGATTTGCTCTTTTTCTAAAATTTATATTTTATTTACTTGTTTAAAAGAGAGCGAGGGGTTGAGCAGGTGTGTTCAATGAATCATTGGTGGAGGTCAGATGACAACTTTTACAGGTCTGCTCTCTCTTTCAACATGTGCACTCTAGGGATTGAACTCGGGTTGTACATAGGAGCCATTACTCTCTGAGCCATGTTATCAACACCTACTGTGTCCTTAAAGAGGAAGTTGGGGCACATGCTGCTTCTGCTCTTCCTTTATTGCAGTGTCAGACTCCAACTTGTGGTCCTGCAGTATGAAAAGCTTCCTTAAGTCTAGTCTGAAATGATCAGGAACCCACTGACTACAGCATGATGCCTATAACTGTGTGGGTCAAGTGGTCTACTCTCCTCTCAAACTGACTTACTGCCATTACTCTTCCATAAAATTTGCAGGCAAAATCTTAAGCATAAAACCTACTGTATGCTTACTAACAGTTGTCATCACATATATACACTTGACAACACACATATACACACACAAACACATGCACTCACAGTAATATACAGCACATACACACACATGCATACAGATGACACAGACATACATACAAATAGACACATCCATTCACACTTGGAGACACCATAGACAGTACAAAATCCCACACATGTGTATGGATGGAATGAACACACTTATACATGTATACACACAGATACACATAGACGTGAACACATACAACAAAATATGAACACACGAACAAAAACAGACACAGATGAACATATGCAAATAGAACAACACACACATAGTTACACAAAATTACATGCATGTACACACATACACAAAAAATACACATACATACCTATATGTAAATCAATACCCACACAAACAGAAACATACACATGCACATACACACACAAAGACACATACACCAACGGACACCCCAAAGGTAAATCCAGTAGTCACACAATCAGAAACTCATACAGACTCATACCTGCAAAATATTCATGCACGTAAGCAGACACCACATTCACATAGACACTCCTATCATTGGAACATTGGAGAAACATTACTTTAGCTCTCATAGGAGGGAACAACCAGTTAGAAACAAAACATATGGATAATCTTTTTAAAAATCCATTTCCTTTTTTTCTACTTTGGATGCAGGTGAGTGCTAGATTTAAGTAGGAAGCAACCTTCCAATACCCATGGACTTATGAAAATTGTGATGCTTTCTCCATGGAGGTAAAAGGAAAATAAACACGAAAATGTCCATTTTAATACATTGCACTTAGAAGAACAATAGCAAGCAATCAATTGCACTTTGGTGCTAAGCTCTGCAGCATTAAGTTACATTATCATTCACAAAAATGAATCAAACTTTGAAAGTATGACACGTTTATATCAACAAGATTGTAAAACTCAGACCTGCCAATTTAGGGAATCAGGAATTCCATGGGCAGCACATCCGAAACAGTTGATTCCGATGATAAATTTGCCGCAAAAATGAAAAGCATATATAACACAATACACAGAATGTGCAAAAAAAAAACAAATTTATTTTTTGATATGCAAAATGCAAACTCTTCTGATGTGAGAAGTAGGTTAAAGAAAATGGAAAAGAAATGTGTAAGGGAGTAAGAAAAACTACTCAAAAAGGAAATAACACAGGTTTTCTCTACATGTGGAATTTAAAACAAATAATATATTCAGTATTTGAACGGACATTTCCTGCTCCCTGTTAAATTAAAGTCATGGCAGTTATATGGATTGGGAGATAACTGAACCCCCATCCACTGCAATGGAAAGTGTGAAGATGGGGAAGATCTATGATCAATTTCCCCACCATATAAATACAAATGAATATATGCTATATAACTCTCATTCTGTACTTTTATGTTATTTCATATTCTATATAGCATATTCCAGATATATATAACACATATAAAATAAGTACACTTTGGTATATATTTTCTTTCCCTTTAATATACAAATCAAATATTCATGTAAGATATGTATGACATATATATTGTAGATCATGAAATATAATGATAAAATATATATTCTGTAGGCATGTAGAAATATTCAGACAATTTAGATATATAGAATGTCTATAAAATATATGTGCTACATACACAGTATATGTACAAATATGTATAGAATACATAGTATGCTATTCTATAATCCTATTCAATGTAGATTTACATAACATAATACATAACATATTTACATAGACAGACACAATTTATAAAATATGTAAAATACATGTAATACTGTATGTAATAGAAAATGTATATAAAATATATGTGGCATGTAGTATGTATATATTTCTGTATTATATAACAATATATTTCTATATTACATTTATAATTATGTTATAGAGAAAGATATATAATAGAGAAAATATGTATTACATGTAATATATGTCATATGTTAAAATATAGAATATATACATAATACATACTTAAAATTATGAAATTACATGTAACATATAAAACAAATGCACACTAATGTATAAAAAATATAAAAGTAAAACTGAAAAGTAGAATGAGGCAGATAAACAAAAGGAGGGAATTCCAAGAGTGAATAAATACAAAGTACATATATTAGCCATCATTATGAAGCCTGCCTGTTTAAATGACAACAAAAATACACTTTTTGAACAATACGCTGAGCTCACTGCACTGAAAGTTTCAAATCTGTCTTGATAACGTAATATTCTTCAGCTGACACCTACTACCTGGCTTTGCTTCACATGCCTGTCACCACCATGCTGAAGAATTTCCCCAGACCTAGAACATGAGTAAATATTAAGTAATTACTTAAAATGCTACACCAGAATCTGGAATACCCCACAGACTGCTCTGTCTCACCTTACACTCTAAGATCTATCACCACTCAAACTGAGAAAGTCACCCCCAAAGCATCAGCTCTCTCTGCAGTCTATACTACTGTGAGCCAGATCTCCATCCCAACCTCATTGATGTACACTGGCATAAGTATTTGAGAACAAAACAAGAAGAAACTTTTGCTTACTAAGAAAGCAAAATGAGAAAAATTTGCAGCTAAATCGAGATCTGATTCCAGCTACTGTCCTTTCATGAAAAGAAGCAAATCCAACAGAGGAAACCAGTGTCAAAGATGAAGAAGATAGATATTAAGACATCTGTCAAACTGGAGTCTTGTTATAATAGCACATTCAAGGGTAGATGTAATAAAAGTAGGAAACCTCAGTGAGGGAGGGGTCAATCACCCATTTGCAAAATGAATACTTTTTATCTGTAGACTATATGCCTTCGCCTTCTGGTGAGATCATACCCCTTCAGTTGTACATGATAAGGAACGAACGTCTGTGAACTTAACCAGGTGTCACATTACTTACTTGCATTCCTTGATGGAGGCCTATTTTCTCTGCTGTAACATGGTCCCTTCTCTCCTTGTGTTTGGTGTGGCCCTCCAACCCCATCCCTGCAGTTCATAATCCTTGCAATTACTGTATGACATAGGTTTACCTTTGAGTGTCTCAATGTGGGCTGGGTGAGTTTGGTACTAGGAGCGACCTATTAGGGAGTACATATGGCGCTTAACTTTCTGGGTTTGGGATACTTCACTTAATATAATTGTTTCTAATGACATCCATTTCCCAGCAAATTCCAGTAATTCATCATTTTTGATGGCTGAGTAGTACTCCATTGTATATTGTACCACAGTTTCCTTATCCACTCAGTCAACTGTTGGACATTTAGATTGATTCCATGACTTTGCTATTGTAAACAGTGCTCCTATGAACATGGTTGTGCTTGTGCTATCGAGGTAAACCTCTGCTGTATGGGGAGTTATTCCCAAAAGAGGGATAGCAGGCTCATATGGCATTTCTATCTTTAATTTCTTTAAGAATCTCCAGACCGCTCGCCAGAGTGGCTGTATGAGCCTGCATTCCCACCAGCAATATAGGAGAGTTCCCCTCTCTCCACATCCTCTCCAACAATTGTGGTTGTTTGTATTGTGGATTTTTGCCATCCTGACCAGGGTGAGATGATATCTCAGGGAAGTTTTGATTTGCATTTCCCTGATGGCTAAGGAAATGGAGCATTTCTCTCCTCATCCTGAAGCTCAGGGACATTTGTGGAAGAGGGGGCAGTAAGATTGTAAGAGCAGAAGGATGGGAGGAACAATGATTTGCAAGATTCTCCACACTAGTTAGGGCCGAAGCAATCATAATAGGACTTTGCATGCCCTGCGCAATGTCCAACACACTATTGACCTCACAAAGTCTAGCATCAGCTAAAGGCACCAAGATCCTTGGAGGCAAGGGATTGACAGCCACAGTAGTGTTCCTATGCTTAAGGGGAACACGAGAAAGGGTTCAGGGAAATGCCACTGGGTCCTTGTACATCATCGGAGAGGAGGACCCAGAGGAGAGTTAGGCATACACAATAAAGGATTTTCTGGGAATTGGGGGAGAGGCACTGGGGTATGGGGAAGGAGGGAAGGAGAGCAAGGGAAAGAGGAGCAGGGGGTTCGGGGGGAGGAGGAGGGAGGGAGAGAACTGGTGCACCTATTAAGTTTGTATTTGCGAAAATAATAAAAAATGTATTAAAAAATAAAAAAGACATCTGTCCTTGGAGCTCATGCACAGAGCCAAGTGTGTGTTTTGTAACTGACATAGGAAGCTTCCTGTCAGATCCTCTGGGAAGTTTGACAACACAAAAGAAATGGATGAATTCCCAAGTAAGCACAACTTACCGAAATTGAATCAGGAAGTTTTGAATTATTTGAATAGTCCTATAACATATAAGGAAATTGATGAAGTAATCTCAAATGTTCTCTCCAAAAAATGCCTGGACCAGATGGATTCAGCACAGAGTTCTACCAAACATTTAAGGAGCTAATAACACCAATACTCCTAAATTGTTCCATCAAATAGCAAAGGAAAGAACACTACCGAATTCTTTCTATGAAGCTAATATTGTCTTAATCCCAAAACCTAAGATACACTTAAAAAGGAAAACTATAGGCCAATCTCTTTGATGAACACAGTTGCAAAGTTTCTCAACAAAGTCTTAGTAAATAAGATTCAAAAACATATCAAAAAGATCATTCACAAGGATCAAGTAGGCTTTATCCCAGGCACAAAAGGTTGGTTCAACATACGCAAATCAATAAACGTAATTCACCATATAAACCAGTATAAAACCCAAGACCACATGATACTCTCGATAGATGCACAAAATAATTTTGACAAGATCCAACAGCCTTTAGTGATCAAAACTCTAGAGACAGTTGGACTGGAAAGTACCTTTATCAATACAATGAAAGATGTATCAAACAAGGCAAAAGCATGGATTGTACTCAATGGATAAAAGCTTAAAACATTCCTGATTTGATCAGGACCTAGACAAGGCTGTCCACTCTCATCATTTCTATCCAATATTGTAGTTGATTCTTAGCTGAAGCCATAAGACAAGAAAGGCACATAAAACGGATTCAAATCGGCAAGGAAGAAGTCAAGTCACCTCTATGTGCAGATGACATGATCATATACTGAGCAATCCTAAAAACCACACCTGGAATCTCCTGGAACTAATACAGAAGTTCAGCAGGGTGGCAGGATACAAAATAAATGTACAAAAATAAGTGGCCTTCCTATATCCCCAGAATGAAAGAAGTGAAAAAGCCCTGAGAGAAACAATATCATTTAATATAGCCCCTAAAAAATGAAATACCTTTGTATAAACCTAAACAAGGAAGCAAGAGACCTTTACAATGAAATCTTTAAAACTCTAAAAAATGAAATTACAGAAGACATCAGAAGATGTACAGACCTTCCATGTTCCTGGATAGACAAAAGCAATATCATAAAAATGACCATCCTACCAAAGGCAATACACAGATTCAATGCTATATCAATTAAAAGCCCAAAGCAATTCTTTAAAGAAGTTGACCAAGGGCTGGAGAGGTGGCTCAAGGGTTAAGCTTCTGCCTTACAGGCAGAAGGTCCTGAGTTCGGATCCAAGACCCCACATATAGACACCAGGCAGAAGTGTGGGTGGCCTGCGTTTCTGGTCCTGGTAAGGCGAAGCCTGTGAATCCCAGGGAAGAGTAAACAAGGAGGAGGTGGAGGCGGTCCATGGTGGTTCCCGAATTCGTCCGTGGTCCTAAACACATGCACACACACATAAATACATATACACACGTGCACACACACTCAGTTGAATAAATTAAAAAATTTTCAAAAAAAAAAAGTTGACCAAACAACAAAATTCATATGGAGGCACAAAAGACCCAGGATACCAAAAACAATCCTGAGTAACAAAAACACTGTTGGAGGTATCCCCATACCAAACCTTTATATATACTACAAATCCATAGTTATAAAAACAGCCTGGTACTGGCTCCAAAATGGAAAAACAGATCAATGCATAAGGGTTGAAGACTATTTGATCTTTGAAAAAGGGCATAAAAATCCAATGGAAAAAGAACAGCATCTACAACATATGGTGCTAGCAAAACTGGATCTCCACTTACAGAAGATTAAAATTGGACCCATACTTGTCACCATGTACAAGACTTAATTCTAAGTGGATCAAGCACCTCAATATAAGGCCAGAGACTAAAAAAAAAAACCTTACTTGAAAGTGTAAGGAACCCCCTCAAGGTGATTGGACTAGGCCAACAGTTCCTAAACGGAAATTCAATAGCACAGTCACTACAATCAACACTCAACAGATGGGATCTTGTGAAATTAAAGAGCTCCTGTTCAGATAAAGAGATTGTAAACTCAAGCACAAAGACAACCCAAAGAATGGGAGAAAACCTTCACTAACCACATATCTGATAGAGCTCTATTATCGGAGTGCACAAAGAACTTAGAAAACTAAACACTAAGGAAACCAATGGCCCAATTAAAAAACGGGCCTTGGAACTCAAAAGAAACTTTATCAGGGATGAAATTGAAACGTCTAACAAATATCTTAAAAAGTGCTCTGAATCCTTAGCCATCAGGAAAATGAAAATCAAAACCTCCCTGAGATATCATCTCACCCAGGTTAGGATGGCAAAAATCCACAATACATATACCACCAAATATTGTAGTGGATGTGGTTAGAAGAGAACTCTCCTGCATTGCTGGTGGGAATGCAGGCTTATACAACCACTCTGGAAAGCCATCTGGGGATTCTTAAAAAAAGTTAAAGATTGAAATGCCATATGACACTGCTATTCCACATTTGGGAATAATCCCCCATACAGCAAAAATTCACCTCGATAGCCCAAGCACAACCATGTTCATAGCAACACTGTTTACAATAGCAAGGTCAAGGAACCAACCCAAATGCCCTACAGTACAGTATTGGTAAAGAGAATGTGATACATTTATGTAATGGAAGTCTACTCAGCCATCAGAAATGATGAATTAATGTGATTTGCAAGGAAATGGATGGAATTAAAAAAATATATTGAGCGAAGTAGCACAGACAGAAAATTAAGCACAGCATGTACTCCCTAATAAGTGGATCCTAGTACCAAACACACTTAGAGATACACTCAAAAATAAATCTCTGTAACATCTATAGTAATTGCAAAGATTATAAACAGGAGGGAACGGGAAGGAGGGCCCCGCCACAACAAGGAGAGAGGGGATCATGCTACAGCAGAGAAAGCAGGGCACCATCAAGGACTACAAGTAAGTAATGAGACATCTGGTTAAGCTTACAGACTTTCCTTCCTAGTCGCTTGCAACTGATGGTGTTTAATCTCACCAGAAAGGTAGGGTATACAGTCTGGCAGATAGAAGTTAACAAATGGGAATTTGACCCCCCCACCACAGTCTCTTACTCTTATTCCATTTACCTTTGAATCTACTCTTATAATAAGACTCTCTCTTAGCAGTCTTTTATCTCTGGCCAAGGGGTGATATCCAATATCCATCAGAATGCACCTAAGGGTGGTGCAGGGGCAGCAAAACTGAAAAAAAATCAACAAACTATAATTCAGAGCATCAGAGACTCTATATCAACCACCTGGAACCAGCCCAGCCTAACTTCTCCCCATCTTAAAGCTCAGGGAAATTTGCAGAAAAGGGAGCGGTAAGATTTTAAGAGCCTAAAGATGGGGAGAAGCAATAATATATAAGATACTCCACTCCAGTTAGGGCCCAAGTAACCATAATAGGACTTTGTGTGACCTGTGCAATGACCAATATATAATTGACCCTCAAAGTCTAGCATGGATCACAGGCATTAGGATCCTTAGAGGCAAGCGAATAACATCCACAATAGTGTTCCTACACTAAAGGGGAACAGAAAAAAGAGCTCTAGGCAATACTACTGAGTCCTTATACGTCCTCAGAGAGGAGGACCCAGAGGGAAGTTTGACATGCATACTACAAGATGCTCCAGGGATGGGGAGGACAATAGGAGAAAGGGAGGGAGGGGGGAAATAACAGGGAGGGAGCAAAGGGATTCAGGGACAGGTGAAGGGAGGTAGGGGAATGGGGGTACCTATCAAGTTTGTAGGAATGGAAAAATAATTTTTAAAAAAGGAAGCTTCCTCTCTGCATTGATGTTGAGGGATGACGGATGTTATTGGGATCACCATGATTCAGGAAATTTCCCCATTGTGCACAGTACAGGCAGCTGGCCTAGGGTTGTGTGTGGATCACACAGAGAATGTTCTTTGACTGGCTGAATGGTGGGTGTGTGCCACTGCCCCTAACTATCATGGACCATGGGGAGACATGACACTACTAACATGTCTGTCTGACTTTGACTGACAGGGAGCCTTTAAGACTCTCACTCCCGCATTACTTTGGATCTTCTGATGAACCCCACGGAGAAAACTTCAGATGACTTGTTGACCCAGGCCTGGTATCAAATCTGTGCATGAGGAGCACATCCCTGTAACACTATGCTTTGGACATGGATGAGGTCACAGCACCTGAAGCAGAACAAGATGATACTCAAAACATTTTTTCCAACCTTTGTTTTTTACTCAGTAGTGAAACTCAGATTCAATGGCCCTAGGCACACTGGTCCACAAAACTCTAGGGATACCAAGGCACAGAATCCCAAAAGGACCTGTTAGTAGGGGGTGTTTGTGTTTACTCCAAGGTCATCAGCAATAATAAGAATTCCAAGGCATACATAAATATGGTAATAGAATCATCTATTTGAGACTGCAGCTTTCAACCTGTGCAGACTTACAACTCAGCAAACAGGGAGAAAGCATTCCCTTTGATTATTTTCTTCTTTTTCCTTCATCTTCCCCTCACTTGACCAACTTGACTGAACGCTGGTGCTTCCGGAGAATGAACCATAACAGAGACAATGACAGAGACATGCAGAGTGACTGCAGCTTCATGTTTCTCACAGTTCCTGGAAAGCAAGCAAAAGAGGATTATGAGGAACTCTTTGACCCTTGGTAAGTGGAATAACCCTTTCTTCCTTGCCTGCTACAGTATCGCAAATAATACATCAGAGATCTGTGTCTGAGGAAACCAACTCTCTGCCATGGTGTGTTTCCTCCATATATCCATACTCAAGAATCATCCCAAATGTTTTCTTTCTCTTACCAAATACTACATTCTGACTTCAGATGGATCAAAGTGTATTTTCTTTTCTCTTTTTTAGATGACACTTACAAAGTGGGAAGTTCAGAGTCACTGGCATGAGTCTAATTTAAACGTTTGCACAATGTCTCCCTTGCGATGTCTGCCAGTGCTTTTTCCAAGCTGCTTATAATTCCTAAACTCTGTGGAAGCAGTCACATGTATTTATTCCCTACCTGAGGATATATATGAACAGTCATATCCAGTGATATTTATATTTTACATTATGTATAAAATATATTTGTAGAAGTTTTAAGTTACGCACTGTAATTACGTGTGATATAAAATATATGATTTTTTAAAAATAATATGCATAGCAAATCATAATATCATTAAGTTCCCTGTTTCATACAGCTAACTTTGAGCACAGTTACAAGAGAAACGACAAATGTGACATTGTGTGTTTTTTGCATGTTAGAATCATTCTTTTGGACATAGTCACAGTCGCAACTTTGCAGTATAATCTATGGAAAGTATTTGGTCTCTATTTAACACATTATCTCAATGATTTGGACCTTTATAGAGTCCTAGTAGAATACTCATCCCTCTGGTACAAAAAGAGAAGTCAGTAAAAGCATCATCTATTGACATCCCTTCAGATTCCTTAGAGCACCTGGAATTCACTGCCATAATGTTTGCATCCACAAGAATTGCACAGTAATTGGGCTATCTACCTTTCACCAGGGAAGGAAAAAGATCTCGAAAACCCTCTGCCTTCTTGATGCCAGTCAAGAGACAAGGAGCTTCTTTTCTCTATGGTTTACCCACTGGTAATTCATTCATGCCCCAGCAAGCACTCCGGCACCTTTAGACATCTTACAGACATCCCAGATATAACCCAATGGGGCACATGTTCAAAAAGACATGAAAGTAAGAACTTTTCAATATAATGTATGGAAAGTATTTGGTCTCTATTTAACACATTATCTCAATGATTTGGACCTTTATAGAGTCCTAGAAGAATACTCATCCCTCTGGTACAAAAAGAGAAGTCAGTAGGGGCTGGAGAGGTGGCTCAGGGGTTGAGCCTCTGCCTTGCAGGCAGAAGGTCCTGAGTTCGGATCCTAGACCCCACGTATAGACGCCGGGCAGAAGCGGGGCGCCTGAGCTTCTGGTCCTGGTAGGGCGGAGCCTGTGAATCCCTGGGCAGTTTAAACAAGGAGGAGGTGGAGGCGTCCATGGTGGTTCCTGAATTCTCCCTTGGTTCTACACACACACAAACACACACACACACACACAAACACACACGCACACACGCACAATGGAATAAATAATACATAAATAAAAATTATAAAAAAAAGAGAAGTCAGTAAAAGCAACTGTTGACATCCCTTCAGATTCTTTGGAGCACCCGGAATTCACTGCCATAATGGATGGAAACAAGAGAGTAGTGGGAAAGGATGAAGAAAGGGTAGCATAGTAAGAAGTGACCTTACTATATTTATGTATGAAAATGAAAAATAATAAAAACTAAAGAGTCACAGTTGTCACAATCATGAGATACTTTTGGAGAACCGAGACAAAAAGTTGCACACTGGGTCATCTGTGGCTTTTCTGAATATGTCTGTATTTGATTTCATTAAATACAGATTTCTTATACAATTTAAAAATTTTCTCCCATGTATTTTGCATTTACCTCTATTTTCTTATGTTGAAGATTTTTCAAAATGTATTTGCAAATTATTGCCAATGCATGTGCCATTGTGCACTTTGATTCTGGCTGCTTCTGAAAGGTATTTTCCTAATAACAGGTGAACAGGATCATTCCAGTCATATGCTCAGGTTCCTTTGCCCAAGTGCTGACAGGTTTGATGAACATTATCATGGGTGACTCTTATAGAGATTAATATGCACCACTCATCATCACAGACATAAGAAACTGTAATATTGTAATCCTGTTTGAGAGAGCAACTATGTTCATCTTTGAATCAAACATGGGCAAATGCAAATACTTTTCTTTTTTAATTTATTAAATTTTATTTTATTTTATTTTTAAGGGAACAAGGTATTTATTTTCTTTCTTTTTTTATTTCCACTCATACAAACTTAACAGTTACACCATTCCCCTCCCTGCCTCCAACCTCCCACTGCCCTGTGCCCCCTCCCCTCCCCCTCCCTCCCCTTCCCCCAGTTCCTCCTCCTCTCATCCCTGGAGCATCCTTTAATATGAATGCCAGACTTTCCTCTAGGTCCTCCTCTCTGATGCGGTGCAAGGACCCAGTGCAAATGCAAAGTCATGGAATCAACCCAAATGTCCAATGGTTGACAAGTGAATAAGGAAAATGTGGTACATCTATAAAATAGAGTACTACTCAGCCATCAAAAATGATGAATTAATGGAATTTGTGGGGAAATGGATGTTATTAGAAACAATTATATTAGAAACAATATTACAGTTATATTATGTACTCCCTAATAGGTGTCTCCTAGTACCAAACCCACCCAGCCCACCTAGAGACATTCAAAGATAAATCTCTGTAATACCTACAGTAATTGCAAGGATTATGAACAGGAGGGATGGGGTAGGAGGGCCACACCAGAAACAAGGAGAGAGGGGACCATGTTATAGCAGAGAAAATAGGCCTCCATCAAGGACTGCAAGTAAGTAATGAGACATCTGGTTAAGTTCACAGACTTTCGTTCCTGATCATTTACAACTGAGGGGGTATGATCTCACCATAAGGGGAGGACATATAGTCTGGCAGATAAAAAGTAACCATTTTGCAAATGGGTCATTGACCACTCTCTCACTGTAGTTTCCTACTTTTAATACATCTACCTTTGAATATACTCTTATATCAAGTTTAACACCTTTTTATCTCTGGCCAGAAGGTGACATACAATACCCATCAGGATGGAGTGAAGGGCATTGCAGGAGTAGCAAGACTGCAAAAGAAAATCAACAAACCATAATCTAGAACTTCAGAGACTCTATATCAACCACCTAGAACTAGGCCAGACTAATCTTTCCCCATCCTGAAGCTCAGGGACATTTGCGGAAGAGGGGGCAGTAAGATTGTAAGGGTACAAGGATGGGAGGAGTAATTATATGCAAGATACTCCATACAAGTTAGGGACGAAGCAATCATAATTGGACTTTGCATGCCCTGTGCTATGTCCAACACACTATTGACCCCACAAAGTCTAGCATTTGCTAAAGGCACCAAGATCTTTGGAGGCAAGGGATTGACAGCCACAATAGTATTCCTATGCTTAAGGGGAACACAGAAAATGGTTCAGGGAAATGCCACTGGGTCATTGTATGTCATCAGAGAGGAGGGCCAAGAGGAGAATCTGGCATGCACATTAAAGGATTCCCCAGGGATTGGGGGAGAGGCACTGTGGGATGGAGAGGGAGGGGTGAGGGGAAGGGAAGCAGAGGGTTCAGGGGGAAGGAGGAGGGAGGGAGAGAACCGGTGTACCTATTAAGTTTGTTTGAGCGGAAATAATAATAAAAAATGTTAAAATAAATAAATAAATAAATATATAAAAAAAGATAAAAACTGATAATGGGTCATGCTCTATAAGCAAAAGCCTACAGGACTTCTTCACATTATGGGGTTTCAGCACACTACAGGGATTCCTTACATCCCACAGTGCCAAGCTATTGTACAATGTAATCATCAAAATATTAAGGCCCAATTACAAAAATAAAAAAGGGGAATAAGCCCTCACCAACAATTAAATATGGTCTTGTTCACTATTAACATTCTCAGTGTTCAAAAAAATCAAATAGATTCCCACTTCAAAAAACAATGGGGGTGAGATGAACAGGGACCTGAAATACAGGTAAGATGGAAAGACCCCATCACAGGACATTGGAGGGGCCCAGACCCATTATTAACAATGAGTCGAGGCTTCATGTGTGTCTACCCTATAGGAGGCTCAAAACCCATATGGGTTCCCGATAGAAGTCTTAAATTCTATTGTCAGGGGGAAGATGACCCAGACCAACCAGAGTCAGATGCCACCAAAGACTAATAAAGATAAAAAGAATGGTGGCTATGCAACAGGCTCAGCAGGTTCTTGACTAATACTCATAAAAGGGAGATGAAGGGAAAAAAAAGAAAAACAGACCTATCCAGATCCATGTGCAACATCGCCCTTTATTATCTCCCCACAGGCCATGGTGAACACAGGATGGACCATTGCATTGATCCTCATTGGAGGGACCATCGTTGTGGGGCTAACTTTGACCCTGTTCCTGACTAATTCCAATCTAATCCATTGGCTTGGAGGTATCAACTCAACCTTTTGAAACAGACTAAAATCATTTTGGCGGTGTTTCTCACCTGTACATACTTAATGCTATTCTCATGGATCATCAGAGAAGGTTTAAAGGCTGTGGACTTGTGATGCTCTTGCTACTGCTACGGGTAGAACTTGAGGAGTTGGGATTGCTTTGGAGCTATGTCATTAATTCTGGTATGCTGCAACTGATGGGTTGGGACTGCCCATGGCCTGTATTGTTGGACTTGCTTTGCCCTTAGATTATATATAATATAACCATACTACACGACAAAAGATTCTAGAAGAGACAGCCACTGGAGGCCCTCAGGACCCTTGGCCCCCCAAGAGGTTGCTCAGGTTCCTCAATAGAGACGACTACCCTAAGGGTGTAGCCACCTTCATGAGGTGCTCCCCTGGGGTTTGCTTGAGGAACAACCTTTTGAGCCCACCTCATTAGAAAACAAAAAAGGGGGATATGTGTGGGCCTCAGTCTAGGTGACCTCAATAATCTGGCAAGGTTGGACAAAGATGTTTTGATGGAGGAAGTCTGGAGGGTAGCTCAGGATGTTTTGAACAGCTCAGGATGGAGGAAGTCAGGAGGGAGTAGTTCAGGATGTTCTGAAGAAACTTCACTACATACAGCCTGCATGCTGGCTTGACCTTTAAGATGGTTGGTTGAACGTTTGGCTGCCCTGGAATTCCCATTGGGATTTCTATCTTTATAAGATGACTACGGACTTGCAATAAAGGAGTTCCTGCTTGACTAGACTCCCTGTCACGTCTGATTGTCCTTGGGAAGGAGGGCTGGGAGTGGGTGGACACTGCACTCAACTTTCCCTGATCCCCCTTGTGGAGGACCCGCTGGACTGGCCTGCAGGACGGAATTGCGATCCCCAGGGACTGCCACACTACATCAGTTTATCAACAGCAAGATGGAAAGTGTAACTGGAAACATTTCTAATAAAATAAGAAATGGAAAGAGTAAAGCATAAATGTATAATCATGAAAGTCATCAGGAAAATGTGACCACATCCTCTATTTATACAGCAGAATTACATTAAATGTGCATTGTTCTTCTCAGTCTCTGCTTGTGCCGTTTTGCATAAAATAATGACTAGATGTGTGTTACATCTTTGTGATCATTTTTGTGCACATGCAGTACTTTATTTATGTTCTTCATTATTCTTTGACAATTTCAAACAAAGCTCTCAATTAATTTATGTCATGTTTCCATGATACCATTCCCTCTGCTTTTCCCAATGAAAAAATTCCTCCCTTGCATATCTTTGCCTGTTGCCGATCACTGGTTCTTTGGAATTTGTGGACAATATCTTTGAATTTGCAAATTGTGAAGTCACGTTGCTCAAAAAAGAAATGCTTATCACAGTCCAATCCCATGTTAACGCTAGGATATGCTCTTTGTCTAGTTTAAGGTCAAGACGTCCTTAAACTACCTTGTTCTGCCTAAAGTTAAAGTCTGCCTTAAAGATCATCTGGTCCCTCCCTTACATAGTCTTCTGATAACTCACAAGGCAATGACGCTTACATAGCTTGTAGCTTACCTGTGAACCTTGTTCTTAAAAGTAACTAAAAGTTAATGAAGCTAAGATTCTTGGGAGATTATGGGCCTGCTGTTCCCCAGTTTTCTTAACCCTTCAACTGTCTGCTTTTGTGTCTATAATACCTCATGCCCCCACTTCTAGAACTTGCCCTCACACCACCCGTTTAAGATATATCATGTGTTTTTTATATGTATCTGTTTGTCTGTCTATCTGTACTTGAGTTTTGTGCATGTGCCTATGTGTGTCTGTATGTGTGTATATGTGCCTATCTATGTGCCTGTGTTTGTGCATGCACGTATTTGATATTGTATTCCATTTAGCATCCTCAACATTGTCTATACTTACACATGTCTGAGAACTTTTTGGAATCTAGATTTTTATCAGTGAGTAATGTTTTTGGTAGTAAATAAAAATAGATCATTATCATGTAAATCATGGATGGATCCGTCCATTCAAATCCTTATATTATGGGCACAGACACACTTAATATACACATATCAAACATTCACACAGCATTGATTCCAGGACACCCATTAACACAAAATGGAGTAATGCTCAAATGACCAAAGAGAAATTGTAACAATCATCTTACCAAAATTTATAATTCTAAGTACAGAAAGAAAAGAAATGTAAGAAAATTAGGACTTAGAGGAAAGAAATGTGTCTTATTTGCTTTACCTATGGTAGAAAAGAGCTTATGAAAGTAATTGAGAAGATATTAAAACTATGGTGCATTTTTCATCATTGGAAACATGGATATTTTATGAATAACATAAACTGAATATCTCAAGGAAATCACTCCTTTTAATATTTCTGCTAAAAGAATTCAAATACATTGTGGATTTTTGCCATCCTGACCGGGGTGAGATGATATCTCAGGGAAGTTTTGATTTGTATTTCCCTGATGGCTAAGGAAGTGGAGCATTTTTTCAGATATTTGTTAGACATTTTAATTTCATCCCTGGTAAAGTTTCTTTTAAGTTAAAGGGTCCATTTTTTTAATTGGGCCATTGGTTTCCTTGGTGTTTAGTTTTCTAAGTTCTTTGTGCACTCTGGACAGCAGAGTTCTATCAGATGTGTGGTTAGTGAAGATTTTCTCCCATTCTGTGGGTTGCCTTTGAGCTCGCGTTATAATCTCTTTATCTGAACAGAAGCTCTTTAATTTCACAAGATCCCAACTGTTGAGAGTTGGTAGCAGTGACTGTGCCATTGGATGTCTGTTTAGGAACTGTTGGCCTAGCCCAATCAGCTCGAGGGAGTTCCCTATCCTTTCAACTATGGTTTTTATAGTCTCTGGCCTGATATCAAGGTTCTTGATCCATTTGGAATTAAGTCTTGTACATGGTGAAAAGTACAGGTCCAGCTTTAATCTTCTGCATGTGGAGATCCAGTTTTGCAAGCACCATTTGTTGAAGATGCTGTTCTTTTTCCATTGGACTCTTTGGGCCCCTTTGTCAAAGACCAAATGGCTGTAACTTTGTGGGCTTATATCTGGGTTTTCAATCCTTATCCATTGATCTGTGTGTCTATTTTGGAGCCAGTACCAGGCTGTCTTTATAACTATGGATTTGTAGTGTAGACTAAGGTTTGGTATGGCAATAACTCTAGCTGTGTTTTTGTTACTCAGGATTGTTTTCGCTATCCTGGGTCTTTTGTGCCTCCATATGAACTTTGAGATTGTTTGGTCAACTTCTTTGAATAATTGCTTTGGCATTTTGATTGGTATAGCATTGAATCTTTATATTGCCTTTGGTAGGATGGTCATTTTTACGATGTTGATTCTGCCAATCCAGGAGCATGGGAGGTCTTTCCAATTTCTGGTGTCTTCTGCTATTTCTTTCTTTAGGGTTTTAAAGTTTTCATTGTAAAGGTCTTTTACCTCCTTAGTTAGGTTTATACCAAGGTATTTTATTTTTTTAGGGGCTATAGTAAATGGGATTGTTTCTCTCAAGGCTTTTTCACTACTTTCTTTCTGGGCATATAGGAAGGCCTCTGATTTTTGCACATTTATTTTGTATCCTGCCACCCTGCTGAACTTCTCAATTAGTTCCAGGAGCTTCCTGGTGGAGTTTTTGGGATCCCTCAGGTATAAGATCATGTCATCTGCAAATAGGGATAGCTTGACTTCTTCCTTGCCGATTTGAATCACTTTTATGTCCCTTTCTTGTCTTATGGCTTCAGCTAAGACTTCAAGTACAATATTGAATAGAAGTGGTGAGAGTAGACAGCCTTGTCTAGTTCCTGATCGAAGTGGGAATGTTTCCAATTGTTCCTCATTGAGCATAATCCTTGCTGTGGGCTTGTTGTATATAGCTTTTATTATATTGTTAAAGGTTCCTTCCATTCCCACTGTCTCTAGCGTTTTGATAATAAAAGGCTGTTGGATCTTGTCAAAAGCATTTTCTGCATCTATCGAGAGTATCATGTGGTCTTGGACTTTGGACTGGTTTACATGATGAATTACATTTATTGATTTGCGTATTTTGAACCAACCTTGTGTGCCGGGGATGAAGCCTATTTGGTCCCTATGAATAATCTTTTTAATATGTTTTTGAATCCGATTTGCTAAGACTTTGTTGAGAATCTTTGCATCTGTGTTCATCACGGAGATCGGCCTATAGTTTTCTTTTTTAAGTGAATGTTTAATAGGTTTTTGGATTAAAACGATATTAGCTTCATAGAAGGAATTTGGCAGTGTTCCTTCCTTTGCTATTTGATGGAACAGTTTAAGGAGTATTGGTGTTATTTTTTAATAACATTTTTATTATTATTTCCGCTCATACAAACTTAATAGGTAGACCAGTTCCCTCCCCCCTCCTCCTCCCCCCGAACCCCTTGCTCCCCCTCCCTCCCTCCCCATCTCCCAGTACCCCCCCCCCAATTCCCAAAGAGTCCTTTATTGCATATGCCTAACTCTCCTCTTGGTCCTCCTTTCTGATGATGTACAAGGACCCAGTGGCATTTCCCTGAACCCTTTCTCGTGTTCCCCTTAAGTATAGGAACACTACTGTGGCCATCAATCCCTTGCCTCCAAGGATCTTGGTGCTTTTAGCCAATGTTAGACTTTGTGAGGTCAATAGTGTGACGGACATGGCGCAGGGCATGCAAAGTCCTATTATGATTCCTTCAGTCCTATCTAGTGTGGAGACTCTTCAGATCATTGCTCCCCCCATCCTTTTTCTCTTACAATCTTACCGCCCCCTCTTCCGCAGATATCCCTGAGCTTCAGGATGGGGGGAGATTAGGCTGGCTTAGTTCTGTGTGGATGATATAGAGTCTCTGAAGTTCTGGATTGTGGTTTGTTGATTTTCTTTTGCAGTTTTGCTGCTCCTGCTATGTCCTTCCCTCCATCCTGATGGGCACTGTATGTCACCCCCTGGTCAGAGACAAAAAACTGTTAATCTGGAGTCTTGTTATAATAGCACATTCAAGGATAGATGTAATAAAAGCAGGAAACCTCGGTGAGGGAGGGATCAGTCATCCATTTGCAAAATGATCTCATTTCATCTGCCAGACTATATGCCCTCTCCTTCTGGTGAGATCATACCCCCTCAGTTGTACATTATCAGGAACGAATGTCTGTGAACTTAACCAGGTGTCACATTACTTCCTTGCATTCCTTGGAGGTCGATTTTTTCTGCTGTAACATGTTCCCCTCTCTCCTTGTGTCTGGTGTGGCTCTCCAACCCCATCCCTCCTGTTCACAATCCTTGCAATTACCATATTACATAGATTTACCCTTGAGTGTATCAATGTGGGCTGGGTGAGTTTGGTACTAGGAGCTACCAATTAGGGAGTACATACGGCGCTTAACTTTCTGGGATTGGGATACTTCACTTAATATAATTGTTTCTAATGACATCCATTTCCCAGCAAACTCCAGTAATTCATCATTTTTGATGGCTGAGTAGTACTCCATTGTATAGATGTACCACAGTTTCCTTATCCACTCATCAACTGTTGGACATTTAGGTTGATTCCATGACTTTGCTATTGTAAACAGTGCTGCTATGAACATAGTCGTGCTGGTGCTATCGAGGTGAACCTCTGCTGCATGGGGGGTTATTCCCAAAAGTGGAATAGCAGGGTCATATGGCATTTCAATCTTTAATTTCTTTAAGAAAATCAAGACAGCTCGCCAGAATGGCTGTATGAGTCTGCATTCCCACCAGCAATGTAGCAGGGTTCCCCTCTCTCCACATCCTCTCCAGCACTTGTTGTTGTTTGTATTGTGTATTTTTGCCATCCTGACCAGGGCGAGATGGTATCTCAGGGAAGTTTTGATTTGCATTTCCCTGATAGCTAAAGAAGTGGAGCATTTTTTAAGATATTTGTTAGACATTTTAATTTCATCTCTGGTAAAATTTCTTTTAAGTTCCAGGGCCCATTTTTTAATTGGGCCATTGGTTTCCTTGGTGTTTAATTTTCTAAGTTCTTTGTGCACTCTGGACAGTAGAGCTCTATCAGATATGTGGTTAGTGAAGATTTTCTCCCATTCTGTGGGTTGCCTTTGAGCTCGTGTGATAATCTCTTTATCTAAACAGAAGCTCTTTAATTTCACAAGATCCCAATTGTTGAGAGTTGGTAGCAGTGACTGTGCCATTGGATGTCTGTTTAGGAAATGTTGGCCTAGCCCAATCAGCTCAAGGAAGTTCCCTATCCGTTCAGTTATGATTTTTATAGTCTCTGGCCTGATATCAAGGTCCTTGATCCATTTGGAATTAAGTCTTTTACATGGTGACAAGTATCGGTCCAGCTTTAATCTTCTGCATGTGGAGATCCAGTTTTGCCAGCACCATTTGTTGAAGATACTGTTCTTTTTCCATTGGACTCTTTGGGCCCCTTTGTCAAAGATCAAATGGCTGTATTTTTGTGGGCTTATATCTGGGTCCTCAACCCTTATCCATTGGTCTGTGTGTCTATTTTGGAGCCAGTACCAGGCTGTTTTTATAATTATGGATTTGTAGTATAGACTAAAGTTCGGTATGGTAATACCTCCAGCAGTGTTTTTGTTACTCAGGATTGTCTTTGCTATTCTGGGTCTTTTGTGCCTCCATATGAATTTTGAGATTAATTGGTCCACTTCTTTAAAGAATTGCTTTGGGATTTTAATTGGTATAGCATTGAATTTGTATATTGCCTTAGGTAGGATGGTCATTTTTACGATGTTGATTCTGCCAATCCAGGAGCATGGGAGTTCTTTCCACCTTCTGATGTCTTCAGCAATTTCTTTCTTTAGGGTTTTAAAGTTTTCATTGTAAAGGTCTTTTACCTCCTTGGTTAGGTTTATACCAAGGTATTTCATTTTTTTAGGGGCTACAGTAAATGGGATTGTTTCTCTCAAGGCTTTTTCACTTCTTTCATTCTGGGAATATAGGAAGGCCTCTGATTTTTGCACATTTATTTTGTATCCTGCCACCCTGCTGAACTTCTCAATTAGTTCCAGGAGCTTCCTGGTGGAGTTTTTGGGATCACTCAGGTATAAGATCATGTCATCTGCAAATAGGGATAGCTTGACTTCTTCCTTGCCAATTTGAATCCCTTTTATGTCCCTTTCTTGTCTTATGGCTTCAGCTAAGACTTCAAGTACAATATTGAATAGAAGTGGTGAGAGTAGACAGCCTTGTCTAGTTCCTGATCGAAGTGGGAATGATTCCAATTGTTCCCCATTGAGCATAATCCTTGCTGTGGGCTTGTTGTATATAGCTTTTATTATATTGTTAAAGGTTCCTTCCATTCCCACTGTCTCTATCGTTTTGATAATAAAAGGCTGTTGGATCTTGTCAAAAGCTTTTTCTGCATCTATCGAGAGTATCATGTGGTCTTGGACTTTGGACTGGTTTACATGATGAATTACATTTATTGATTTGCGTATTTTGAACCAACCTTGTGTGCCGGGGATGAAGCCTATTTGGTCCCCATGAATAATCTTTTTAATATGTTTTTGAATCCGATTTGCTAAGACTTTGTTGAGAATCTTTGCATCTGTGTTCATCATGGAGATCGGCCTATAGTTTTCTTTTTTAAGTGAATGTTTAATAGGTTTTTGGATTAAAACGATATTAGCTTCATAGAAGGAATTTGGCAGTGTTCCTTCCTTTGCTATTTGATGGAACAGTTTAAGGAGTATTGGTGTTATTAACTCCTTAAATTCCTGGTAGAACTCTGTGCTGAATCCATCTGGTCCAGTACATTTTTTGGTGGGAAGATTCGAGATTACTTCCTCAATTTCCTTATATGTTATAGGACTATTTAAATAATTCACAACTTCCTGATTCAATTTAGGTAAGTTGTGTTTACTTAGAAGTTCATCCATCTCTTTTGTGTTGTCAAACTTCACAGAGTATAAGTTTTTGAAATATGATGTTATAATTCTCTGGATTTCGTGGGTATCAGTAGTGATAACTCCATGTTCATTTCTAATTTTGTTAATTTGTGTTTTCTTATGAGTGGATAAGGAAACTGTGGTACATCTATACAATGGAGTACTACTCAGCCATCAAAAATGATGAATTACTGGAATTTGCCGGGAAATGGATGTCATTAGAAACAATTATATTAAGTGAAGTATCCCAGACCCAGAAAATTAAGCACCGTATATACTCCCTAATAGGTGGCTCCTAGTACCAAACCTACCCAGCCCACCTAGAGACAGTAATTGCAAGGATTATGAACAGGAGGGATGGGGTAGGAGGGCCACACCAGAAACAAGGAGAGAAGGGACCATGTTACAGCAGGGAAAATAGGCCTCCAGCAAGGACCCAAATAAGTAATGAGACATCTGATTAAGTTCACAGACTTTTGTTCCTCATCATTTACTACTGTGGGGGTGTGATCTCACCAGAAGAGGAGGGCATATAGTCTGGCAGATAAAAAGTAACCATTTTGCAAATGGGTGATAGACCCCTCCCTTACTGTGGTTTCCCACTTTTATTACATCTACCTTTGAATGTGCTTTTATCACAAGACTCTAACAGCTTTTTGTCTCTGGCCAGGGGGTAACATACAATGACCACCAGGATGGAGTGAAGGGCATTGCAGGAGCAGTAAAACCGCAAAAGAAAATCAACAAACCACAATCCAGAACTTTAGAGACTCTATATCAACCACCTAGAACTAGGCCAGCTTAGTCTCTCCCCATCTTGAAGCTCAGGGAAATTTGTGGAAGAGGAGACGGTAAGAGTGTAAGAGCATAAGGATGGGAGGAGCAATGATATATAAGATATTCTATACTAGTTAGGGCTGAAGCAATCATAATTGGACTTTGCATGCCCTGCACATTGTCCAACACACTGTTGACCTCACAAAGTCTAGCATCTGCTGAAGGCACCAAGATCCTTGGAGGCAAAGGATTGGCAGCCACAGCAGTGTTCCTATACCTAAGGGGAACACGGGAAAGGGTTCCAGGAAAGGCCACTGGGTCCTTGTACGTCATCGGAGAGGAGGGCCCAGAAGAAAATCAGACATGCACAAGAAAGGACTCTCTGGGAATTGGGGCGGGAGGCAATGGGGGATGGGGAGGGAGAGGGGTGGGGAGGGGGAGCAGGGGGTACGGGGGGAGGAGGAGGGAAGGAGGGAACTGGTGTACCTAATAAGTTTGTATGAGCTGAAATAAAAAAAATAATTCAAATACAAAGACACTGAGAGATTTGCCCTCTGATAAGTGTACATATACTCCTTTATAAATAGCACGGTGGTACATGTTTTCCTGACATTCCAAGACTCAAAAATAATACAATACATATCTTCACACTGACAAATCTCACTTATATATGATTCACCCCTATGAATTCAACAATGCTTATTAGCTCCCAAAAGGAGAGTGTTAGCATTGCAGAAGTTCAGGGGGAAAAAATCTTTAGTGCACAAAGTGCATGTTATTTGGTTGCAATGTGATCAGCTCCACATGTATAATGATCAATACACTTCATTTCCATCTGTCATACTCGAAGCATCAATTTATCCTGTTGTGTTTTATGCCATGATGGAGATCAACAGGAACCTTAACCTTTTGCCCAATGTGACTTTATCATTTAAGTTACTTGGGGAAGGTTGTGATATCACAATGGCATTTCTCAAAAAGCTACATTTGCTCTTAAACTCTGGAAAGATTCTTCCCAACTACACCTGCAAAAAGGAAACATGTGACATAATACTGACAGGACCAAAGTGGACAACATCTGCCAGAACAGCGACTCTCCTGCATCTATTCTTAATTCTGTAGATGAGGCTGCATGATGTAGACTGTTGGGCCTGCACAGGAATAACGGTCTGGGAGGGAGGGAGCAGGGAATGGCTTAGCACATGGGTCCAAAGATGGCTCTGGGAGCTAGTGTCCTAGGCATAACCCTGATCACATTACAGAGAGTCCTAATTGGCTTATAGGAGCCAACATAGATATATGTTTAGTTTAACCTATGCAGCCTGTGTGCTTAGTCTCATGAAGAGACTAAGATAATTGACTGCCTGTTTCGTGTTCTCTGATTCTTTGTCTATATAAGCTGATTTGTTACCCCCAATAAACTGAGATCTTGCTCTGACAAACTCCCCGTCCATGGCCAAGTCTCTGGAGTGCTGAGGCAGAGGTGCGGGCAGGTCAGGCTTTACTAATCTTCATCATCACAGACAGGAGCTGTGTAACTGAGTGAGTGAATGAGTCTTGCCTTGACAGACACCCTGCTGTGTCTGGATTCCCCTGGATTTGGGTGAGGGGGTAAAGGGCCTGCAGCACAATCGCTTTTCTCTGCCCCGATGGCCTGGAGTCATCACAGTGTGTACCTGGGAAAATTACCCCAGCAGTAGACCCTGATGATAATCTGCACATTCTAATATAACCCTCAGAAGGTGACAGAGAACACTAGGAGAGACCTCGGGTTATGTCTATGTGTTTCTAATGATCACAAAAGAAATGTGGACTTGATGAGGCATGAACATTTCTTTGCTTGACAAGTCATGAAGAGACTAAGGAAACATGCTTTTGAATTCTTTAAAATATGGAGATATTCAAGTGATACTCTAGATAGTGTGAAGTAAGACAGTGATTTAAATAGGGAAAGGAATGATCCATTCTGCCGTATCTAGAAAATGCTTTGCATCAGATGTTATAGTGAGTTTCCTGTCACTCATGTTACTTCAGATATTCTTTTCACCATTTCATCTTATCCTGACAGACCATGACCAGTTTCCTTATCTGTATAAGATGGTTCCCAAAGACACATCTCTGGCCCTTGCTATAGCCTCTTTGATGCTTCATTTCAGCTGGCCCTGGATGGGGCTGGTCATCACAGATGATGACCAAGGTGTCCAATTTCTTTCACATTTGAGAGGAGGAGTGGAAAAAAAAAGGAATCTCCTTGGCTTTTGTGAATATGATCTATGATAACAGGTAGTTATATACAACAAAGACTGAGATATATCACAGTCATATTCTGATGTCATCAGCAAATGTCATCGACATTTATGATGAAATGATCTCTACTCTAGAAGGGGGATTTAGAGCATGGGATTGCTTGGTGTTGCAGTTCATCTGCATGATTGCTGATAAATGACCATCAAATGCCTTAAGGGAACAAGGGATTTATTTTCTTACTGTTAGTCCTGCCATAGTCTATATTTCAGCTTGAAGGGAGTGTATGAACCCACTCAGGGCTAAGGGAAGTGGATATGCCATCACCACATAATGGCTGAGGAAGGGATGATCCTTACTTGCCAGACCAGCATGTCTGGCCAAGTGTATATAAGATGCGAACTCTCTCAACCACCTCTCCATGATTTATTCCAGTGCCTAATCCCACCCACCATAGGCTGGGCCTTCCCCATCAGCTAGACGATCTCTTTTAGTTTGGCTCTGGGCTTAACTCAACTACTAATTCTCCACAAATGTGTCCAGACCTCAAACTTGCAATCATAGTTGACACCTGTGTCCAACTATGACACACCACTCTTTGTCAATACTGCTTGTCAACTTGACACAAAAACATAGCACTTTTAAACTGTAACCTTCAATCCTCGTCCCCACAGTTGTTAAAAGTTTTTTAAAAATATGAATTCATATAAATATAAATTCATTTAATATAAATTTTATTAATTCTAAATCTCTAAAAGTTCTCATAGGCAAATTTTAAAATGTTTTGTCACTAAAAGTACAATTATTTAAATGTTGAAATTGAAAGTCCTAAAAAATATCTCAAATCTTTTAACTATAAGAGTCTATCAAATCAAAATGTTAAATACTTCAACAAGGTAAAACATCAAAATAGAAGTATTATAACATAATAGGAAAATATTGCATTATAATCAAGTCAGCAAATCACTGCATCCTGTACTTCAATGTCCATCTTCTGCCACTTATCATGTAGTCAAGGTGGCGCAAAGATTATAATTATAGGCATTTCCAGACCCTGTTTGCAACTTCAAGTTATAGAAATGGAGTTCCTTGTGAACAAGGCTGGATCTCCACTACCAGTCAGCATACATCACATGCTTCTGGCATCTGCAACACTATGGGTTAGCTTCTGCAGTTGTAAGCTTTACCTTCTCTCATAGGAACTTTACATCTGCCACTTGGTACCAAGCTTTAGCTGCTTTCCATGAACCCCTCAAATCGTTTGCCAAAACCAATACCACCTAACAAACACTGCCAGACTCTGAAGCAACTTTTAAATTCAGTTTGATCCACTTGAGCCACAGCTGCACCAAAGCTTGTGCTCTGATGCTAGAAAAGCCTCTTCTAGGCAGCCAAATATCCAAAGGGCGAGAAACAGCTTTAACTTGGGCTTTCAGCCCCTGAAGGAATCTGGGTTTTCAACCACGAACTTGCCATATGGTGGATTTCATGTCTTCCACCATCCCAATGCAAGTCACTAGGTTCTCCTTCACTGATACTCATTTCTCCAACAGAAGAAGATATTCTACTCCCAGCCCTTTCCACATCCAGAGCTTCATGGCCACCAACAGAGCTCTCCTCTGTCAAATAATCTTCAAATTCAACTTCAACAAAGTCCTTGTTTCCCTCATCACAAATTGGGCCCAAATAATCCACAATTCTCTCACTATTCTCATTGTCCAAATGGCCCATTAAACTCTGAAGGATGGTATTTGTAATGCATAAAGTGAAAACCATCAAGTGTTTCCAACTTTGTTAAATGAAACCATTCAAAATCCACAAAATATACATAGTCAGATTTATTAGCAACACCCCACTCTTTGTACCAAATTCTGTTGCATTCCCTTGCATGGTTGCTAATAAATGACCATCAAACGGCTTAAGGGAACAAGAGATATATTTTTTTACTGATAGTCCTGTTATTCTAGCTTGAAGGGAGAACATTCACCAACAACAGCAGAGGAAACCGGCTATGATGCCATCACCACATAATGACTGATTGAAGGATGATCCTTACTTGACAGACCAGCATGTTTGGCCAAGTATACACAAGATGCCAACTCTCTCAACAAGCTCTCCATGATTTATTCCAGGGCCTAATCCTACTCACCTTAGACTGGGCTTTCCCCATCAGCTAGACAATCTCTTTCAGGTTGGCTCTGGGATTAACTCAACTACCAGTTCTCCACAAGTGTGCCCAGAACTCAAACTTTCAACTGTCAAGTTGACGCCTGTGCCCAACTATGACATTTAGGCATGCAGTAAATCTGGATGACCACCTCACTGTGGTGGGATGTCATTACAAGAAGGAGAGTTTTCAGCCCTGACTCATTCCACGGGACTCTCACCTTTGCAGACCACGGCTTCCAGATTGAAAGATTTTATTCAGAAAAGGGGAATTGCCCAATACCCAAAATATAACTTTCCAGAGAGATTGGGGTCGATGTATTATAAATATTAACTCTTAAAATCTTACAAAAAGACACTGCATAACTGTTCATCTAACACCACATTGCAGTGGTTACTTGGATGCAGCTTTGATACAGCCATGAGTGATGAGTGTCACAATTTATGTAATGCAATTTATGGGGTGACCTAGAGCCTCCATGAAATGTTTCTTCACCAAGTAAACAATCAGGCAGTGGGACATGGGACAGAATTCATACATAAATGTTTGCAGGTAAGCTGTTTTGCAAAGAATGATGTTTTATATCTTCACCATGACACATCCTTACATGTCATGTACAAGCATAAATATCTGGGGATCTTCCTTTGAATTGAAATTTTCTTAGTTCAAAGGAACTCACTCTATGTAATTCAGGAACAAGAAAGCATGTAATGTAACAACATCCTTTTGAAAGGATGGTCAGTGGTTTTGGTACACTGGACTTCCACACCATAGTTAGTACTTGGAATATCTGAAATGTAGTCTTAACTTTCTTTCATGAAATTCTTAAATGTGAAACATAGAAGACATTACTTAAGTTCCAAAGTACATCCATAAATATGGTGGAAAATTTGCATAAATTGTCCCAAGTAATTCTTCCAAATGTGTGTCCTGTGAGGAACTCAATTTCTTAGTTGATATTCTCAAAACAATAACAGAAGAAACAACAGAAGATAACATTTATTTCACTTCCTCATTACCTTATTATAATTTGATGATAATTTCCTTTATTAACTTCCCTCTACAAGAAATTAACATCATAGAAATGTAATGAAATTTATAAAATATCTGTTTGACTTCATTCATTTCTTGGGATGTTTTGCTCAGAGAAATGTTGTCTTTGGAATAGGAAATTCAAATATTTTTTGCATGTGTAGATATGGGTTGTGCATGTGTACATGTAGAAGTTAGCAATGTGTACTTGTCAAAGCTCAAGGTGATCTTGGTAGCAATCTTGGACTGTTCTAAATCCTTATTACCTTCCTCTGGTGTTTCCCATGTTCTGACTTACAGGGACAGCTCAGTCTGTCACCATATCTACGAGTCATTTCTATGTAGACGCTGGGGATCCAAATTAATGTCCTTTTGCTTGGGAGGCAAAGGTTTTAACCCCCAAACTATCTCTACAGCCTTGGAAAGCAGCTTAAAAAGGATGCAGGTATCCCCCACATCACCTTACAGGTCTTAACACATGAGCAAGTTATCATAAAAGGGTGAATCTCTTTCAGATACCTTTCTGAAGAAAGCCAAATATACTAACCCCACTGGAGACCCAGTGAATATGGATCAGAAAATAAAGGGAGATGCAAAGTATGACATTCTCAACAGCTGGAATTTCCCACAAGGCTTTGGACTCCAGGAGAAAATAGGACAGTTCTCCCATACCTCCCCAATGGCCAAAAACTCCATATCTGAAATAATAAAAGAGTGGCCCCCAGGAAATAGTCAGGTGTGTTGAACCCAATCAGAATCATTTATACCAGAAATGAGTAGCCAAAGCCCTGAAGCACATTGGGCCTTTTCTTTTTTCTGTATTCCTAAATTGAGCCTTCATCCTCTTTTTTTTTTTTGACGGATGATTTTGGTGTTTGCATGTTTCTATTCATTTATCCTAAAGCTTCCATTTATTTTTCCTTCTGAATTTCTTTCAGAGAAGACCATAGCTTTTGGTTCTGTTCAGTATATTCACCCATGTGATTATGTTTTATTTAATAAATGGACTGTGACATTCAAATGTGTTAAAGATTTTAAAATATTGAAAATAAGTTTTTAAAGCATTAATAAGTTCAGTCTGCTTATGAAAAGAATAGCATAGATATTCCAATTTCCTCAAAGTATTTTGCCAATGAACTATTGAAAAAAGTCTATTATGGTGCCCCTAAAGATTCAAAGGCACTTTTGGAAGAGGGGACAGGAGACAGAATACAGGGCAAAGGATAGTGGGATGCACTCTTCCAAAAACTGTGTGACAACAGCAGCCATAATATTTAACAATGGCTTACTGACACGGTGGTGGTGGGTTCACCTATGCAATTGTCACAGTCTTAGTTTGGATGTGAGTCGACCACACAGACTCAAGTAATTCAATCTCTGGCTGATGTTAATAATTAAGAGGTTATGCCAGAAGAAACTCACAGAAAATAGCCAAGAAAGCCAAACCCAAGATAATAAATTGCAAAGTCTGATCATTACCATGATCAATACTATGAAAGAGGAAATCCAGAAGGAATTTAATAACCATTAACTACTAAATAAGCATTAACTACTTTGAACAGGAAAAGAACAGGAACTTGGAGGAGATGAGAAAAACAGACCAAGAAACAGAAAAAAAGCATAAAGCAGTTAAAGCAGTCTCAAGCAGAGTATAAAATTGAACTAAAAGACAAGTTATCTTCAACCCAGAACTCAACAGAATCTTATCAGCAGAACAAATGAAGCAGAAAACAGAATTTCAGATCTTGAAGACAAAGTGGATGAACTAACCAGCTCAATGGAAGAGGTTGTTAAAGTCAAAAAGGTACTTGAGAGGAATATTCAAGAGTCATGGTACACCTTGAAGAAGCCTAACATATGCATTCAAAGAATACTAGAACAAGAATCCCAAAATACCACACCTGAGGAAATTTTTCAATTTATCATAAAGGAAAACTTTTCTTATCCAAAGAAAAGGAGGCCCATGCAAAAAGGAGGCTTTCACACCCCAAACAGATAAGACCAAAATAGAAACTCACCATGGCAAATAATGGTCAAAACACTCCACATTCAAGACAAAGAATAGGTGCTGAGAGCTTCAAGGGAAAAAAAAAGTCACTTTTGAAGATAAACCTACTAAAATAACAAATGATTTTTCAATGGAAACATTAAAAGCAAGAAGAGATTGGAGCGATATACTTCAAGTATTGAATGAGCAAAAATGTCAACCCAGTCTGATATACCCAGCAAAACTATCAGTCATGATCAAGGGGGAAAGAACAGTTTTCCAACACAAAGACAAACTGAAGGGTTACATGTCTACCAAACCAGGCCCTCAAAAAATGCTAGAAAAGATACTCAAGCTTGAAGAAAAGAACAAGCATATCCAGGAGGATAGAATGGAATTATTATACCAACAAAACCTAAAAGACACACTTCTGCAAGCCACTAAACATAAAAGGTGTCAGGAATTGGGGCTGGAGTTAAGCCTCTGCCTTACAGGCAGAAGGTCCTGAGTTTGGATCCTATACACCACATATAGATGCTGGGTAGAAGCAGGGGCCGCCTGGGTTTCTGGTTCTGGTAGGGCGGAGCCTGTGAATCCCAGGGCAGAGTAAACAAGGAGGAGGTGGAGGAGGTCCATGGTGGTTTCCGAATTCCTCAGTGTCTCTGTATACACACATACAGACAAACACATACATACACACAAGTGCATACACGCACACACGCACAATTGAATAAATAATAAAAAATAAATTTTTTTTAAAAAAGTGTCAGGAATTAAAAGTAATTTCTCCATTAAAACACTAAATGATAATGGAAATAATGAATGTCAAATTACAAGAAGTTATCATTATTTCCTTAAAATAATTATTCATGATGTAATAACGCCAAATATAAAACTAAAAGAAAATAGACAAGTGCCAGGCAGAAATAGCAAAAGCCTGTAGTTTTGGCCATGGAAGACAGAGACTTGGGAAACTCCAGAGAAGAGCAGTAAGGAGGTAGGACAATTCAGAATGCAGGATGATTCCGCATGTCATCCATGGACATCCACTGGAATACACACTTATCGTTCCCTCTTATACACTTGTGTACATACATACATGCATGCACACATGCAATTTTTTTAAAAAAATAGGCACTTTGTATGACGTTCACATTGCATCCTTTGAAATACAAGGGTGCCCTCTGCC
This sequence comes from Typhlomys cinereus, assembly GCA_023101885.1. Lineage (NCBI taxonomy): Eukaryota > Metazoa > Chordata > Mammalia > Rodentia > Platacanthomyidae > Typhlomys > Typhlomys cinereus. The sequence continues at coordinate 260,757 of JALPQD010000090.1, read as the reverse complement.
CCTTCCACTGCCTGGGATAGGATGCTCACTCAAGGTCTGCCTTCCCAGATAAGGTTCAACCAGCCCCCAGGTGCTCTCACTCATCCCAGCTCTCCCCTCCAGCCAGCCTGAGCAATATCCAGGCTGCCCTGAACTTGTGCAGGTCATGCCCAGTGAAGCACACCACATCCCATCGCCCTTCTGCCCCTTAGGCCCACATGGGACCCTTGCTCGTGGTTCAGGAAGGACACACTGTTCCTCAGAATTCAACAGAGTCCAAAGGAAACTCGAGCAAAGTTCTAGGGGACAAAGGTCATACATCTAAAGTCCTATAAAATCATCTGATCACATGGAAGAGACTTCACATCCAGCCAAAAGACTAGGAAACCCCCTTTTTACCATCCTTCTCCTTTCAATTACAAATCACTGTAGATTAACTTTTACATATACCCTCCCCCAAAACACATACAACTTCAAGAATTATACCACTCACCCTCACATATCACCAAGGTAATAAATAGTAAAAGTGCACTACCATATTAATATTCTCCCCCTGTCTACTAAACCTGACCTAAATGATGTACTAAAAGACTAATAGCATCATCTAGGAAATAACAATAACAACAGGAAAACATACCAAACTCCAAGGCAAACACTGGTAATAACTGCCTGATAGTAGTAAAACCAACTTAATTAGATCAGCCAAAAACACGGAAATGGAAAGGTCTTATGAGACAAAACAACAATGCCCAAACCAAAGTGCAGATCCATGGGAAACAAAATCCAAGAAAACAAATCTCCCACCAAATGAATTAAGACCATAATGATAGATTCTAACCAGAACAAATTCACAGAAAATAACAAAGAAAGCCAAGCCCAAGAAAATGATATTCAAATCATGATCATTACCATTATCAATATTATTAAAGAGGAAATCTGGAAAGAGTAAAATAAACGCATCAACCATTTTGAACAGGAAAACAACAGACACTTGGAGGAATTGAGAAAAACAGGTAAAAAACAGGCATAAAGAAGTTAAAACAGTATCAGGCAGAAATTAAAATTAAACTAAAACACAAGTAATCTTCAACCCAGAATTCAACAGAGAGTTTTATCTGCAGAACCAATAAAGCAGAAAATAGAATTTCAGATCTTGAAGACAAAGTGAGAGTATTAACCAACTCAATGGAAGAGGTTGTTAAAGTCAAAAATACTTTAGAGGAATATTCAAGCATGATGGGACACCCTGAGGAAGCATACCATGTGCATTCATGGAATACCAGAACAAGAATCCCATAATACAACACCTGAGGAAAATTTTCAAATTATCATAAATGAAAACTTCCCTCAACTAAAGAATGAGAGGCCCATCCAAATACAAGAGGCATTCCACACACTAAACATATATGACCTTAATAGAAACTCACCACAGCAAATAATAGTCAAAACACTCCAGTCAAGAAAAGAAAAGGTGCTGAGAGCTTCAAGGGAAAAAAAACAAAACACTTTTAAAGGTAAACCTATTAAAATAACAAATGACTTCTTAATGGAAAGAGTAAAAGCAAGAAGAGCTTGGAGAGACGTACTTCAAGCATTGAATGAGCAAAAATGACAACCCAGGATGATATACCTGGCAAAACTATCCATCTTGATCAGTTGAGAAATAAAAGATATTCAGCACAAAGACAACTTGATGGCTTACATTTCTACCAAACTAGGCCTTCAAAAATTGCTAGAAATGATAATCAAGCTTGAAGAAAAAACAAGCATATACAGGAGGACAGAAGGAAAGTGTAACACCATCAAAACCTAAAAGCCAAATAATCACTTACAAAAGCCACTAAACATAAAAAATGTCTAGAATTAAATATAATTTCTACATTCTAACACTGAATGCCAATGGAATTAATTCACCCATCAAGAGACACAGATTACAAACTTGGATTAAAAATCATATCCCATCAATATGCTAACTTCAGGAGACTAATTTCACCACAAAAGATAAGCACATTCTAAAAATAAAAGGCCTATCCAAAACTCTGCAAGCTAATGGAACCAGGAAACAGGCAGGCGTAGCCATTATGCTTTCAGACAAAGTGGACTTCAAACCAAAAAAAAAATCATAAGAGACACAAATGGATACTATATTTTAGTCACAGGTACAATTTACCAGGAAGACTTCACAATACTGAACATATACACACCTAATACAAGCCCCTCCACATTCATTTAGCAAACCCTACACCATCTACAGTGAGAAATCAACTACCAAATGATAATTCTTGATGATTTCAACACCACCCTCTCAACATTTGATAGATCAACAGGTCAAAAACTTAGCAGAGACACTTTGGAACTTAATCAAACCCTTAATGAAATGGACCTTACAAATCTGTATCGACCTTTTCATACAAACACTAAAGAATGCACATTTTTCTCAGCAGCACATGGAGCTTTCTCCAAAATAGACCACAGTGCCACAAAATTTATCTCAACATATACAGGAAATCTGAAATTCTGCCTGTACCCTAACAGATCACAATGGGCTAAAGCTTGACCTCTGCAACACAATAAGCAACAGAAAATACTCTAAATCCTGAAAACTAAACACTATGATTCTGAATGAGAATTGGATTCAGGAAGAAATTAAAAAGGAAATTCAAGATTTCCTGAAAGTGAACGATAATGAAAATACAACTTATCAAAATCTTCAGAACACAATGAAAGTAGTCCTAAGAGGTAAGTTCATCGCTCTTAATCCCTACATAAAATAATGGAAATATCACAAATAAATAACTTAACAATGCAGCTTAAACCTTTGGAGACACTAGAGCAATCTGATCCCAAAAGCAATAAAAGAGAGGAGATTAGCAAAATAAGGGAGAAATATCTGAATTTGAGATAAGGAAAATGATACAGACAACAAACTAGTCTAAAACCTGGTTCTTTGAAAAAATCAATAAGATTGATACACCCCTAGCTAAATTAACCAAAAACCAGAGAGAGAAAACACAAATTAACAAAATTAGAAAAGAAAATGGAGTTATCAATCCAGATATCCAAGAAATCCAGAGTATTATAACATCATACTTCAAAAACTTATACTCTGTGAAGTTTGACAACACAAAAGAAAAGGATGAATTCCTAAGTAAGCACAACTTACCTAAATTGAATCAGGAAGTTTTGAATTATTTTGATAGTCCTATAACATATGAAGAAATCAATGAAGCAATCTCGAATCTTCCCACCAAAAAATGTCCTAGACCAGATAGTTTCAGCACAGAGTTCTGCCAGACATTTAAGGAGGAAATAACACTAATACTAATTAAACTGTTCCTTCAAATAGCAAAGGAAGGAACACTACCGAATTCTTTCTATGAAGCTAATATGGTCTTAATCCCTAAACCCAATAAAATACACTTAAAAAGAAAACTATAGATCAATATCTTTTATGAACACAGATGCAAAGATTCTCAACAAAGTCTTAGCAATTCAGATTCAAAAATGTATCAAAAAGATCATTCACAGGGATCAAGTAGGCTTTATCCCAGGCACACAAGGTTGGTTCAACATACGCAAACCAATAAACGTAATTCACTATATAAACCAGTCCAAAATTCAAGACCACATGAAACTCTCGATAGATGCAGAAATGAAAAGATCCAACAGATTTTTATGATCAAATCCCTAGAGAGAGTTGGAATGGAAGGAATCTTTATCAATATAGTAAAAGCTGTATACAACTAGACTACAGCAAGGTTATACTCAATGGGTAAAAAACTGAAGCATTGACGTTTTGATCAGAACCTAGACAAGGCTGTCCATTCTCATCACTTCTATCCAATATTTTACTTGAAGTCTTAGTTGAAGCCATGAGACAAGAAAGGTAGATAAAAAGGATTGAAGTTGGCAAGGAAGCAGTCAAGTTTTCTCCATTTACAGATGACATGATCATTTACCTGAGTGATCCTGAAAACTCCACCAGGAAACTCTTGGAACTAATACAGAAGTTAAGTCTTGCTGAGTGGCAGGATACAAAATAAACGTACAAAAATCTGTGGCCTTCCTATATGCCTAGAATGAAAGAAGTGAAAAAGTCCTGAGAGAAACAATATTAATTTCTATAGACCCTAAAAATATGAAATACCTTAGTATAAACCTAAACAAGGAAGTAAGAGACCTTTACAGTGAAAACTTTAAAACGACAAAGAAAGAAATTACATAAGACACCAGAAGGTGGAAAGACCTCCCATGTTCCTGGATGGGCAGAATCAACATCATAAAAATGACCATCCTACCAAAGGCAATATACAGATTTAATGCTATACCAATTAAAATCCCAAAGCAATTCTTTAAGAAGTTGACCAAACAATCTCAAAATTCATATGAAAGCACAAAAGACCCAGGATAGCAAAGACAATCCTGAGTAACAAAAACACTGCTGGAAGTATCACCATACCAAATCTTAATCTATATTACAAATCCATAGTTAAAAAAACAGCCTGGTACTGGCTCCAAAATAGACACACAGATCAATGGATAAGGGTTGAAGACACAGATATATGCTCAGACAATTACAGCCATTTGATCTTTGACAAAGCGGCCCAAAAAATCCAATGGAAATAGAACAGCATCTTCAACAAATGGTGTTGGCAAGACTGGATGTCCACATGCAGAAGATTAAAACTTGACGCCTATTTCTCACCATGTATAAAACTTAATTCCAAATGGTTCAAGGCCCTCGATATAAGGCCAGAGACTATAAAACACCTCACGATGATTGGACTAGGCCAACAGTTCCTAAACTGAAATCCAATATCACAGTCACTGCAACCAATTCTCAACAGATGCGACCTTATAAAATTAAAGAGCTGCTGTTCAGATAAAGAGATTGTAACTTGAGCAAAAAGGCAACCCACAGAATGGGAGAAAATCTTCACTAACCACATATCTGATAGAGCTCTGTTATCAAGAGTGCACAAAGAACTTAGAAAACTAAACGCCAAAGAAATATGGAGAGGTGGCTCAGGGGTTAAACTTCCGCTTTGCAGGTGGAAGGTCCTGGGTTCGGATCCCAGATCCCACGTATAGACGCCAGGCGGAAGCGGAAGCGGGGACGGCCTGCGCTTCTGGCCTTGGTAGGGCGGAGCCTGTGAATCCCGGGGCAGAAGGAGGTGGAGGCGTCCATGGTGGTTCGCGAATTCGTCCGTGGTTCTACACACACACATACACACATGCACGCACATACATACACATGTACAATTGAATAAATAATAATAATAATAATAATAATAATAATAATAAAATTTAAAAAAATTAAAAAAAAGACAAATTAAAAAATGGGCCTTGGAACTTAAAAAAAAACTTTACCAGAGATTAAATTGAAATTTCTAACAAATATCTTAAAAAATGTTCCACCTCCTTAGCCATCAGGGAAATGCAAATCAAAACCTCCCTGAGATGTCAATCTCATCCTGGTTAGGATGGCAAAAACACACAATACAAACAACACCAAATGCTGGAGAGGATGTGGTGAGAAGGGAACTCTTCTACATTGTTGGTGGGAATGAAGGCTTGTACAACCACTCTGGCAGGCCATCTCATGATTCTTGAAAAAGTTAATGATTGAAATGCCATGTGACCCTGCTATTCCAATTTTGGGAATAATCCCCCATACAGCCACAATTCTTAATAGCACGAGCACAAACATGTTCCTAGCAGCTCTGTTTACAATAGCAAAGTCGTGGAATAAACCCAAATGCCCAACGGTCGATGAGTGGATAAGGAATGTGGTACATTTATACAATGGAATACTACTCAGCCATCAAAAAAGATGAATTAATAGATTTGCCAGGAAATGGATGTTATAAAAAATTATATTGAGTGAAGTATCCCACACAGAAAATTAAGCACCGCATGTATCCCCTAATGGTGCATCCTAGTACTGAACCCACTTAGAGACACACTCAAAGATAAATCACTCTAATACCTACAGTAATTTCAAAGATTATAAACAGGAGGGAAGGGGAAGTAGGGCCCCTCCAGCAACAAGGAGAGAAAGGATCATGCTATAGCAGAGAAAATAGGCCACAATCAAAGACTGCAAATAAGTAATGAGACATCTGGTTAAACACACAGACTTTCTTTCTGGTCATTTGCAACCCACGGGGTATGATCTCACCAGAAATGGAGAGCAAATAGTCTGGCAGATAGAAGGTAACTATTTTTGCAAATGTGAGACTGACCCCTTCCACGGTCTCTTATTCTTATTCCATCTATCTTTGAATATTTTCTTATAAGACTCTATTTTAACAGTCTTTTGTCTTTGGCCAGGGGGTGACATCCAATACCCATCGGAATGGAGCTAGCAGCAAAACTGAAAAAAATCAACAAACGATAATTTAGAATATCAGAGACTCTGTATCAACCACCTGGAACCAGCCCAGCCTAATTTCTCCCCATCCTAAAGCTGCACAATGACCAACATATCATTGACCCCTCAAAGTCTAACACGGATCACAGGCACTAGGATCCTTAGATGCAAAGGATAAACTTCTTCAATAGTTCCTATACTAAAGGGGAACATAAAAAAGGGCTCTAGGCAATTTTACTGAGTACTTATACCTCATCAGAGAGGAGGATCCAGAGTGAAATTTAACATGCACACTAAAGGATGCTCCAGGGATGGGGGGGGGGCAATGGAAGAAAGGGAGGGCGGGAAAGGAAAAGTAAAAGGGGACAGGGAGCAAGGGGATCCAGAGAGGACTGGAGGAAGGGAGGGGAATGGGGTACCTATCAAGTTTGTATGAGTGGAAAAAATAAATAAAACAAACAAAAAAATTATGGAACTTATCAGTGAAACATTCCTAATAAGCATATTACATATTTCCTTTGGCTTATTGTATGCTAAAATGTATTCATTATTTTGAAATGAAGCATAATATGAATGTAAGGGATTAAATAGTTTTTAGTGGCATGCAATCATCTGTGAGTTGCTTTTCTTTTTTTTTTTCCCCTGGGCCTGGATGGACTCCCTGCTCCTCAGGTAAGTCCTTCCTCTGGACCACGCCCTAGGCCCCAGGTCAACTTGAGCATGACCAGCAACCAGTCTGTTCTGACACTGGGGAAGGCCCCTAGGCCACAATCCAGATCCCAAGTGATCTGTGCACCAGCAGACACCATTTCTGTCAGGGACATGGACAGAGCAGACTCCCTGCTCCTCAGATAAGGCCACTAGACCACATCCCAGACCCCAGGCCAACTTTGTAGCCCACCAGCAACCAGTCTGCTCTGGCATGGGGAAAGCCTCTAGCCCACACCCCAGGTCCTAGGTGATCTTCGCTCCTCAGTAGCCACTGTGCCCTTCTGCCGGAACACTGACAGGGCCAGACTCCTTGCTCCTCAGAATTCAATAGAGTCCACAGAAAACCCAAACAAATCTATAGCAGATAAACAATATACATCTGAAGCCCTCTACAATCATTCCTTCTCATGAGAGAGAATCTTCACATCCAGCCCAAAGATAAGTAAACATTTTTTTGGGGGGGGGATATGACCTTTATTGAGCTTATCCACTAGGGTGGAAATAATGTCTGTACAAAACCAAATGTTTGTTACTATAATCTCTGTATCAAAATTAAAATTCAAAACAGTCAACTCAATCAAACCCAATATTTCAAAATCAATAACTTCTTTGAAGCCACAGTCATACTTACGTATGAATCAAATGCAGAAATTTGGTAGGTTGGAAAAGCTAATTAAGCTTCCAGCGTGCTCAAATAGAATTACAAAAAGGCACAATTGTGTTTTTCACAGAGATATAGTCCATAAAATCACCAACACTGGATAGTTATAAGTATTTAGAGTCCTTCTATATCAACCACCTAGAACTAGGCCAGCCTAATCTCTCCCTATACTGAAGCTCAGTGAAATTTGCGGAAGAGGGGGCGGTAACATTGTAAGAGCACAAGGATGGGAGGAGCAATGATATGCAAGATATTCCACACAAGTTAGGGCCGAAGCAATCATAATTGGACTTTACATGCCCTGTGCAATGTCCAACACACTATTGACCCCACAAAGTCTAGCATTTGCTAAAGGCACCAAGATCCTTGGAGGCAAGGGATTGACAGCCATAGTAGTGTTCCTATGCTTAAGGGGAACTCAGGAAAGGGTTCAGGGAAATGCCACTGGGTCCTTGTACATCATCAGAGAGGAGGGCCCAGAGGAGAGTCTGGCATGCACATTAAAGGATTCTCCGGGGATTGGGGAGGGAGGCACTGTGGGATGGGGAAGGAGGGGTGAGGGGAGGAGGAGCAGGAGGGTGCGGGAGGAGGAGGGAGGGAGGGAACCATTGTACCTATTAAGTTTGTATGAACGGAAATAATAATAAAAAATGTTTAAAAAAAGTATTTAGAGTCCTGAGATAATAAGGAATCCAGGCATCCTTAGACAGACTTCTGTTGTCATTTCTTCCCAATCAGAGGTTTGTGGATGTGTGAGATATCATAACCACCAGCAATTGTAGCCTTAATGAGAGAATCCAATTCTTAATCTCCTCGAATAGCAAGTCGCAAGTGACATGGGTATTACGCTTTACCTTTAAGTCTTTTGATGCATTCCCGTCAATTCAAGTACCTCTCCAGTGAGGTACTCCAGGATGGCTTTTTACCATGTTGTTCCTCTCAATTATTATTCACTGCAGTTTAACATTTTGATGTAGCCACCCAAAAACCCATATAAATTCTGGGACAATATCATTCATGTTAATATATTACCAAAGAAGTAAGCTGAAAAAGTACACTACCATACTAATCTTCACTGCCTCTCTACTAAACCTGACATAATTGATGAACTAACAGTCTAATAACTTCATCTAGGAAATAACACCAATACCAGACAAGTACACCCAACCCCAAGGTAAACACTAGCAATTACTACTCACATGTTGTAATACTGTCTAATCCAGTTCAGTCAAAAACAGAAAGAAAGAAAAAAATGATCTTAAACATAAAATAAAAATGTCCAGATCAGTGCACAAATTCATGAAAAAAAAAAAAAAAGACAAAAAATCTCCTACCAAGAATTAATGTTTGGGGGTTGATTTCTCACTTTAGACACTGTAGGGTTTGATTAATGCATGTGGAGGGGCCTGTATTAGGTGCATATATGTTCAGTGTTGTGAAGCCTTCCTGGTGAATTGTACCTGTGACTAAATTCCATCTATCTGTGTCTCATGATTTTCTTTGGTTTGAAGTCCACTTTGTCTGATAGCATAATGGCTACCCCTGCCTGTTTCCTAGTTCCATTAATTTGCAGAATTTCGGATCAGACTTTTATTTTTAGGACAGCCTATCTTTTGTGGTGAGATGAATTTCCTGAAGGCAGCAGATTGATGGGTTGTGATTTTTTTATATTTCTTTTTTTTAATGTGAAATTAACCTGGAGTTTAATTAAAATCAATACAGGGATACATTAAAGAAATAAGAATGTTTTTCTGATTATCAGTTTTGAGACTCAAAGCATCCCCAAACATTGGAGACCCGGCTCATTCCTGAGATGTTGACCATCAGGAAAGGCTTTCATGGTGAACCATTTGCATTGTGTAGCAGAAAACAGAACTGAGTCCTGCAGACTTCCTTCCTTTATTTTCTTCTAAAATGTCTTCATGAAATGGGTCTTTTTTTTCATGGTTCAAAAGAAAAACAAAGAGCTTTCTTTCCTGTCCAGTGGGGGGCAGATACCCAGTCTACCCAGAACTCCCAGGAGCCAGCGGCTGCTTTGTTTTCTTTTAGGGAACTCCTCTCCTGGGACCAATGTTCCTGTCCCTGGCACTAGGAGAGTGGGATGGAGGAAGTGACTACTGAAAGAGAAAAGGTGAGGGGTGGGGAGTAAAGTGGGGAATGAAGGTAAGATGGAGACTTTCCTCAACAGCTCACCTCAGCTGCCCATTCCATATTTCAAATCAGACCCACCCCACCCACAACCAAAAAAAAAAGAACTGAATGAAGTGAAGAGCCCAGGAGGAACAATGGGAGACAAGGACGGACATACCAAGTGGCAGGCTCACCTGTGGGACATTTTTTTTAATCTTCCTAATACTGTAAGGTGTTTTGTTAAAAAGTCACTCTTCAGAATATATCTAAAAGTAGGTCTGTAGTTATCTTAAAAATAGAAGGTTGCTCCTTTGTTATGAGGAGTGACAAATATTATGAGATACCAACATGTGAGGTATCTGGATGTAGATTTGAAAAATGGTCTGGCAGAGGAGAGAGAAGGAATCAGAGGAAGAGGCAGATGGAGAGAAGGGGGACTGGCAAAGTGAGGGCACAGTGGGAGTAGCAGGAACAGGGGAGGATGCTCGTCCAACTCCATGCATGACCTCAACAGCCAAACAATCAGATTGGAAAGGGGAAGGGAGAATGTAGTTCTAAGAACATTCTAGAAGTCAGCTTTAAACCAAATATAAGAAGCTGCAATCCCAGGCACCAAGAACCATGTTTAGTAAACCATGACACCGGGATAGTTGCACAGCTTGGCTCTTGGAGCCGCAGTCAGGCTTTTTCCACGTGGTGATCAGACCTCTCCCACTATCATAGTCAGGCACAGAAGTCAACTTGACAGTTGAGGATTTGAGTTCCGGGCACATTTGTCGAGAATTAGTGGTTAGGTTAAGCCCAAAGCAAACCTGCAAGACATTGGCTGATGGGGAAGGCCCAGGTGGGTGGGATTATGCCCTGGAATAAAATATAGAGAGCTGCTTGAGAGAGTCGGCATCTTTGTGTACACTTGGACAGATGTACTGGTTTGACAAGTAAGGATTTTCCCCCTCTCAGTCGTTATGAGGTGGTGGTGTGGCCAGTTCCCTGGCCTTGGTGTTGGTGCATTCTTTCCTGTCAAGCTGGACTAAGAACTGTAACCAGTAATCTTAAGAGAAAATAAACCTCTTGCTCCCTTAAGCCATTTGATGGTCATTTATCAGCAACCATGCAGGCGAACAGCTACATCCACCAAGTGGGGGCCACAGGGACTCTGCCATGTCACAGGACCTGATCTGGGAGCAAAGGTGGCTTAGCTCTCTCATGGTAAAGATGCAAGCAGGGAGACCGTCCAGGAGGGAAGAGGGACTGGTCGCAGAGACCGAAGAAATTAAAAATCTCTGTACAAAAGAATGGAATACATGAAGGGATGGGAGATGATGGATCATGCTGAAGACAGATCACCAGGGCAAGGGAAAGGTCAAATGCACCTCATCGTCCCATCATTTAGCACCCAGAGGAAGTGGAGATGGATTCTGAGCTGGGCTGCTGGGGCTGCCTCTTCTCTTGGCTGTTGATCCTGCGGGTGGCAAGTCAGGTGCCCGAGAAGCTCCACACTGCTGTTCTGCTTTCTAAGGGACGTCCCGATGTCCATTTTAAACTGCACGTGGACAGTCCAATGTCCATTTCAAACTGCTCGTCACCCCAAATGCATGCTTCCTGTCCTGATTGTTCCAGCTGTTCACTTTGACTTTGGAGTCTTTGATTAAGGAGCCAGGGCTAGTGACTCAAGGGCCACTGGGTAGATGGCAAGGCGGGGTATGAGCCAGGGGAGAATTTTGACGATGCAACAGAAACTTTCTATCATAAATGATTCGGCCTCCTCCCGGCGTGGAGAACAGCGTGTCCCCCCCAACGCGGGAGGGGTACACTAGTCTTGAGGTGGCTGCGCAGCGTCGCTGAGGCCACGGTGCGGGTGGGGCTGGCAGGGCTCTGGCTAGGCTGGTGGCCGCTGCCCAGGACAAGGTTCTGGCGCGGGCGCTCGACTTTGTCCCGTGGGCGCAAGCGGCTGTAAGCGCTGGGCCAGCTCCCTGCTGGCTTCCTCTCGCTTGGTGGTCATGCTCAGCTCTGCTCCCCTAAAGCCGCAGCCCCCACCCAATCTTCCAGCTTCCTCCAGGACAATACATTTCAAAAAAGCCTATATTAGCATTTACATTAAATATGAATAGACTGAATTTCAAGACAGAGCACGGGGTGAGTAAATTGTGGCAATTCAATGGTGGTGGTAGTTAATAAAACCATATTGCATTTTTTAAAATCTTTTGAGAGAATAGATTATAAGTATTCTTACTCATATAATGAAAAAGAGTAATTATGTGAGGTGATGGGTATGCTACCTAGTTTGTGGTAGTCATTTCATATTGCACATGTTTATTAAATTATGGCCTTGTGCACAGTGAATGTATAGAGTTATGCTGCCAATCTCATGGACAGATAATGAAGACCCGAGCTTCCTGAGTCTGAGACTAAGGACTTCATTACTCACAGCAAGCACCATGTTTGTGCCAGTTCATCTTGTCTGGCAAGTCTCACAGAGGTCAGCCACAGATAGAGATACTGTGCTGTTGGATGTGTGTCATAATCAAGAAATACAAAACTTAACAGACCACCAAGCCCTTAGAATGGGCTGCAAGGAAACTTGTCCACACGTTGTTTTGGTGACCGAATTCTATTTCTTTTTTGTTAATAGTGAACACACCTCCCCCCTGTCAGAGGGCAGACACTATCTTTGTCTGTAGGAGTTTGCTGAATGAAGAATCTTTCCCTGGTGATTCTCATCTCTGCTATATTTTTCAAGGTTTTCTGACCAAGTTGTTAGCTATTCAACCTGGGCACAGCACAAGTTTACAGGAAAAAGCTAAGAGAAACTCTTCATATACAAATCCCCTTTGTGACTGTTATGGCTGGTCTTAACTGCCAACTTTACTTGATCAGTCTAGAATCATCTGGGAGCAGGGCCTCTGGGCATGCCTGCAGGAGATTCTCAATTGTCTTGATTGAGGTAGGGACATCTTTTAATTGTGGGCAAGACCATTTTTTAGGCAGGGGGCCCAGGAATGTATGAAGATGGAGAGCAAGCAGGCGTGCACTGATCCAATGTTCTCTGCTCCTGCCTATAGATGTGATCAGTTCTGTCAAGCTCCTGATGCTGTAACTTCTATGCCATTACAAACTTTAACTGGAGTTTTGATGCCTTTTTCTCTTAATTGTTTAAGTTGGATATTTTATCACAGCAACTGGAAAGGAAAACTAAAACAACGCTTAAGGTACCCAAGTCTTGCTAAAATCTTTCTATCTTGATTTTGCTGATACCTCCAGCGTTATAATATCTGTTGGTTCAGGTTTACTTTTCTAAGTTTTCAGAGGTGTTTTTATTTAAATTTGGAGTCTCAGCTCCCAGTTGCTCTTCTGAAGGAGATTTCTGCATTTGTCTTCCCTTACTGAGAAAGTACCACAGTTTGCCATTAGCTATTCCATAGATTTTAGGATTAGGAGACTGCCAATTCGTTTTATTTTGGTTAATAATCCAATTTTTATATCCAGAATAAACCCAACTTCATTGAATTGTATTGATGGTTTAACTTGTTAAATATTTTGTGACAATTTTGTCATGATTATTCAGGAGAGATGCCCATGGGTCTTTCACTTGTCAAATGGACATGGCATATCCGAAATATTGCCACTTGGTTCCAGAAGCATCTCGAGATTGCATGAAAAAGTAGCAGTTAACTTTCTGGGAGACATTATTCTCCATGCTGCTGCCCAATCAAAACTGCTTCATGTGTGAGTTTCTCAATGTAGTCTCCTAAATGTTGGTTCACTGATGTCTCTGCTGAGCTGAAGACTGGTGTTGTCCATTAGGCTATGGTATTTGTTGAGCTCCAATAGGAGCTCCACAGAACCAAAGGTGGACCCGGCAGTCCATTTGCTGAGGAGGACTCAAAACTGCTCCTGTACTCTGGTCAATCTTTTCTGGATGAAGCTTGCTATATTTTCAGTGATCCCCTGGGCTCTGGTCAATGACATATCAATTCATCTTCAACACAAAATCCACAGATTGTTGGATTAAAGAGTCTCAAGACGCGACAGCAGATCACAACTGCTAATCTAACGTCTGACTCAGCACGCTGAGTTTCAGTGAGCTCAGTGTTTGTGCACTGATAATGAGTGCCCCGTGGCATCTGTACCTTTCAAGTGCCCTGCTGCTGCCTGGACCCCTCATCCAGCAACATGGCAGCTCTCCTTCTGCCACAGGGGTGGACTTACTCAAGGGCTCCAAGTACTTGTGCAGAGGTGTCCACTGTGAGCCATTCGCAAGTGACGGTGTCTCACAGTGGAGAAGGATGCGCTGCCCAACACAGCTCTTTCTGCTCCTGCCACACAAGCCCTCAAGGCTCGTGGTGCTGTCTCCCTGACAGTGACCTTTCCAGTTAACAGAGCTGCCGTTCTGGTCCAGTCAGCCCTGGCCATACTGTTATGACCTTTAAAACTAATCTGTGCTGTTCTTGTCTTCTCCATCTTAAACCTGTCAATGGTGTGTTTTTGATCAAAAACCCAGTTAAGGGTTTCATGTTCCCACCATCCACTGATACACCTCCTATTTGCAGTGGGCAGAATACTGAAGAGACTCATAACTGGTCAAGCACCTGAGAATAAGTGACTTGCTGTGGCATAGCTTCTTCATGTTCAGTCAGCAATGGAAGAAAATAGTCAGACATCTACATTAGCTCCTCCAAGGCTCAGAGAACAATATGGAAGGGAGATCAGAAAGAATCTTGAGAGCTGGGGGAAAGGAGGAACTTGTGAAGCTATTTCCTTCCAACTGAAATATCCCTTCCTGGAAGGAAGGCGGGGAGGTCCAGGTTTCTCCATGGATGCCTGAACTCAGGACCTCAAGCTTGCATGCCAAATGCTTTTACCCCCATTATATCATCTCTCCAGCTTCCTGTCTCCTATCTTGATGGCCTTCTGGGATGGTTTCCTACCTGCTCCAATGCTACCATGGTGGCCTGCTCAATCAGGTCCCGCTCAATGAAACTCCGGAAGTCCTCATTGTACGCACTCAGGTCTGGCAGCTGAAATGTGTAGATGGGCATCTCCAATTGGAACTGCTCATTGTTGCATTCATTTGGCACATGGCATCGGGCCAGGGAGACAATGGCTGAGCTGGCATGGGAAATCCGCCAGGAAAGGCACTTCTCTGCTTGGGCAATGTTGTCCTGCCTCTGCAGGCAAGGTTGTTCTACCTTGTGCCCGGGCTGGGGCTGCTTGGCACACCTCCCTTCATTGAACACATGTGGTGGGTTGGCTGTGTGCACTTGTCAGAGTTGTTCATAGTCACTCAGAGCAGCTGTCAGGTCCCAGTGTTTGCCTTCTAGCAGGTCTCTGGCCAGACCAGGTTCTGCCCCTGTGGACGGAACAAAGTCTGACGGGACTGCCTTCATATCAAGCGTCATAGGATCATGTAGAAATGCTGTCCAGCACTTAGCTGAGGGGTTTGGAATCAGGCTGTAGACCATCCATATGATGTATGGGCACCAACTAGGAAATGGCCTTCTTCCTCCCTCCATGAACCAGATGAGGACCTGAACAGCTTCCTAGAATGTCACTGTAACTTCTTCAGACCCATCGGCTCCCTGGAGGCGAGTGGCACTCAGGCATTTGGGTCTGAATGACAGAGTTCTGCATGAAAATGGCCCATTGCTGCCTGTGGAGCACCATTTATTGAAGATACAGTTCTTTTTCCATTGGATTTTTTGGGCTCCTTTGTCAAAGACCAAATGGCTGTAATTTTGTGGGCTTATATCTGGGTCTTCAATCCTTATCCATTGATCTGTGTGTCTAATTTGGAGCCAGTACCAGGCTGTTTTTAAAACTGCTGATTTGTAGTATAGACTAAGGTTTGGTATGGTGATAACTCCAGCAGTGTTTTTGTTATTCAGGATTGTTTTTGCTATCCTGGGTCTTTTGTGCCTCCATATGAATTTTGAGATTTTGTCATCAACTTTTGTAAAGAATTGCTTTAGGATTTTGATTGGTATAGCATTTAATCTGTATATTGCCTTTGGTAGAATCATCATTTTTATGATATTGACTCTGCCAATCCAAGAACATGGGAGGTCTTTCCACCTTCTGGTGTCTTCTGTAATTTCTTGTCTTAGCATTTTAAAATTTTTATTGTAGAGGTTTCTTACTTCCCTTGTTAGGTTTATAACAAGGTGTTTCATTTTTATATGGTCTATAGTAAATGGGATTGTTTCTCTCAGGGCTTTTGCACTTCATTCATTCTGGGCATATAGGAAGGCCATTGATTTTTGTACATTTATTTCGTATCCTGCCATGCTGCTGAACTTTCGTATTGTTCCAAGAGATTCCTGTTGGAATTATTGGGATCACTCAGGTATAAGATCATGTCATCTGCAAATAGAGATAACTTGATTTCTTCCTTTGCCTATTTGAATCTTTTATGTCCCTTTCTTGTCTTATGGCTTCAGCTAAGACGTCAAGTCCAATATTGAATAGAAGTGCTGAGAGTGTATAACATTGTCTAGTTTCTGATCAAAGTGGGAATGCTTCAAGTTTTTCCCCATTGTGTATAATCCTTGCTGTTGGCTTGTTGTATACAATTTTTAATATATTGATAAAGGTTCCTTCCATTCCTACTGTCTCTAGGGTTTTGATCATAAAGGGCTATTGGACCTTGTCATTTCTGCATCTACTGAGAGTTTCATGTGGTCTTCAATTTTGGACTGGTTTATATGGGGAATTACATTTATTGATTTGCATATGTTGAACCAATCTTGTGTGCTTGTGACAAAGTCTACTTGATCCCCATGAATGATCTTTTGGTATGTTTTTGAATCTGATTTGCTAAGAGTTTGTTGAGAATCTTTGCATCTGTGTTCATGAGAGAGTTTGGCCTATAGTTTTTTTTTTTTTAAGTGTATCTTTATTGCGTTTTGGGATTAAGACAATATTAGCTTCATAGAAATAATTTGGGAGTGTTACTTTCTTTGCTATTTGATGGAACAGTTTAAGTAGTATTGGTGTTAATAGCTCCTTAAATGTCTGGTAGAACTCTGTGCTGAATCCATCTGGTCCAGGACATTTTTTGGTGGGAAGATTCGAGATTGCTTCATCAATATCCTCATATGTTATAGGACTATTTAAATAATTCAAAACTTTTTGATTCAATTTAGGGAAGTTGTGTTTACTTTGGAATTCATCCTTTTTTGTATTGTCATATCTCACAGAGTATAAGTTTCTGAAATATTACAGTACAATTATCTGGATTTCTTGGGCATCAGTAGTGATAACTACATTTTCATTTCTAATTTTCTTAATTTTGGTTTTCTCTCTCTTGCTTTTGGTTAATTTACCTAGGGGAGTATCAATCTTATTGATTTTTTCCAAAAAACAGCTTTTTAACTGGTTGATTTTCTGTATCGTTTTCCTAATCTTGATTTTGGTTATTTTTCCCCTTATATTCCTAATCACCTCTCTTTTACTGTTTTTGGGATTGTATTGCTTTAGTGTCTCTAAAGCTTTAAGATGAAATTCTAAGTTGTTTATTTCTGATGTTTCCATTTTTTTGATGTAAGCATAAAGAACTATGAACTTACTTCTTAGGACAGCTTTTATTGTGTCCCAAAGATTTTGGTAAGCTGTTTTTTCATTATCTTTAACTTTGAAGAAATCTTGAATTTGCTTTTTAATTTCTTCCTGAATCCAGTTCTCATTCAGTATCAAAGTGTTAAGTTCCCAGGAGTTAGTTTATTTTCGTTTTTTGTTACGTTGTGGATGTCAAGCTTTAGGCTGTGGTGATCTGATAGGGTACAGGCTAGAATTTCAACTTTCTTCAGGGTGTCCCATAACTCCTGAATATTCATATCAAGTATATTTTTGGCTTTAACAACCTCTTCAATTGAGATGGTTAATACTTACACTTTGTCTTCAAGATCTGAATTTCTACTTTTTGCTTCATTAGTTCTGCTGATAAAACTCTCTGTTGAGTTCTGGGTTGAAGATAACTTGTCTTTTAGTTCAGTTTTAAACTTTCCTGAGACTGTTTTAACTGCTCTATGCCTATTTTTGTTTCTTGAACTGTTTTCCTCAACCCCTCCAAGTGTCTGTTGTGTTCCTGTTCAAAGTGGTTGATGCAGTTATTTACCTCCTCCTGGATTTCATCTTTCATAGTATTGATCATGGTAATGATCATACTTAGAAAGTTATTATACTGGGCCTGGCATTCTTGGCTAATTTCTGTGAATTTGTTCTTGTTGCAATCTATTATTATGGTGTTAATTCTTTCGGTGGGAGATTTGTCTTCTTGGGTTTTGTTTCTCATGGATCTGTGCTTTGACTTGGGAGTTGTTGTTTTGTCTCTGAAGGCCTTTCAGTTTCTGTGTGTTTTTGACTGAATTGATTTAGTTGGTATTACTACACTCAGGCAGTTATTACTAGTGTTTGCCTTGGAGTTGGGTCCATTTGTCTGTTGTTATTGTTATTTCCTAGATAATGCTATTAGACTGTTTGTACATCAATTAAGTCAGGTTTAGTAGATGGGGTGAATATTACTATGGTAGTGCACTTTTACTATTTAGTACCTTGGTGATATGAAGAAATCGATGAAGTAATCTCAAATATTCCCACCAAAAACTGTCCTGGACCAGATGGATTCAGCACAGAGTTCTACCAGACATTTAAGGAGCTAATAATACCAATATTCTTTAAACTCTTCCATCAAATAGCAAAGGAAGGAACACTACCAGATTCTTTCTATGAAGCTAGTATCATCTTAATTCCAAAACTTAATAAAGATATAGTTAAAAAAGAAAACTATAGGCCAATCTCTTTGATGAACA
Organism: Typhlomys cinereus; assembly: GCA_023101885.1. Classification (NCBI taxonomy): domain Eukaryota; kingdom Metazoa; phylum Chordata; class Mammalia; order Rodentia; family Platacanthomyidae; genus Typhlomys; species Typhlomys cinereus. Next base: position 242,096 of record JALPQD010000090.1, on the reverse strand, counting down.
CAGATGCAAAGATTCTCAATAAAGTCTCAGCAAATCGAATTCAAAAACACATCAAAAAGATCATTCACGGGGATCAAGTAGGCTTTATCCCAGGCAGACAAAGTTGATTCAACATATGCAAATCAATAAACATTATTCACCATATAAACCAGTCCAAAATTCAAGACCACATAATACTCTCAATAGATGCAGAAAAAGCTTCTGACAAGATCCAACAGCACTTTATGATCAAAACCCTAGAAACAGTTGAATGAAAGGAACCTTTATGAATAGAATAAAAGCTGTATACAGCAAGACTACAGCAAGGATTATTCTCAATATGGAAAAACTTGAAGCATTCCCACTTCAATCAGGAACTAGACAAGGCTGTTCACTCTCACCACTTTTATTCAATATCATACTTAATGTCTTATAACGGAAGCCATAAGACAAGAAAGGGAGATAAAAGGGATTCAAATAGGCAAGGAAGAGTCAAGTTATCTCCATTTGTAGATGACACAATCATATACCTGAGTGATCCTAAAAACTCTACCATGAAGCTCTTGGAACTAATACAGAAGTTCAGGAGGGTGGCAGGATACAATAAATGTACAAAATCAGTGGCCTTCCTATATGCCCAGAATGAAAGAAGGGAAAAGAGAGAAACAATCCCATTTACTATAGCCCCTAAAAAATGAAATACCGTGGTATAAACCTAACCAAGGAAGTGAGAGAGCTTTACAATAAAAACTTTAAAACCCTAAAGAAATTGTAGATGACACCAAAAAGTGGATGTCATTTACCCATTTACCTGGGTTGGCAGAACAAACATCATAAACATGACCATCTACCAAAGGCAATATACAGATTTAATGCTATACCAATTAAAATCCCAAAATCAAATAATCTGAAAATTCATGTGGAGGCACTAAAGACCCAGGATAGCAAAAACAATCCTAAGTAACAAAAACCCTGCTGGAGGTATCACCATACCAAAGCTTAGTCTATACTACAAATCCATAGTTATAAAAACACCCTGGTACTGGCTTCAAAATAGACACACAGATCAATGGATAAGGGTTGAAGACCCAGGTATAAACCCACACAATTAAAGCCATTAGATCTTTGACAAAGGGGCCCAAAAATTCTAATGGAATAAGAACAGCATCTCCAAAAAATTGTGCTGGCAAAACTGCCTCACCACATGCAGATGATTTAACCTTGACCCGTATTTGTCACCATGTACAAGACTTAATTCTAAATGGATCAAGGCCCTCAATATAAGGCCAGAGGTTATAAAAACCTTAGTTGAAAGGGTAGGGAATTCCCTGGAGCTGATTGCACTAGGCCAACAGTTCCTAATAGAAAATCCAATGGCACAGTCACTACAACCAATACTTAACAAATGGGATCTTAGGAAATTAAAGAGCTTATGTTCAGATAAAGAGATTATAGCTCTTGCACAAAGGCAACTACTGAATGGGAGAAAAACTTCATTAACCACATATCGATAGAGCTCTATTATGCAAATGTACAAAGAACTTAGAAAACTAAACACCAAAGAAACAAATGAGCCAATTAAAAAATGGTCCTTGGAACATCAAAGAAACTTTACCAGGGACAAAATTAAATGTCTAAGAAGCACCTTAAAAAATGCTCAGGATCTTTAGCCATCAGGGAAATGCAAAATAAAACCTCCCTGAGATATCATCTCACCCTGTTCAGGATGGCAAAAATCCACAATTCAAACAAGACCAAATGCTGAGGAGATGTAGAGACAAGGGAACTCTCCTAAATTGCTAGTGGGAATACAGGCTTATAAAACCACTCTGGTGAGGCAAAAGTTACAGATTAAAATGCCATATGACCCTGCATTTCCGCTACTGGGAATAATTCCCCATACAGCAACAATTCACCTCAATAGCACAAGCACAACAATGTTCATAGCAGCGCTGTTTACAATAGCAAAGTCATGAATCAACCCAATTGCTCAACGATTGACGAGTGGATAAAAAATTGTATTATATTTATACAATGGAATACTACTCAGCCATCAAATATGATGAACTAATGAAATTTGCCGGGAAATAGATGGAATTAAAAATATTATATTGAGTGAAGTATCCCAGACACAGAAAATTAAGTGCTGTATGTACCCCCTAATAGGTGGATCCTAGTACCAAACCCACTTAGTGAAACACTCAAAGATAAGTCTCTATAATACCTATAGTGATTGCAAAGATTACAAGCAGGGAGGGAAGGGAAAGAATGACCCTGCCAGAAGCAAGGAGAGAGGGGATCATGGTACAGCAGAGAAAATAAGCCACCATCAATGACTGCAAGTAAGTAATGAGACATCTGGTTGGGCTCGCAGACTCTCCTTACTGGTCACTTGCATCTGATAGGGTATGAACTCACCAAAAAGGCAGGGCATAGAGTCTGTCAGATAGAAGGTAACCATCCTGCAAATGGGAGACTGACCCCCCCAGTAGTCTCCTGCTCTTATTCCATCTACTTTTGAATCTACACTTATAATAAGACTCTATTTTAATAGCACTTTTATGTCTGGCCAGGGGATGATATCCAATACCCATCTGAATGGAGCCAAGGATAGTGCAGGAGCAGCAAAACTGAAAAAAAAAAAAATCAATTCAGAAAATTAGACACTCTAAGTAATTCCAAGGATTATGAACAGGAGGGAAGGGGTAGGAGGGCCACACCAGAAACAAGGATAGAAGGGACCATGTTACAGCAGGGAAAATAGTCCTCCACCAAGGATCCAAATAAGTAATGAGACATCTGATTAAGTTCACAGACTTTTGTTCCTGATCATTTACTACTGAGGGGGTGTGATCTCACCAGAAGAGGAGGGCATATAGTCTGGCAGATAAAAAGTAACCATTTTGCAAATGGGTGATAGACCCCTCCCTCACTGTGGTTTCCCACTTTTATTACATCTACCTTTGAATGTGCTTTTATCACAAGACTCTAACAGCTTTTTGTCTCTGGCCAGGGGGTAACATACAATGCCCACCAGGATGGAGTGAAGGGCATTGCAGGAGCAGCAAACCTGCAAAAGAAAATCAACAAACCACAATCCAGAACTTCAGAGGCTCTATATCAACCACCTAGAACTAGGCCAGCTTAGTCTCTCCCCATCTTGAAGCTCAGGGAAATTTGCGGAAGAGGGGGCGGTAAGAGTGTAAGAGCAAAAGGATGGGAGGAGCAATGATATATAAGATACTCTATACTAATTAGGGCTGAAGCAATCATAATTGGACTTTGCATGCCCTGCGCATTGTCCAACACACTGTTGACCTCACAAAGTCTAGCATCTGCTAAAGGCACCAAGAGCCTTGGAGGTAAAGGATTGGCAGCCACAGCCGTGTTCCTATACCTAAGGGGAACACGGGAAAGGGTTCAGGGAAAGGCCACTGGGTCCTTGTACGTCATCGAGAGGAGGGCCCAGAGGAAAATCAGACATGCACAAGAAAGGACTCTCTGGGAATTGGGGCGGGAGGCACTGGGGGATGGGGAGGGAGAAAGGTGGGGAGGGGGAGCAGGGGGTACGGGGAGAGGAGGAGGAAGGGAGGGAACTGGTGTACCTAATAAGTTTGTATGAGCTGAAATAAAAAAAAAAAAAAGAAAGTGAAGGAGAGATAGACTGATAGCAAGGTTTCATTTGGACTCAAATATCAGGCAGCCCCTGGGTTTCAGGGCAAGGCATTTTGTCTTTAGCATCAGCTACCCAGATGTCTCTAAAGCTCTCTGAAGCTCACTGTGCACTGGGTGGTAGCAGGTCCTCTGGCAAAAGGATGTGGAAGTAGAATTATTGCATTCGTTAGAGATACATTCTTCTCTGTCCCAGTATTGGGTGTCATATACCTATAGTTAGGAAATTCTTGCTTTTAAAAACTATGATTTTATTAATGCTTATGTATTACATAAGTATTATGCATTACATGTTTACATTGTGTAATGATCTAATGGGGGTAGTTAGCAAATCTATCACATTAAACATTTGTCTTTTGTTTGTGGTAAGAATATTCAAGATTTTCATATGTATATATGGCTGATATATACATTATTGTCAAATATTCATGCTACAGTACAGTGGAATACAAAATGTTACATCTTTATAGAGATTCCTGCCCTAATCAAATAGCCACAACTAAATCCCTTAAGTTCTAGCTAGAAAATATAAATGGATGAGACCTACCTAACATGAAGAAAGAGCAGAGACAATTATGCAAAACTGGAAAAATCTTGCTGTGTTTGAAGGCCTCAGCCAAACTACAAAAGTCCTGCATCATCCTAAGGACGGGACTCTTTCCAGCACCATGATTCTTGGATTCCAGCAAGCTTTCTGTCTCCCACCTAAACCTAACAAATTGTTAGTGACCTAACAAATTGGTATTCCCTTATTCAGACAAATTTTTTCCATAAAAGATTCTTGTTTAAGTCTGTAGCTCTCAGCTTCCAAGATGTCTGCGGTGACTTAGCCTCCTCCAGCTTTGGCCAGCCAGCCATGCCGCCTCTGCTTTGAGAGACTGTACTTTTCCTCTGGAACCGTAAGCTGAATAAACCTCCCTTTCTCCCTTAAGTTTCTTGATTTTGGGTGCTCTCTCACAGCAATAGTTAAGAGTAACTGTTACAGAAATTGGTACCGGATAATGGGGTATTGCTGTGAGATAAGAACAGCTGGTACCATAAAGTGAAGCTGTTTGTGAAGCTGAGAAAAGTTGGTACCCAGAAGCATGGCCAATGCTGTGATGTGGCGAGTGTGCCTTTGGAACTGTTTGTTGGGAGAAATACGGAGAATTTTGGGACTTTGTGCTGGGAAAGTCTTTGTGTCTTGGCGGTTGGGCCAAAGGGACCTTTCTTGTGAGAGCTCAGAGGAGAGCAATGCTGTAAGAGACCAGACAGTGGAAGCCCAGCTTGTGATGGTCCAGAGGGGAACAGAGACTGTGTTTGCAAGTGGACGAGTGACACATGGAGCCATGTGTTGGCCGAGAGTTTAGTGAAGTTTTGCTCTCATCCTGAAAGCTTGCCTGAAGTTAAGCTGGAGTGCTTGGCGGAGGAAATTTCAAAGCAATGTAGTCTTGACTATGTGATATGGCTACTTTTTAGTTGTCTTTAGAGTTGTGAAAAAGAGCAAAGAATCAGGCAGAAAGAAGTAAAAACTGTAAAATCTAATGATGAAAAATACAATGCCAAACTTAGAGTCAAACCAGGAAGAAGCAGAGAACAAAATGGCTGTTGAAGAGATTAGCTCCATTTGTAAATCAAAGCCTGCTCTCAGTTTGGATAATAGGAGAGGCCTTAGCTTGAGGGCAGGATCCTCAAGGAAGGCTCCCACTAATAGGAATGCAAATCCTTTCAGAAGACTGGAGCTAAAGGGTGGAGTTCCAAAGCAGGAGTTGGTTTCTCTTACCAAGCAACTGCCCAGGAGTGAAAGAGATGGTCAACATAGAGAAACAGAATCAGCTGTGATTCAAGGGGGCCAGTCTTGGCAAAGTCGTCCACGTGGTTCTGGTTTTTGAGGCATCAGTGATGCAAGAGGGAAGAGATCACGGAGTCCTCCTCCAAGATTTCAAAAATTGGCAGAATCCAGGCATCATGAGGCAAGAAGCCTGCAGTTTAGAGGCCCAAAAAGGGCAGTTTGTGCTGTGGAGTTAAAGCCTGGTTTGCCATTGAGAAGTAAAGATGTTAGAGATTCCAGACATAACAACATGGGACACCTGCCAAGGAGAGCTGTATACCCTGGGAGGAGTCAGCCCAAGAGAGTGATGTGTTCTATGGGCACCTGCACTGGAGGGATGGAATCAAAGCGCTTTGGAACTGAGATGATTTCAACAGGAGGCTCACCTGTTGGACTTGGAGCTACAAGATTTGGGGTTTGTCCTGCTGGTTTTCAGTCTGTTATGAACTGATCTTTCCTGGATATGCCCCCATTCCTTCCTTTTGGAATGGGAATGTTTATTCTGTGCCATTGTATGTTGGAAGTATATAACTTGTATTTTGATTTTACAGGAGGCTTTGGACTTTGGACTTTTCGACTGTTGGGACTACCATTGCAGTCTATGAAGACTTTTAAAGTTGGACTGAGTATGGTTTGCATAATGAGATGGCAATGAGCCTGTGGGGGCCAGAGGTGGAATGTCATGGTTTGAAATGTGTCCCCCACAGTCTCATGTGTTTGGCAAGGTCATGGCACCTTGAGAGGTGGAGCCTCACTGGAGGAAGGCAGTCACAAGGGGTGGGTCTTGAGGTGGATTAGTCCCACCCTACTTCCAGGAGAAGTCTGCCTTTGCTGCAAGTAGTCTGCAGCTCTCAGCTTCCAAGATGTCTGCGGTGACTTAGCCTCCTCCAGCTTTGGCCAGCCAGCCATGCCGCCTCTGTTTTGAGAGACTGTACTTTCCCTCTGGAACCGTAAGCTGAATAAACCTCCCTTTCTCCCTTAAAAAAAAAAAAAAAAAGAAAATTAGACACTCTATATCAACTACCTGGAACCAGGCAAGCCTAATCTCTCCCCATCCTAAAGCTCAAGGAAATTTGTGGAAGAAGGGGTGGTAAGATTGTGAGAGCCTAAAGATGGGGAACAGCAACGATATGCAAGATACTCCATACAAGTAATCGAAGTAATCATAATAGGACTTTGCACGACCTGTGCAATGACCAACATGTCATCGAACTCCCAATGTCTAGCATGGATCACAGGCACTATGATCCTTAGAGGCAAGGGATTAACAATCACAATAATATTCCCATACTAAAGGGGAATGCAAAAAAGAGATCTAGGCAATGCTACTGAATCCGTACACCTCATTAGCGAGGAGTACCCAGAGGGAAGTTTGATATTCACACTAAAGGATGCTCCAAGAATGGGGGGAGGGAGCACTGAGAAAAAGGGAGGGAGGGGGGAAAAGAAAAGGAAAACGGGGGAGGAAGCAAGGGGATCCAGAGAGGGGTAGAGAGAGGAACGGAATGATGTACTTATCAATTTTGTATGAGTGGAAGAAATATATAAAAAAACCCAAAAAACTATCAATTCTTCAAAGATGTGACCAAAGCTCAGCTTGCAACTATGATGTCGACCCCTGTTTGTTTAATTATTACTAACTCAGGTGTAATAGTTACTATATAATTACATGTAGCATGTAATAGTTAATATATAATTACCTTCATGTGTGATAAGACTGACCCATGCACCAGCAAAGACCCAGGTGGACCCTGTGCGACTAGGGCCAAACATCACTGTCAACAAAAGGTGCAGCAGCCAATATTCCAATACCCCAGCAGTGAAATGAATAAGACAAGGAAAGGGGTGAGTGATTAACAGTTGGAGAGGAGATCAAGGACCCACACACCCATATTTGGGCACTATAGAAGCTGGATCCTCAGTCACTAAATTTCTAGTATCAGTGCAGTGGTTTGGGATTTGGTAAGAGGAGATCAGCAGGGGATAAGGAGGGTGAGTTACAAAGGTCTGAGGAAGGAAGTAAAGCTTACATTGCAAAATAAAAAGTTTCCTGTGGAGATCTCTGGTATTCTCCAATAAGAGCTGGCACAGCTTCTCTTGGGAATGGGAAACTCTGGAGCCAAGGACAGGGTTAGAGAGGCACCTTGCCTCCTCATGGAGATTTTGTGAGACCAGGCTCCCTGACAGGAGGGTTATGGAGTTGTTCTCTGCAGGATAGAACTAGGTGGAAGCTCCTCCTTTCTCTCAGGATTCACTGTGTCAGATGTTGGGAAGGCAAGGAAAAGAGGGCTGGGACTCTGCATCTTGGGAGTTGGGTTGATGGTCTCTCCCTCTGCAAGGTCACTGGAATTTCACACTTGCATTTCTTCAGCACTTCCAGGTAAAGTCTGAAGTGAATCATAGAAACAATGTTTAAAAAGCAGGCATCACATATTCTCCTTTTCAGATACTAGCATTCAACCCACAGATCTGTGCAGCTTACAGCATCCAGCATAGAAGCTTCCCTTAGCAAGCATTGTGATTGGCAGAGAATAGATGACTGTGGAGCCCTCAGCCCCAGGTGGGACAGCCACCCATCACAGCAGAGGAAAAAGAAGACTTAAACCATGCGCAGCCACAAACAAAGGACACAAACACACCAGGACTTGAGGGAGACACAGAGAACCACAGTTGATTTGATGCCAATAACTAATAAAGATGGAGGGGAGGAATAGCTTCCAAAACAGAGACCACTGTGGTGTGTGGCATCATTCCTCTGGCTGTGGGGAAGGGGAGGAGCAGGGTCTGTTTGACCAGTGTGGCTGCTTTGTGTTCTCTCCAGTTTGAGATCTGTTGCTCAGCTTCTGACATAAAAATGTGTTTATCCCAAAGTGACCTAATGTATGGACATAAAATTCAGGTCATGACAAATAGTTCCAATTTTTGAGTCATCCAATGAGAATATAGTGAAGAAGCTAGAGCATATCTGATCACCAAACTCTTCCTCATTTTCCTCATTGGTCTTAGGTGTATGTGTGTTTGTATGTGTGTGTGTGTGTGTGTGTGTGTGTGTGTGTGTGTGTGTGTGTGTGTGTCTAGTTGCTAAATGAATAGCATATTTTCTACTGTTCCTCTGGGAAAAGTGTGAATTGTGATCTACCTGTGAATCTTTTTATATCATCCAAGTCTATGCTCCAAAGGAATCCCATGTATGTAATCCTGGTACCTCATTTAACTAGTTTTAAAGAATTTACAAGATTGTGTGACTGATAGTATCTTTTGAGCTACATCCTCACAGTTGGGTTCATAGGTTTTTCGAGGTGCTATAAGATGGGTCTTTAGAGAACTAAGTGTCAAGCAGATGACCTGGACCATGCAGCTTTCGGGGCCATCACTTCCCTGGACATGGGTAAGGGGAGGAACAGGATCCATACACATACTTATTCATACTGATTTTTTCACTGTGTACTAAGTATGAGGAATAGTGTGTTCAGTAGCTGTACTGCACCTACAAATAACATATAAGGCAGCAGAAAAGTTTACTCCCCCCTTTATTCCTGACAGAAAAATATCAGACACAACTAGAGGTAGAGACCAAAAAGTCTTAAACTCTGAGCATTCTGTGATAGTTCAGAGTGCTCTTTTTTAAATTTTCTTGAATCCCGTCTCAAAAAAAGGTTTGCTGACTTTGTGTTTCTCACTCACATCAAACAAAGTGTATGTTCACAAGCAGGACTGTGGATTAAAGAGCACTACCAATCAGATTAAGAAACTGTGCTTTGAGGAGAATTGGTTCCTGGTCCCTTGATGTCATACAGAACACACCCTGTCACTGATGACAGTAATATTTGAAAAAGCAGAAGGGGGAGGAGGCCAAAGAGAAGGAAGGAAGGAAAGAAGGAAGGCAGAAAAAAGAATAAAGAAATAAAAAGAGAAAGCGAGAGAGAAAAAAAGAAAGAGAAAGGAAGAAAAGGAGGAAGGAAGGGAGGGAGAGAAGAAGTTAGGGAGGGGGGATGGAGAGAGGGAGGGAGGAAGAAAGGAAGGAAGGAAGGAAGGAAGGAAGTAAAGAAGGAAGGAAAGAAAGGAGCAAGGAAGAAAAGAAGGAAGTTGGGACACAGGCATGGTGAGTGTGTGTGTAATCACATCACTGAGGACACTGAATAAACACAATCAGAAATTCCATACCAGACTGGTCTCTGTAGGAGAGAAGCAGAGAGAGAGAGAGAGAGAGAGAGAGAGAGAGAGAGAGAGAGAGAGAGAGAGAGAGAACTGAGTCTCACTCTGTGTAGTCTAGGGTGCCTCTCAGCTCTCCCCAGCATTGCTGCTACTGGAAGTGCATGCTGCCTGGACCACATGACAATCAAATAGCTCCAGTCAGCAAAGAGTTTAGGGAATTCTCACTGCCACTGATTGCAGCTAAGGTCTAAATCTGGTAATGTAGAAATTATATCATCCTGCCTCAGCCTTCTTGGGCAGCAACATCACTGTTTGCCTGGTGTCGGTGCTCACAGTGTTCCAGTGCCCTAGGACCTGTGTTTCTTTTTCCAAGGCTACTTGGAGCAGTGCCTAAGCCAGCAGGGCTTTGGTGAAAGCAAGGTTCATTTCTTGAGACCCCAGGTTGCACCACGGTTGGATCTCTATTAAGTTCACATATTGTGGGTTTCACTGATTTCTGCTCTGCGTGTTTACCTGTCCCAGAGCTCTCAACATTGTGGTATTCCACGATTGCCCCTTTGGTGGAGTTTGCAGCCACTCCATCTCAGAAGTATTACCTCCTAGGAAGCTCATGTGTTGAAATATCGATGTAAGGACTGTGGAAGGCTTTTCTGCATGGTACGTACACAACCAGGTACAGATTCCATATCTGGTTTTCTCTCTATCTGTCCTAGGTGGCCTGCCCAGTCCTTCTTTGGCAGCAGACTTTCTCTGATTTCTTTGATTTTTCCTCTGTACAAAGATACTCAGTCACTACCTGGGCATGAGGTTCTTCCTTTTGTGGTTCTTGCCAATTTGTTTTTATTTAAAAAGCACAAAATAATGATTTTGCAGAATAGTTCCTGGGTGATCCCTGAGTTCACTCTCCAAACCCTCAAATAATGAACACAATGTAGTTTCAATACTTTCAGTTTTTTCAAGCTCTTTAAAAATGGAGTCAAAACTCTAGTATCACTAGTTCTCAGGGCTACAGAATTTTGCATGTGTGGGTGTTTGCATGCAGTGCTTTCTTGGCACTAACCCAGTATATGAATTCTGTTCATTGTGTGAGTTTCTATGAAGTGGACCAATGGACTGGTCCTGTAGTTCTGTGAATGGCAGTGTGTGTGTTGGGGGAGTAGGGGAGGTCTCCATGAAATTTTCAGAAGTACAAGGCACAGTAAGACAATGCCTGAACTGTTACCTCAGCCAAATAGGCTCTTACTATTTTACCTGTCTTCTTGCCACCTATAAATGTTTTACTATTGGTTAGTATTCTTTCTCTGTAACCCCAATATCTGTTTATTAACACTTAAGATTATTTGCTTTCCCTGTGTCTATTTCGAGTTGATGATGTGCCCAATGAAATCGCTGCTTAGTTCTGCTCAGGTTGGTGCATTTGGAGACCATCCTGTGTTGTCCTTGAGGATCACTAAGCTGGGATCTATGAAATCTTTTGTCATGTGACATGCCAGAGACCCTGAATTCTGCAGAGCTTTTAATTGAACCCCAGTCTTCATGAAATACTGAGGCTTCTTTTTTCTGCCCCACTCCACCCCTAGTTTTGTGCAGTAATCATGGTGGTTCTGATACATGGATTAAGCTCAGCTTTGGCTTTCCTGTGGGTTTCAGAGCTGGGGTTACTTAGTGCCCCATGAGAGGAGGTCCCTTCCTCAAGCCCATTCAAGGAAGGGCTGTGTTTCCAGGTCAGGATTGGGTATTACAAGCTAGCAACTGAACAGCTGTTCTTTTCAGAGCCCAAGTTCCTTTTTTCTGTGCTTTGCCCTTTTAACTGTGGGTGCTTCTCTCTTTGGGTCATAGTTAGCTTACAGATGTCAACTGTCCCTGTTGCTGCCGAGATGTAAAGGATGTAAAAGTTCATTACCCCCAAGTATTCCTGCTGAGGCTCCTTCGATGTTGAATTCTGGGAACCATGTCCAGGCTGAGGTACTTTGTTTCTGTATTGGATTGTATTCTTTACCATGCAGGTCCCAAGGGTCAGGGGCAAGGAACAGCAGCTACCCTAAATGTAGAAATGGAAACCACAGGTGCAGCGAACACAGGTCCTGCCACCCAGATGCAATTTCCTTAGTGACTTGGTTCCTCATGGAGAAGAAGCTAGGCTGTGTGTCCCTGAGCCACTGTGGACTGCATGGCTGTGCTGCTTTGAGGTTGCTTCAAACTGGACTCCTCTGGCTGGGTGTCACATGTGGGGCAGCTGGCAAAACACATGTCTACAAGCCAGTCACTGAGCAGTTATCAGTAAAAGAAAACAGCTGGGTGGAAATGAAGCTGCTGCAATCCTGCAGGGAGCCCTGAGAAGATGGTGTGACAACCAACAAGCAAGCACACACACACACACACACACACACACACACACAAAACAAAACAAACAAACAAAAAAACCCATATTGCCCTGTAGTTAGGGAAAGTCAGTAGAACCTTAAATTGCCACAAATCTTCGCAGCTGGCCCTAGGGTGCTGAAAACTGATGGAGGCACCAGTAACCTCACAGTGACAGGAAATTGTTTTGCATCACTAACCTGGAAGTCCTCTAAATTGGGCTGGTTCATTTATCTGCATTGCACAGAGAACAGGAGCTATAGACCCTGAAAACACCCTCTTGTGGTGCAGGGTAAATGCCAGTTTGGCTTAATATCTTTCTAGAGTAACTGGGCTCTGAAACCTCTAGGGAGCAATACCTACCTTGACATCATCCACTTGTCAAGGAAAAAGAGTCCTGCTCCAGTTCATTGACTGCCAGCCAAGAGCTACTGAAGAGTTAATGAAAGTGCTGCTGGATGCCTCTGTACTCCCAACAGGTCTCCCTGCCAGGATAGATACTGCATTTGCCAATTAGTTCATCGGGAACTATGATTATCTTCACTGAAGCTGTGCCAGAAGGTATCAAAGTCCCAAGCCACCTGTCCAGTGGATTGACCACTCAATTAAAATTAATTGTCTACTGAGTTAAAGACTGAGTAGACAAATTTCATTAATTCATCATTGTGGATGGCTAAGTAGTATTCCATTGTATAAATGTATCACATTTTCTTTATGCACTCTTCAATTTTGGGGCATTTGGGTTGATTTCATCAGAAAGGAGGACCCAGAGGGAAGTTTGACATGCATAGTAAAGGATGCTTCAGGAATGGGGGGAGCGGGCACTGGGAGAAAAGGAGAGGGGCAAAGGTAGGAGAAAAAGGGGGCAGGAGCAAGGGGATCCAGGGAGGGTTGGAGAGAGGGATGGGAATGCGATACTTATCAAGTTTGTGTGAGTGGAAAGAAAATACACTATAAATAAATCAATAAAAAAAGACTGAGTAGGTTACAGTGCTGGGGGGGCAGATAGACTGGTTTCTAGAAATAGTCCCTTTTCCCAACAGCCTCTTGCAAAACAAAGCTCTGTGGGTGGACTGGGCCTTTGCAAACCACTTCTCTGTCTCAAGCACTTTACCTAGAGGTGGATGTCTGTACTTCCAGGTTAACCAGCAACCAGGGATCTTGGTGTTACAGTTTGAATGTGAGTTGTCCCCTATAGGCTCATGTGTTTGCATCCTTAGTTGATGTTTAGGAAGATCTTAGCAACTTTAGGAGGTGGAACATCCTGGAGGAAGGCAGGCCTTGAAGTTTGGGTAAGTCTGTTCTACTTGTAGTTTTTCCCTTGCTTTCTCTTCTTCCACAGGGCTATTTGAACTCTCTATTATCACTGTCTTCTATCTTCTATCTTAAGTTTGAAGGGCTTTTAAATGGACGTGGCCTGTTTAGCACCCTTAATGAGGGAGTGAGGAGGAGAGACTACACCTCTTTTTGAATTACACAATGTTGTCTTTATTTCCACCAGCTTTTCCTAAGATTTCTCTTTTCTGCAAATCAATGCCTGCTCTGTGTCCCTCAGAGTAACTCTCATACATAAGCAATGACTTTATCCATTATTATAATATAAGGAATGTGAGAATATGCCACCGAAAAAGGAATACAAAAATTTGGTTATACAAAATAGAGTTTTGTAAGTAGCAAAGCCTTTCTCTTCCTGTGAAGAGAAAGTCAATGAGGTTTAACAGAAATAGGATGTGTGGGTGCAAGAAGTCAGTCTGACAAACAAGGGCTGGGACAGGCATTAGGCTCTTCTCTAAGTTCACATTCAGGACTGCCAACAGACATTTGACTCTGGGCCTAGCATTGAGTGAGGAAAAATAGCAGAAATCTCAAGGTTTGCACATAAAGATTAGAAAGGGGACTGGAGAAATGGCTTTGCTTCACAAGCAAAAGGAGCTAAGTTTTTTTTTTTTTTTTTTTTAAAGCTTTTGCCTCACAAGCAAAAAGAACTGAGTTCAGATCCACAGGTCCAAAATAAAAATGGCTGGAGGAAATGGCAGCAGCCTGCAATTCTAGTCCTGGAAGGCAGAGCCTGGGAACTCACATAGCAAAGTAATAAGGGGATAGAGAAATCCAGGAAGGTTCCTGATCTCACTCTTGAACACCTCCCCGCACAGGCACACACAATCAAAGTGCCCTGTTGTATTTACACTGAAAATAAACAAACAATCAAACTTGTAAAAGGCTGGAGACATAGAATGGGTGATGCTGGGGCGATTCTCCCAGGCACTCACTGTGATGGCTCCAGGCCTTCGGGGCAGAGAAAGACGGATATGCCCCACCCAAATCCAGGGGCCTCCAGACACAGCAGGGAGTCTGTCAAGGTGACACTCCATCACTCACTCATTCATTCACTCAGTTACACAGCTCCTGGCTGTAATGACGAAGATGAATAAAGCCTGACTGCCCGCACCTCTGCCTCTGCCCTCCAGAGACTCGGCAAGGGACGGGGAGTTTGTCAGAGCAAGATCTCAGTTTATTGGGGGTAACAAATCAGCTTATATAGACAAAGACTCAAAGCGCGTGAAAGAGGCAGCCAATTACCTTGATGGTCAGTATAGCACATACTCTGCATAGGTCAAACTAAATATATATCTATGTTGGCTCCTATAAGCCAATTAGGACTCTGTGTAATGTGATCAGGGTTAAGCCTAGGACACTAGCTCCCAGCGCCATCTTTGGCCCCATGTGTTAAGCCATGCCCTGCTCACTCCCTCCCAGACCGTTATCTCTGGGCAGGCCCAACAGGGTGAGAGCATAGGGACTTAGGTGCCAAGCTTTCCCCAATAGACATTGGCTTGAGGGTGATTTCCTTTGTTATCATGTCAGCAGCTCTGTCCTTCCACAAATAACCTGTTGTACTAGCATGTCAAACGTTTGGCTGGAGACTGGCAATGAGAAGGGGATGTAGAATATAACCACTGCTTTCGGCCCATGCTCTAGCCAGGAGATGTATAGGCAAACCAGGACATCACATGGGGCTCCAGAGGTGTTAGTGTTCCTGCTCTGAAAGAGCCACAAATCCTGCACAGTAGAATCCATTCCCCTTTCTTCAGCCTCCACATTCCAGTTCTCTTGGGAGAGACAGTTAATTGAGTGAAATATATGGGCTGAAACAGTTGAGTGTAAATGCACACCACATGTCTAGTAGAGATGTTTCCTAGCTAACTTTGTCATTGAAATCAGACCAATGTTCTTAGACAAAATACAGAAAGCAGATATAATAAATTTGTTGTTAATGGAAGGTATAGGAACATTTACTTGAATTATCAGCCACATCTATTGATACAAAGTTAGAAATAAGTTAAAATTGGGATATTCAAGAAAATATATTAAATATAATGAATATCCAGAACTATAATAAATGATGCAGATATTTTTACATTGCAAATGCAAGAAAAATGTACCTTTTTACATAGTTTTATCTATATTTATCTACTATCTATTTAGTATATAATCAATGTGTACTGAAAAACAAAATATATTATTATAAACAATCATATGTATATACAAAGGTATTTAGCAAACTTTGTTTTTTAATTTGTGTTCTTGCTACATAGCTTCAAATTCACTCTGTCTCTCTCTTTCTCTTTCTGTCTTTGTTTCACTTTTCTAGCATTCTCCACACTATTGCCTTGTGAGTGTTAATCGAGGGTGTCAACTTGACTATACCTGAACTAACATCAGCTGAGAACACCTGAAGAGATGATATGGATCCAAGGAATTTCAATACAAAGAGGAGCCCAAGATGTGATTAGAACCTCCCAGTAGCAGAGCAGATAAAGGAACCATAGAACAGGAGACTAGGAAGAAGAGAGACTATTCCAAGGTGTCTGCAGTGACTTGGTCTGCCTCCAGACTGGTCCTTCCTCTGCAAACTTAAGCATAATAAAGAATCTCCCTTTCTCCCTTAAGTTGCTTGACTTTGGTTGCTGTAACTATTACATACCTTTTCTTCCCACCTGTTGGGATTAAATATGAAAACCCAAGCCCAATATTTCATGACATATATATTAAATGTATGCAACACAGTACATTTTTTAGGATGTAGCCCAGACTGGCCTTGAACTCCTGATACTCTTTCCTCTGTGTCTTCAGCATATCCTACCACCACATCTGGTGCAGTACACTTTTTTAAATAAAGTTTTCTAGAACACAATAAATGACAAAAATATCTGTGTCATCTTTTGAATCATATTTTCCCCAGTGATTATTAGGTTATCCAGATGAGTTTAAGTATTTGGGCTATTTGGACTAATGTCAAATGAACTGAGTAAGATGAGAAGGATGGATTTTTTTCAGGTCCTCTCTTGGTAGTGCCCTTGCTCATTTACATATATATACTGAGTACCTTCACCTTAAATCATATCTTTTCTCTGATTTTCTTTATTGCTATTTGCCTTGATCAGATTGCTCTTCAAAAGACTAGGTTTTAAAGTGTGCTCTTTTTTTAATTGTTGTCATTTCACTTGCCCTGTGATTGATTTCAACAATCCTTCTTTTGTGTTGGGAGAAAATATTCTTTTGGACAAGTATATGTTTATTGAATTTTTTCGATATCTTGGTGTTTGACACGGAGTGTCCCATTTTTGAGAAAACCTTTCACAAGGCCTCCCCTTGAATTTCAGAGGTCTGTTGAACCCACCTCACCCTAAAAATCAACCAAACTTCCTTGAAAATTCACTTCGAAGGTTTCTGTTTTCCTTTTTGAATGACTTTTCATGAAGAAGTAAAGAAGTCTGGTTCAGTGGATAAAGGGACCTAGCAATTTGAGAAACCACTAGTAATGAGGGATGTAACCAGACAGAAACCTACTACATTATCAAAATGTAAAAACTTTAGTTAAAAAAAGGATTCTCTGCACAGAGGAGCAAAGGAAGAGGTTGATACAGTAAAACAAAACAAAACAAATAAATTGCCTGGGATGCTTTTATTGGAGCCCAGAGGAAATGTAACAATACTAGAAATCACAAGACTCTCACACTTCCTAAATAAAATTGTTGCTAAGAGAGGCATCAAAGCCTCCCCCAGACAATATAGACTCTTTTTTCTTCTCAATTGCTTTTGGTAGCAATGTAGAAACTGATAGTATGACCCTGTTGCCAAAGATGTGACATGAATGGATCACAGGATAGGGAAGAAAGACTAGCTGAAACTGGTCTGACGCTTCCTTCTTTCTGGATAGCTTACATAGTGTCAGAGAATACCATAGCAGCTAGTGGGAAAGAACGTGATTACTATCAGTGTCATACTGGCATTGTTGTCAAAGGGGGCAACTAGGAGCTTTCTGACTGGACTAAAGACCAAATTTTCAGTCAGAAACACATTCTTCCTAATGTAAGCCAGAAAAAGAACCTAGGAAAGGGAAGGACATAAGTCCTAGAAAGAATGCAGTCTCTGAAGTGTAAGCTTTGAAGATGCTACATCAAACTGCCTTTTAATAACTGCTCTGACACCCATCAAGTGAAATTCAGCTTGGCACTCACCCTGAAAATACTTTGTGCCAAAATGTAGGGAAATAAGGGCAGGAAACACCAACAGGCCAAAGTGCAGAAGTAAGTGAATGGGTGTTGCTTTGCGCTAAGGAGGTTATCTTACCCTCTGCATCCCATTCCACTTGTAAGGGAACATTGACGAACAGGGAGCCTTAAAATTGTAAGATGCTGAAGCTACACAGGATACAGCCAGACATGTCCGCTGGGACACAACATGGCTGTGGTTTCCATTATTTCATGTCAGCTATGTATGCTTCCTCAAGACCTGCACAGAGATGACCCAACTCAAAGCACCACAGAATACAGTGAACAATTCTTGGGGGAAGTTCCAGGGGTCCCCATAGACATGGCCATGCCTGTGATACAGAGGGGGTAGCCAGTGTCCAGAAACCCTTGGGTTAATGTTTCTGAGCTCTGGGTGCTCTGGGCCCTGTGGTGTGGAAGCTCAGGCCTGCCACAAGCATAGCTGGAAGGGCTGCTCCATCCTAGCCTTCTTTTCACTGCACACAGCCACAGCCAGATGGCTGCACGGGCCCCAGAGCTGCTGCGTTTATACTCCTTCAGAGTAGGCGGGCCTAAGTCCAGGCCCAATTGGGTGGCGACCATAAACCTAGAAGCTCATTCATCGGAAGCCACACCCACCCTGGCTACAAATGCCACTGTCAGATTGGTTGGATTTTGGGGTGAAACCATCCAAAGCCAAACGGGTGGAAGCCGATGGGTGAGGAGCTTGAGCTTGTTTTGAAATTGTCCTAACTAGGCTTAGGGGATTGTGAGGGGTGGGAGTGAAGTTGGCGTCTGATCTCATCATGTCTGAAGTGGAGGAATGGCTCCAGTGATTCTTGTACTGCGGGGGGAGGGGGGGACACTCAAACCCAGGCACCATGCACGGGAATATGGAGAGTGGACCCCGCAGGAACTTCTGTCCCAAGAAGGATTTTGAAATACCACAGGGATAGTCACCAAACAACCCAAAGTGAATCCAGCTCTCTGTGTATTATCACAACAGCTCTATCATTGTGCTATATACTCAGCCCACCTCTCTCTCTCTCTCTCTCTCTCTCTCTCTCTCTCTCTCTCACTCTCACTCTCACTCTTGCTCACTCGCTCACTCTCCAACTTTTAATTAATTTAAGTGGGGGTATAAGAATCATACTTTTAGACCTACATAAGCAAAATGAATCAACTTTCAAGAGCTGATTACACATGACTACGACTTGCTTTTAAGATGAAAAGTATTCATTATTAAAAAATGGTACTTGCAAAAACTTCAGAGAACATACACAAATTTTTATAGTGAGGAGAAATTTCATGAAAAATGTAGTATTATTGTAAATGAAGTGACATGCCTATTCACACAAGACATGTTTATACGTTCCAGATGTGTGTGTTTTTTGCCACACACAATTTACAAAATATACCCACTTCTGAGCAAACACAAATATATACAAAGCGATTATAGGCAGACATATTACAATTCTGGCCAAGCTAAAACATTAGTAATGTTAAGAAATTTAATTCAAAGATAGTCCCCAAACCACACACACCTGTAATCACTTGAGAAGTTAAGGCTGGAAAAATAATACATGCTTGAGTCCAGCCTAGGCTGTCCATTGAGTTCAAGTCTATGTTAGGCTTGTGCAAGATTCTGTTTTTTATTTTAAAGTTTATTTTTTTTATTATTTCTGTTCATACGAACTTAGCAGGTACACCAATCCCCTCCCTTCCTCCACCTCCACCCCACACCCCTGCTCCCCCCTCCACTCCTTCCTCCCTCCCCATACCCCAGTGCTTCCCCCCTCCCAATCCCCAGAGCTTCCTTTAAATGTGCATGCCAAAATTTCCTCTGGGTCCTCCTCTCTGATGAGGTGCAAGGGCCCAGGCGCATTTTGCAGAACCCTTTCTTGTGTTCCCCTTAAGCTTAGGAACAATACTGTGACTGTCAGTCCCTAACCTCCAAGGATCCTAGTGCCTTTAGTCCATGCTAGACTTTGTGGGATCAATAATGTGTTGGACACAGTGCAGGTCATGAAAAGTTCTATTATGATTGCTTCTGCCCTAACTTATGTGGAGTATCTTGCCTATTATTACTCCTCCCATCCTTGTGCTCTTACAATCTTACCACCTCCTCTTCTGCAAATTTCCCTCAGCTTCAGGGTGGGGAGAGATTAGGCTGGTCCAGTTCCAGGTGGTTGATATAGAGTCTCTGATGTTCTTCTGGATTATGGTTTGTTGATTTTTTTTTCAGTTTTGCTGTTCCTGCAATGCCCTTGATTCCATCCTGATGAGTATTGGATGTCACCCCCTGGACAGAGATTAAAACCTTGTTAAATTAGAGTCTTGTTATAAGAGTATATTCAAAGATAGATGGAATAAAAGTAGGCAACAACGGAGAGAGAGGGGTAAATCACCCATTTGCAAAATGGTTACTTTATATCTGGCAGCCTGCATGCCCTCCCCTTCTGGTGAGATCATACCCCATCAGTTGCAAATGATCAGAAAGGAATGTCTGTGAACTTAACCAGATGTCTCATTACTTACTTGCAATATTTGATGGTGGCCTATTTTCTCTGCTGTAACATGGTCCCCTCTCTCTCTGTTTCTGGTGGGGCCCTCCTTCCCCATCCCTCCTGTTTATAATCTTTACAGTTACTGTAGGTATTACAGAGATTTGTCTTTGAGTATCTCTAAGTGGGTTTGGTACTAGGATCCACCAATTAGGGAGTACATACGGCGCTTAATTTTCTGGGTCTGGGATACTTCACTTAATATAATTGTTTCTAATTCCATCCATTTCCTGGCAAATTCCATTAATTCATCATTTTTGATGGCTGAGCAGTATTCCATTTTATAAATGTACCACATTTTCCTTATCCATTTGTCAACTGTTGGACATTTGGGTTGATTCCATGACTTTGCTATTGTAAACAGTGCTGCTATGAACATGGTCATGCTTGTGCTATCGAGGTGAATTTTTGCTGTATGGGGGGTTATTCCCAAAAGTGGAATAGCAGGGTCATATGGCATTTCAATCTTTAACTTCTTTAAGAATCACTAGACCGCTCGCCAGAGTTGTTGTATGAGCCTGCATTCCTACCAGCAATGTAGGAGAGATCCGCTCTCTCCACATCCTCTCCAGCATTTGGTGTTGTTTGTATTGTGGATTTTTGCCATCCTGACCGGGGTGAGATGATATCTCAGAGAAGTTTTGATTTGCATTTCCCTGATGAATAAGGATGTGGAGCATTTTTTAAAGATATTTGTTAGACATTTTAATTTCATCCCTAGAAAAGTTTCTTTTAAGTTCTAAGGCCCATTTTTTAATTGGGCCATTTGTTTCTTGGTGTTTAGTTTTCTATGTTCTTTGTGCACTCTTGATAATAGAACTCTATCAGGTATGTGGTTAGTGAAGATTTTCTCACATTCTGTGGGTTGCCTTTGTGCTTGGATTACAATCTCTTTATCTGAACAGAAGCTCTTTAATTTCGGCTTGTGCAAGATTCTAACTTAAAATTTTTAACTGGAGAAAAAAATGTCCCTTAAAAATGTATAACAAAAGTTATAAAACAGTTTTTTTCATTTACAAAGAAGTAATTGATGATGTAAAAATAATTTCATAAGAATATAAAATGAGACTGAATATTCATAAAATACAGTTTATCTTTTTCACTTCCATTCCCCTGCAGTTGTTTCTTTCCAGCTCTTTTCCCTGTTCTTGTACAAGTGCATGTGATTCCTTCAGAAAACATGGCAAACATTGAAATTTATATTTTATAAATCATCTAACTATTCATTGTTGTTCTTTCAGAAGTAACTGTAGCCAAGCACACTTGCAATGACACAGTGGTTTAACTTACAGCTGTGACGTAAATATATCTTCAATCTGACAAATATACTATAGAAATAACTGCTTTTTAAGTGAGATGTTGTTTTGCTAGTGTTTATAAAGAATCACCTTTATCATATTTGTGATTTGGTTGCTAGAAAGAATGTGTGATGAAGCTTTAGTTCATGTAAGATATCAACTGGGGAAGGTATTTTTAGTTGGTATTAGTGATGTATGCACAAAACTTTATTAGATAAAAGGTACTTTCCAATTGGATGTTATGATTTCCTTAAGGGAAATTACTTACACAGTAGGCACTGAAAGAAATGGGCTTGCCTTAATTTCTAAAGAAGGGGAGAGGTAGAAATGAGCTTTGAGAAAATTTCCTAGAATAGAGCTTTTGGAAAGGAGGATGATGAGAAGGTGCCTTCAGCTGTCTTCTGTTCATTTGTCCTGCTCTGGAGCACAATAAGGGAGCAGTTATGAGGTGTACATACACACATGATGATATGCAGCTTCATCTGCCCCCTCAGTCTCTGCTTCTTGATCTCATCAAACTTTGTCTTTCTAGGTACCTAGGATCACAAGGGCTACAAACAGGCCTCAAGGGTAAATGCATCTTGGGCATATTTTTTGTTGTGCTTGCATATTAGGACATCAGTGTCAGGAGTTCTACAATGCAACAAAAGCAAAAACAAATGTTCAACTTTTACTCGATTTATAGCAGGAAATCAAAGGAGCAGATGGAATGAGCGAAAAGAAGTAAACTAAATCATTTTTGCATTAGGTCCTCTCTCAGAAATTTTCAAGGATCTGACAGAGAGAATACTTCTTCTGCCACTATCATTTAAGTCTCCCCTATTGCCTCACAATCTTATGAGCACAGAGAATGAGGAGGCATCCATTAGAAGCCTTAGTATATATTCTAGGTGATGACCTCAAGGTTCACTTTAAGCCATACTGAGAAAACTGGGAAAACTTATCTTTTATGAAGTGGCACCTAACATTGAATGTATAAGAGCATAAACTGTTTGGCATGATGCATCTGTGTACACATCACACACACACACACACACACACACACACACACACACACACACGCATGCATGTACACCTCTTCATTTGAAGATGTTTTAAGTCCTGTAAGGTTCTGTTTTTTTTGTTTTTTTGTTTTTGTTTTTTTTTTTAGCAGGGTCACCTGTTCAGATTCTTCCCCATTAGTCATAGATTGGAAAGTTGGAAGTCTCAGGAAATACAGTGTTTGCTAGTTTTTTCAGTTACACAGTTTTCCACTCAGTGATACCATTGAAACCTCTGATCAAAGAAGAGTCCAGAGGCACAGGGTTCACAGCTTAAACTGCTATCAAAAAGTAATGCATTGTCCCTCAGGATCTGGGAGGCCAGATCTCAAAGCATTTTATTTTACTGTATTTCAGTCCTTTCAGCTATATTTCCATGACATCTCAGTGTAAATGCTGTATTTGTCCTAGCTTATCAGTGGCTTCTGTACTACAAACAGTTTAAAATAATGTTCCAAACCCTTTGTTTTCCAAATGCTAATAATAAAGCATTCTATAGAATATGTAAAAGTTGTTAACTAACAATTGTATAATTTTTATTTCATTTATGATACAGTTTTGAAGATATTAGCTCTGAACATTTGTATGAGTCAAAATTATGTACTTGTCAGTGGTAACTGTAAGTATAATGTGTTTCTCAAAAATCAAATTTATCCTGAGAAAAAGGGCACATTATGACCAGCCTTAATTTTTACATTGCCATTTTATCTTGCTGCTACAATGTGGATTTAAAAATTATGTTTCTCGTAGACCACCATCAAGGATGGCAAGTAAGTAATGAGACATTGGATAAGCTCACAGACTTTCTTTCCTGGTCACTTGCAACTGATGGGGTGTGATCTCACCAGAAATGGAGGGCATAGAGTCTGGCAGATTGAAGGTAACTCTTGTACTCCACCTGCATGGTTGCTGATAAATAACTATCACATAGCTTAAGGGAACAAGGAGCTTAATTTCTTACGACAGTCCGGTAACAGTCAGTCCAGCTTGACGGGAGAGCATGCACCAACACCAGGGCCAAGGGAACTGGCCATACCATCACTAAATAACGGCTGAGAGACGGACAATCCTTACTTACCAGACCAGCATGTCTGGCCAAGTGAAAAGGATTCTGACTCTCTCAACCAGTTCTCTGTGATTTATCCAGGGTCTAATCCATCCACCATGGGCTGAGTGTTCCCCATCAGCTAGATAGTGTCCTTCAGGTTTGCTCTGGGCTTAACTCAACCATCAACTCTCTACAACTGTGCCCAGAGCTCAAACCCCTCAACAGTCAAGTTGACACCTGTGCTTAACTAGGACAATAACCATACTGCAAATGGGAGTATGGTCCCTCACTATGGTCTCCTACTCTTATTCCATCTACCTTTGAATCTACTCTTACAATAAGATGCTATTTCAAGAGCGCTTTATCTCTGGCCTGGGGGTGACATCCAATACCCATCAGGATGAAGCCAAGGGCAATGCAGGAGCTGCAAAATTGAAAATAAAAAAAAATCAACAAACCATAATTCAGAACATCAGAGACTCTACATCAACCACCTGGAACCAGACCAGTCTAATCTCTTCCCATGCTAAAGGTCAGGGAAATTTGCGGAAGAGGGGGCAGTAAGATTTTAAGAGCTTAAAGATGGGGAGGAGCAAAGATATGCAAGATATTCCATACAAGTTAGGGGCGAAGTAATCACAATAAGACTTTGCATGAGCTGCACAATGACCAACATATCATTGAGCCCCCAAAGACTAGCATGGATCACAGGCACTACAATCCTTAGAGGCAAAGGATTAACAGCTACAATAGTATTGCTATACTAAAGGGGAACACAAAAAAGAGCTCTAGGCAATGCTACTGAGTCCTTACACCTCATCAGAGAGAAGGACCCAGAGGGAAGTTAGGCATGCACTCTAAAGGATGATCCAGGAATGGGGGGGGGGACACTGGGAGAAGGGGAGGAGGGAAGAAGAGGAAAAGGGGAGAGGGCGCAATTGTCTCCAGGGAGGGGTTGAGGGAGGGAGGAGAATGAGGTACTTATCAACTTTGTAAGAGTGGAACATGGGCTTGAGAACATGTTTGAGCTCCCACAAGTACAAAGTGCTTGTGGCACAGCTATACTTTTCCAAAAATACCAGACAGTAGTTGCTTGGCTATTTTCTTTATCACACACATAGACTACAGGTGCTTGTTTTTATAAGCCTCAGAATGAGCAGTCCACTAATACAGTTCCTCCCAACATGGAATTCAGTATTACTAGCCTACTTTATGTATTTTTATTTATTTTTATTTCCACTCATACAAACTCAACAGGTACACTGGTCCCTCCCCTCCCTCCACCCCCCACTTCCCTGTGTCCCCTCCCTTCCCCTTTCCCTCCCTATACCCCAGTGCCTCCCCCTCCCATCCCCAGAGCATCCCCTAATGTGCATGCCAAACTCTCCTCTGGGTCCTCCTCTCCGATGAGGTGCAAGGACCCAGTGGCATTTCCCAGAACCCTTTCCTGTGTTCCCTTTAAGCATGGGAACACTACTGTGGCTGTCAATCCCTTGCCTCCAAGGATCCTAGTGCCTTTAGCAAACGCTAGACTTTGTGGGGTCAATAGTGTGTTGGACAATGCACAGGGCATGCAAAGTCCAAATGTGATTGCATCGGCCCTAACTTGTGTGGATTATCTTGCATATCATTACTCCTCCCACCCTTGTGCTCTTACAATCTTACCGCCCACTCTTCCGCAAATTGCCCTAAGCTTCAGGATGGGGAGAGATTAGGCTGGTCCAGTTCCAGATGGTTGATATAGAGTCTCTGATGTTCTTCTGGATTATGGTTTGTTGATTTATTTTTTTCGGTTTTGCTGCTCCTGCAATGCCCTTCACTCCATCCTGATGGGTATTGTATGTCACCCCCTGGCCAGAGATAAAAAGCTGTTAAACTAGAGTCTTGGTATAAGAGTATATTCAAAGGTAGATGTAATAAAAGTAGGAAACCATGGTGAGAGAGGGGTCAATCACCCATTAGGGAAATGGTTACTTTCTATCTGCCAGACTATATGCCCTCCCCTTCTGGTAAGAACACACTCCATCAGTTCAAAATGATTAGGAAGGAAAGTCTGTGAACTTAACCAGATGTCTCATTACTTACTTGCAGTCCTTGATGGTAGCCTATTTTCTCTGCTGTAACATGGTCCCCTCTCTCCTTGTTACTGGTGTGTCCCTCCTTCCCCATCCCTCATGTTCATAATCTTAGCAATTACTGAAGTTATTAGAGAGACTTATCTTTGAGTGTCTCTAAGTGGGTTTGGTACTGGGAGCCACCTATTAGGGAGTACATATGACGCTTAATTTTCTGAGTCTGGGATACTTCACTCAGTATAATTGTTTCTAATTTCATCTACTTCCCAGCAAATTCCATTAATTCATCATTTTTGATGGCTGAGTAGTACTCCATTGTATAGATGTACCACATTGTCCTTATCCACTCGCCAACTGTTGGATATTTGGTCTGATTACATGACTTTGCTATTGTAAACAGTGCTGCTATGAACATGGCCGTGCTTGTGCTATCGAGGTGAATTTTTGCTGTATGGGGTTTATTCCCAAAAGTGTATAGCAGGGTCATATGGCATTTCAATCTTTAATTTCTTCAGGAATCTCCAGACAGCTCGCCAGAGTGGTTGTATGAGCCTGCATTCCCACCAGCAATGTAGGAGAGTTCCCCTCTCTCCACATCCTCTCCAGCATTTGTTGTTGTTTGTATTGTGGATTTTTGCCATCCTTACCGGGGTGAGATGATATCTCAGGGAAGTTTTGATTTGCATTTCCGTGATGGATAAGGATGTGGAGCATTTTTAAGATATTTGTTAGACATTTTAATTTCATCACTTGTAAATTTTCTTTTAAGTTCTAAGGCCCATTTTTTAATTGGGCCATTAGTTTCCTTGGTGTTTAGTTTTCTAAATTCTTTGTGCACACTGGATAATAGAGCTCTATCCGATATGTGGTTAGTGAAGATTTTCTCCCATTCTGTGGTTTGCCTTTGTGCCTGAGTTACAATCTATTTATCTGAACAGAAGCTCTTTAATTTCACAAGATCCCATCTGTTGAGAGTTGTTTGCAGTGACTGTGCTATTGGTTGTCTGTTTAGGAATTGTTGGCCTAGCCCAATCAGCTCGAGGGAGTTCCCTATCCTTTCAACTATGGTTTTTATAGTCTCTGGCCTTATATCAAGGTCCTTGATCCATTTGGAATTAAGTCTTGTAGATGGTGACAAGTATAGGTTCAATTTTAGTCTTCTGCATGTGGAGATCCAATTTTGCCAGCACCATTTATTGAAGATACAGTTCTTTTTCCATTGGATTTTTTGGGCCCCTTTGTCAAAGACCAAATGGCTGTAATTTTGTGGGCTTATATCTGGGTCTTCAACTCTTATCCATTGATCTGTGTGTCTATTTTGGAGCCAGTACCAGGCTGTTTTATAACTTTTGATTTGTAGTATAGACTAAGGTTTGGTAAGGTGATACCTCCAGCAGTGTTTTTGTTACTCAGGATTGTCTTTGTTATCCTGGGTCTTTTGTGCCTCCATATGAATTTTGAGATTGTTTGGTCCACTTTTTTAAAGAATTGCTTTGGTATTTTAATTGGTATAGCATTGAATTTGTATATTGCCTTTGGTAGGATGGTCATTTTTACGATGTTTATTCTACCAATCCAGGAACATGGGAGGTCTTTCCACCTTCTTGGTATCTTCTGCAATTTCTTTCTTTATAGCCTGTGTTATGTTAACAAGCTTTCTATTGAAAAAAATAATTTCCATATACCACTGCTTTACAAAAATTGATATTCTGAAATAAGACACACTACCTTGTATATCTGAGAATCACTGATGTTATAGCAGATTCCAAAATGGTTCTCTTCTCAAAAAACAAGTGGGAAATTCTTGCTTTTTCTATCTATGCATAGTAGATTCAAACAATTCCAGCCTTACACAGATTGGCACTGTGTGAAACAAAGAATGTAATAGTCTTTGGACTTGGACTCTCAGTTATGGGAAATTAATGAACCTTGTTTCCTCAATTTACCTCATTTTGACACTTAAGAGTTTCAGAGAAAAACACCAAAGAGAAGTGAAACTCAAATTTCAGAAGAACAGAAATTTTAGTTTGTTTCTAATATATTTCTTCTGTTATACTTGCATTAAAATTGTTGGGTATATAATTTTTAAGCTTAAATATTTATGTGTTGTATATTTTCCTGAAGGCTGGTGATCTTGTTAATAACTTCCCTTAGACTTTTTATGTGGACTGTACATGGGGAGTGAGATCTACATAGCCTCAAGGAATTATAGTTCTTTCTTGAAGGTAAATATTGTTCTCTTCTAACTCCTACACTTGCTTTATGAAAAGCCAACTTTTAAACTGATGGACAGAATTCTCAAGCCTCTTCATCAGATGAAGTCCAGCACATTAACACTTTTTCTGCAATAGTGTGATTTGAGGTCTAGACTCTGCAAACTAGTTTTTCAAGTAACATTCTCCAGTTAGTGGGAACAACCAAAAAATACACCCACATTTTAATTGCTAAACTTCTAACTTAATACAGAATCTGGTTTAAAACTCTATTTGTTTTTTTCAGAGATGTCATAAACTAATCCCTTATTCCCTGACCCTGCAGTCAGACCTTAAAATTATGTTATGATGTGAGAACTAGTCACACATTTAACATCAGAAAATTTACTTTGGAATGATACTGAAAAAAAGAAATCTAATGTAGTATTGTCTTGCCTTCTCTGCCCAGAAGGGGATGGCACTGGGCAGCAGGTGGAACCGAATGCTGCTCTACACACATGAACTTAGAAGGTTCAAGAAAACCAGACATCACTAAACGTTAAACGACCCAAACTGACCAATGACACAGGTTTGTGAGGTTAGAGGTGGGAGGGAATGCTGGGACATGGGGATCTCTTTCTGAAGGAATGTTTTGTGCTGACAAAGAGGTAGATATCTCCTTGAGATGAAGGATTTATAGGTTGGGAGGGAAATCCAGTTCAGTTGGTAACACAGGCTCCTGGGTTTGATGTGAGCACCACATGAAACTGAATGTGGTGGTATATACCTGCAATCCCAACTTTTGGGAGCTTGAGGGCACAGGACCAAAAGTTCAAGGTCATCCTTAGTTACACAGTGAGAGCAATCTAGACTATCTGAAACCCTGTCTCAAAGAATACAAAGCCTCTTAGGTGATGAGAGATGTCAGAGCAGTTCTTCCTTGGAGTAAACATCACCAGTGTGCAAATTTCACTTGGAAATCTATTTCTTTAGAAATACAGCCAGTTGAAGGCTGAGGGTAGTGATGAAGCTTTTCAGAGCAATTCTAACATCTTCATGGTCTCAAAATACAATTTTCCATGTGCTAATCTTCTCAACGTATGATGTCAAAGATCCTGGTCTCGCTCTTCCTCCTCTCCATGTTCTTGTATTACTGCAGAGCTTTTGCTTATTTTGATTCTGGAGATGCTGTCTCCCTTTTGAACTGAGACTAAAAAGGAATTTCTGATCCTCCTGCCTCAGTTTCTCCAGGAGGAAGACACTAGACTTACTCTGCCAGTCCTAATACATATTCTGTGTTTTAGGAAGCTGGAGGTTGTGGACCTGTGCTCTGATGGAATGGGTAAATGCAGGTATTATCGTACCACATTCAGATATCCACTTGAAATTAGATGATGCTCCGGGTAGTTGCACACAAGCAAACGGTTGCGTTTTCCATTCCCCCAACAAAAAGCATGTGCTATTCTGGTCTACTACCAGACAGAGTGAAAGAGAGGGAGACAGAGAGAGGGAGAGAGAGGTATTGAGTATATAGCACAAAGTTGTGTATCATGCACAGGGACTGGATTCACATTGGGTTGTTTTGGTAACTATCCCTGATTTACTTCAAAATCCTTCTTGGGACAGCAGTTCCTTCCAGGTCCACAGTACATATTCCTGTGCCTGGGGCCTGGTTGAGTGTTTTCCCCTGCAGTACCAGTATCATGGGAGCCATTCCTAATAATTCAGACATGAGGAGACCAGACCCCATCCTTGTTCCCACCCATCACAATCCCCTAAGCCCAGGTAGGACAATTTCAAAACACGATCACGCTCATCACTCATCAGATTACATTGCCATTTGCCCTTGGATGGTTTCATCCCATAATGCAGCCTGCCTGACAGTGGTATTAGCAGACAGGGTGAGTGTGGCTTCTGATGGAATGAGCTTCTAGGTTTCCAGTTGTCAGCTGACTGGCCCTGGGCGTAGGATGGCCTACTCAGAAGGAGTATAAAGGCAGCAGCTCTGGGGCCCGTTCTGCCATCCAGTTATGAGTGTGTGCAGTGAGAAGGAGGCTAGGATGGAGCAGCCCTTCTAGCTGAGCGTGCAGCAGGCCCGGGGTTCCACATTTCAGGCCCCGGAGTCCCAAGAGCTCTGGAACATTCGCCCAGGCTTGGCCATACCTATGGGGACCCCTGGAACTTCCCCCAGAATTGCTCACTGCGCCCTGAGGTGCTCTGTGTTGGGCCTCTCCTAGACACAACCCCAGAGGACAGAGTACCTCCAAGCCTGCCCACTAGCCGGCTGGCTGGGTTCTCACATCTTCATCCCAGAAAGAACCCCGGAGGTCTCCTGAAGCACAGAGCGGCTCATAGTCAGCTGTCCTTCCAGCAGCTTTGATGTCCCACATCTCCCTTCTCCAGTGTGACCACAGCAACCTTGCAAGGCTGATGTTGGAGCTCCAGAGTGTTGTCTTCCTCCTGAGTCAAGACACACCATTCCTAGTGTCTAGAATCCTGTCGAAGGTGGCCCTCCTTCTAGTGCTCCTGGATCCTCCAGCTTCCTTCTCTGTCTGCCTTGGGGCACCAGGAGCCTGGAGAGTTCTTTAGCATAGAGCCTCCTTGAATGACTGTCGCACACAGATATTCTTACATAAGCACTTTGCCTGACAGCTACCAGTACACAGATTGTACCTTAGATGTTTTATAACCAGGTTAACTTTCTCAATAAAATTTTGATACAATAAAACACTGAAGTCAGAAATTCTGTTTCTTTTTGGTTTTGATGAAAGGTCTTAATACAGGGGCCAAAATCGTTGTTGATTTTTTCTTCAGTCCTGAGAACTGGGCTCTTTTTCTTTTTTTTTTCTTTCTTTTTTTTTTTTTTTTTTTTTGGTATGTCCATAACTTATCCATAGCCATGTGCTTAATTGTGAGTAATACTTGAAATAATTGTTTACTCCTATCACATCTTTTTTAAAATTTTAATACATTTTTATTATTATTTCAGCTCATACAAACTTAATAGGTACACCAGTTCCCTCCCTCCCTCCTTCTCCCCCCCCGAACCCCCTGCTCCCCCTCCCCTCACCCTTCCCACCCCATCCCCCCGTGTCTTCCGCCCCAATTCCCAGAGTCCTTTCTTGTGCATGCCTGACTCTCCTCTGGGCCCTCCTCTCCGATGACGTACAAGGACCCAGTGGCATTTCCCTGGACCCTTTCCTGTGTTCCCCTTAAGCATAGGAACACTACTGTGGCTGTCAATCCCTTGCCTCCAAAGATCTTGGTGCCTTTAGCAGATGCTAGACTTTGTGAGGTCAATAGTGTGTTGGTCATTGAGCCGGGCATGCAATGTCCAATTTTGATTGCTTCGGCCTTAACCTGTGTGGAGTATCTTGCAAATCATTGCTCCTCCCTTCCTTTTGCTCTTACAATCTTACCACCCCCTCTTCCGCAAATGTCCCTGAGCTTCAGGATGGGGAGAGATTAGTCTGGCCTAGTTCTAGGTGGTTGATATAGAGTCTCTGAAGTTCTAGGTCTATCACATCTTAAATAACATCCTGTGTGGTATTTTGATTTTAGCTTCCTGATTCATGGTAACAGCTGACCTTCGAGCAAGAAAGCATTAGCATTTATAGAATGCTCAAATTTTCAAATGCAGACACCTACAAATATGCAATCAAACCACACAGATGGAGGAGCCAATTCTCTCTTTCTCACTTGTTGGCTTTTGGCATGTAATTCAGTTCATCAGCCTTATAGGCAAACACCTCTATATGTGTAGTTATTTTTCCAACCTTACTTTATTTGTTCCTTCACTTCTGAGAAAGACAAGGGTGAAAGTGAGCGGTGGCATGTCATAAGGTCCTAATTCAGGTGAGAAAATTTTCAGAAGTTGGTTCTCTGCTTTCACCATGTGAGTTGTGGGGAGCTGAAATCAGATCACCAGGGTTTACACACAGCCCTCTTTATCCATTCTCTTCCTGATGAAAAAACACACTCCCTGCTGG
Source organism: Typhlomys cinereus (assembly GCA_023101885.1). Taxonomy (NCBI): domain Eukaryota; kingdom Metazoa; phylum Chordata; class Mammalia; order Rodentia; family Platacanthomyidae; genus Typhlomys; species Typhlomys cinereus. The sequence goes on along the minus strand of JALPQD010000090.1, from coordinate 210,379 downwards.
CCAGTGAAATAAGGCCTAGAGTGTTAGAGATATAGGGGAAAGCTGAGGAATTTCCAATCATACAGAAGTGAGAACATATTGCTAACAGGGATATGGTAAAGTTTAACAGAAATGGTTGACCCTGCATCACTCAGCTGCAGGGTTCTAGATATCATCAAATATGTTTCATGTCCAGAACTTTATCCATCTGTATCATCTTGGCTTTTCAAGACTCCCACTGTCTCTGTGTGCAGCACCAGCTCTAATCTACCCCAAAGCCAGATTTCTTAGGAAGCATTACCACTGTTTGCCAGTTGTCAGCGCTCACAACATTCCATAGTCCTGGGTACCATTTTATTAAAAAAAAAAAAAAAGGTTAAAAACAAGGTAAGAATGGGGAGAGGGAATTAGTACATTACCAGGATCCCAAAGAATGTGTTGGAAAGTTACTTGGAGGTTGGTGATAAGATAAGGAGGAGGCATGGAGACAGAGACATGGGCAAAAAGCCGGCCTCCCACACATAAGCTTAAAGGGGCTTATATTAGCAGGTTTTTTTTTGGGGGGGGAGCAGAAAAAATATTTTGAGGAGTGCTAGTGGGAGAAGTTTAACCCAATCAACTTTGAGTTCTAGCAAGAGCTTAGTAAGATGTTCTTTGAGGGTATGGTTAGATCTTTCAACTTTTCCTGAAGATTGGGTGTGGTAAGGGATATGGAACCTCCAGGGAATCTGTAAGGCTGATGATAAGGTTTGAAAATCATGGAGTGAATTCAGGACCATTATCAGAATAAAGAGAAGAGGGGACTCCATATGCAAGAATAAGTTCAGTTAGGAGTTTGTTGGAAACTGCAGAAGCCTGTTTGCTAGCTATGGGAAAGGCTTCTCTCCATCTGACGAAGGTGTCCACAAAACAAGGAGATATTTAAATTTGTGGACAGGGAGCATATGGGTGAATCAATTTTCCAGTTGGAGGCAGGGAAAAGACCTCTCATTTGATGGGGAGAAAAAGGAGGTGTGTTGGATCTAAGGTTCGATTGTGGGTTAGTGGACACACAGCACAGCCTTTTGAGAGGTTTTAAAAAAAAGTTTTGTCTTCATGTTGAAGGGAGAAGTGACTTTGAAGAAACCTTAATAAGTCAGAGGAGTTGAGTGATAAAGGAGTGGCAGAAGGAAAGAAGTACTTTAGAGGGAAAAGAGATTAATTAGAAGACTATAAGGTCCTGAAAGAAGGGAGGGTAGAATGAGTGAGAGAATGATAGGTAAGAGAGCTCTGACAGGCCAGGTTATCAGTGTGGTTATTGTACATGAAGAGGTAAGTTTTCTCTATCTGGTATCCTTTACAATGGAGTATGGCCACCTCTGTGGGGAGGAGGGCTGATTCTAGGAGCAATTGGATATATATGTGATTGAGAATGGGGGGGATCACTTTTGGGTGAGAAGCTCTCTCTGCTTCCAAATGAGGATATTGGAGTGAACAATGTCATGCATATTTCAAATATATAGATAGATGATAGATAGATAGATAGATAGATAAATAGATAGATGATAGGTAGAGATAGATAGATGATAGATAGATGAGGTTAGTGCTCCAGTAAGAGCAACTAGTTCAACTTGTTGGGAAATTGCATGAGGGGGTAAGGATTGTGCCTCAGTGAGGAAGGAGAAGTGGGATGTCCTTGAATGATGGCACTGCTTTCAGCAAAGGGGGTGATTTTTGGTGATTTTTGCTATCCATAAACTAGTCAGTTTTCTGGGATAGGGGAGCATCATGAATGTGTTGGAATAGGTTAGAAAAGTGGATCAGGGGGCTGGAGAGGTGGTTCAGGGGTTAAGTCTCTGCCTTGCAGGTGGAAAGTCCTGAGTTCAGGTCCTAGAACCCATGTATAGACACCCTGTGGAAGCAGGGGCGGCCTGCACTTTTGGTCCTGGTAGGGCGGAGCCTGTGAATCCCAGGGCAGAGTAAACAAGGAGGAGGTGGAGGTGGTCCATGGTGGTTCCCAAATTTGTCTATGGTTCTACACACACACACACACACACACACACACACACACACACGCGCGCGCGCATGCACAATTGAATAAATAATAAAAATAAAAAAAGAAAAGTGGGTTAGGACCTTACAGAAGGAGTATAAGGGTATATAGTTGGAGGATGGGGAGGTTGGAGAGAGAAGAGTGATAGGGTTTGAAGTGGGAAAGGGTTCAAAAATGGGAGTGGGATCTAACACATATGTGTGGAGGATCTGGAGGCTGAACTGTGGAAGAGACAGGAATGCCTTGGTACTACTTAGTAGTCCTTAGGGAGTGGGTGGTGAGGATGTGGTGTGGTCTTTGGTGGGATAGTTTGCTTGCTTTTGGGACAATAATCGTTGCTGTTGAAAGGGTCTGGAGGCAGGGAGGCCATCCTCTGGAGACTGCATCGAGTTTCTTAGAGATATAAGCCAGAGCAATGTAAGTGTTCCCAATTTTTTGCAGAGGATAGATGTGTCCTTATGCAGCATGGTGAAAGACACAGAAAGGTTGGGTTTGATCAGGTTGGGAAAGGTTAAAAGCTTGTGAGAGAAGGGATATAAGTTTGTTAATCTTATATTAATAGGGGTTGTAAGAGAGATAAGATTGACAATAGGTTCATCTAAGGAGTCCTTAAATGTCTGGTACAGGGGGTAAGTTATTAGTAAGGACAAGCCATTGTTAAATCACCAATATTTAAAGGCCCAATTACAAAAACAAAAAGAGGGGTAAGCCCACACCAATAGCTGGGGTTGGCATTATTTACCATCAACGTTTTAAATTTTAAATTGTTTAAAAGGACAACTTGAATCAAGATTCCAAAGACACTGGGAAGCCTATTCCACCAAACCTTCTGTTAAGGTGCGTTGGAAGGACCCCCTAACTGGGCATTGGGGACCTGATCCCTTGATCACTATGGGAAGAGGATTGGGATGTGTCTTCCCAATTGGGGAGTCTTCCCCGATTTGGATTCCAATAAGGAATCTTAAATTCTATTCACAGGAGGATCCTCATGAAGGAGACCCAAAAGAATCATCCCCAGACTAACAAGCCAAACCAAAGGACAAAAAGCCCTTGGGGCAGCTTTCTTTGCTTTTCTCTTTCAGAAACTATCCACCGTGTGCTCAAGAAAGATGTTAACTGTGATCCTTATAGACCTGATTGATACCTTGCCTGGATGGAGCCAATCTGGGTTTGACCTAACAGCTAGAAAAATTGTTCTTTTAATAACCATATTGCTTAAGTGTTTTCTTAGCATATCTTTCAGCAGCGCTCCATTGGAGACCATGCTACAGGCGCCTATGGCCCTTGAACATCCCTGCAATGCCCCTGAAAAGTCATTTGCTTCCATGCCTGGTGCTGATGCCAACCTGTCTTCTCCACCATATGCATGACTCCTGCCCAATGGAAAAATCTCTCTGGTCTAGCTAACTTGTCATGTGCAGTACATATCCAATGTGCAATCCAGGCCTTTAAATATGGCTCAAACCCCCAAGGTTGGTAAAACCAACTTCATACAGAGGACTGGTAGCCAGAGACGGGCAAGTGGAAGCCCGGCCATGGATCAACCTAAGACAGAACTTGTAGTATTATACCTGGAGACTACAAGATCCCATGACAGGTGAGACCACGGTGGGAGGTTTTTCACGCCTAAGACAGGCACAGTCACTCAAGACCATTTGGTCTGCTCGGTTGCAAGTAACCTCCTGGATCAAACAAAAACAAAAAGGGGAGATGTTGGGCCCGCCCAGGATTTGCCCCAGGGCATGGCCTAGCACATGGGACTAAAGATGGCGCTGAGGGCAAGGGTCTTGGGCGTAACCTGATCACTTCACAGAGAGCCCTAATTGGCTTTCAGGTATCTACCTGTCCTCTGTGCTGATTGACATTGAACTTGACCATTAGCACCTGTAGGATGTCTTGACCTTGTGATACAATTGGATGCCAGTTTCGCGCCTTGGTGGCCTTTGTCTATAAAAGTTCCTTTTCTCCCCCCAATAAAGCCAGATCTGCTTCTGATAATCTCTCTGTCCCGTGCTGAGTCTCTGGGGGTAGAGGCAGAGGTGGGGATGACTGGAACCTGCTTTCATCACAGCCAGCAGCTATGTGTGTGTGTGAGTGAGTGAATGAATGTGTGAGTGGGAACTGGTTCCCACAGGTCACCCCAGTTGCTCAGGTGAGCACGACAGCAGACACCACAGATGAAACCAGGAGGGAGGTGGAATGTACAGGGTACATGATGGGAATGGGGAGTAAATGGTGAAAACACATAGATTCCTTGGGAAACAAACCACATGCAGATGTGAAATAGACATTGGCACTTGGCTGCAACTGAGAACTAGCAGGCAGCGCTCAACCCGAATGACCTGGTTTGCAAATATCAACACACGGGAAATCGCTATTCGGGTCTCGCATACCACACAGGGTCTTGCGATTGACCCCTGATTGGGTGGTGAGGCCAACTCCTGCTTAGAGGTTGCAGTCCCCGCAGTCCCATGGTCTGCAGCCAGGGTTCTCGGGCTTTAAGGGAGGACCTCGACCAAGGCGGTGCTCCGGAAGCGAGGCAAGGGTTGACAGGTGGGAAAGACTGGCCAAGCAGATGCAGCGACATTAGCCCTGTCCCACTGATCACCACTGGGAACTAGATTATTTTCTGGTGGTGGAGGAACCAGGGGGAGGCGTGGGTGGCTCTCTGACCCCTGAAGGATCTGGCTGGGGGGGGAGCCCTGCAGGCCTCGTCCACTGCTCGCCACAGCCACGAGGGACAATGGTCACCCCTGCACCCTGCAAGCTCTGCGCCTGTGGAGTACATCCCTGTGCAGGACCCGAGGGACTCCACATAGTGGAAACGGTCCCCAGGGCTTTCGAGGACAGCTATGCAAGATGCAGATCTCACGAACTCCTCTGAGATGCAACCCTGGGGACACACTTGTCAGCCAGGAAGGGTACGCGTTGTGGGGTATTGGAAGCCAGCAACGTGTTGAGGGTCAGTGGCTAAATGAAAGACTGGGAAGCTTCCGGGAGTCTGAGGTTCTGGTGGGTGTGGGGAGAGAAAGTGACACCTTCCAACTCATGGAAAAGTCTGGTCTATGCATGTCACCAGAGTGTCTGGGTTCCTCTACCTGCGGGGGCTGGAGATACACCTGAAAATTAGTGACTAAGTGTCTCTGTTTGCCTGTATGCTGCAAACATAGAGCATAAGTTCAGGATCAAAGGACTAAGAGAGCCAGGGCTTACTATTGTCTGGTTCTTTTAGTAAAGCTTGGCAGGACAGTTCCCATCAACAGAGAAGCCAAGGGAACTGGTTACACCTCATACACTGCTGGGAAAGGGGCAAACCTCACTTGCCACACTGCAAGTCTGTCTTAAGTATGCTGAAAAAATGCTGACCCAATGAACCGGATATGGAAATAAGGCAGAGAGCTCAAATCTTGCAATTCATGGGTCTCACTAGATTCTCCCCTCTTACCCACCTGCCCAGGAAATGGTCCCACCCACCATGGGGAGGGTCTTCTCCATTAGACAGTCTCTTGTAATTTGCCTTAACTATCAATTCTTTAGAGACATGCCCAAATCTCAGCTTGCAACTGTCAAATTATCTCATGTGTGATAGTACTGACCCACATACCAGCAAAACCCAGGTGGACCTGTGCTACTAGGGCCAAACATGTCAATGTCAACAAAAGTTGCAGAAGCCAATATTCACCCCAAAAGTGAAATGAGTAAAACCAGGTTAGGGATGAGTGATTAGCAGGTGGAGAGGAGATCAAGGACCCACACACCCAGATGTGGGCATTATAGAAGCCTGATCCTCAGTCACTAAATTTCTAGTACCAGTGCAGTGGTTTGGGATCTGGTAAGAGAAGATCAGCAGGGGCAAAGGAGGGTGAGTTACACAGGTCTGAGGAAGGAAGTAAAGGTTACATTGCAAAACAGAACACTTTCTATAAGGATCTCTGGGATTCTCCAATGAGTGCTGACACAACTTCTCTTGGGAATGAGAAACTCTGGAAGCAAGGGCAGTGTTAGAGAGGCATCTGGCCTCATCAGGGAGGTTTTGGGAGACCAGGCTCCCTGACAGGAGGGTTTTGGATGTATTTCCTGCAGAATGGAGCTGGGGGAGCTCCTCCATTGCTCTCAGAGATCATTGTGTCAGAGCTTGGGTCAGGACAGGGAAAAGTGGGATGGGACTCTGCATCTTGGGAGATGGGTTGATGATATCTCCCTCCCCAAGCTCACTGGACTTTCACACTTGCATTTCCTAATCATTTACAGGTAATGTTTGAGGTGAATCATGAAGACAATTTAAGAAATGCAGGCATCGCATATTCTCTTTTCAGATACTAACATTCAACTCAGATCTGTGCAGTTTGCAGCCTCCAACCTAGAAGTTTCCCTTAGCAAGCATCGTGGTTGGCAGAGAACAGATGACTGTGCAGCCATCAACCCCAGGTGGGACAGCCACCCATCACAGCAGAGGAAACAGAACACTTGAACCATGCGCAGGCCCAAAGAAATGACACGAATACTCCATTACTTCAGGGAGACACAGAGAACCATGGTCGATGAGATGCCAATAGCTAATTCAGTGAGTGGATGGGTAGCTGCTAGAAGAGCATTCCAGGAGTATGAAATGTGGGACCACTATGGTGGGTGGCATCATTGTTCTGGCTGTGGGGAAGGGGAGGAACAGGGTCTTTTGACCAGTGTGGCTGCTTTCTGTCTGCTCAAGTTTTGAGATCTGCTGCTAAGCTGGAATAAATGTGGTCATACCTCAGGATTCCCAAGTTTGTGAGTGCCATAACAATTCTGACATAAAAATGCATTTATCCCAAAGTGACCTAATGCAGGGACATAAAATTCAGGTCATCATATATAGTCCCAAATTTTTGAGTCATCCAGTGAGAATATTGTGAAAGAGTTAGAATGCATCAGACTCCCAAATTCTTCATTTTCCTCAATGGTCTTATGTGTTTGTGTGTGTGTGTGTGTGTGTGTGTGTGTGTGTGTGTGTAGTTTCTAAAGGGTAATGTATTTTCTACTATTCTTCTGTAAAAAGTGTAAGAATTGTGATTTCATTATGAATCATTTTAAATCATCCAAGTCTATGCCCCAAAAGAATCCCATTTATGTAATCCTGGTACCTCACTTAGCTAGTTTTAAAAGAATTTACAAGAGATTGTGTGACTGGTAGCATCTTCTGAGCTGATACTCACAGCTGGGTTCATGAGTTGCACAGGGTGCTGTAAGTATGGGTCTTTGGAAAAAGAATGAAGTGTGAAGCTGCTGACCTGGACCATGCAGCTGAAATCCCATCACTGCCCTGGCTATAGGGATGGGGAGGAGCAGGGTCCACACACTTCTTTCTCTTACTGTTTTGTGCACTGTGTACTAAGTATGGGGAGGAGTATGTTCATTAGCTGTACTCACCTACAAATAACATGTAACGCAGCAGAAAATTTTGTCCCCCCTTTATTCCTGACAGAAGTGTATCAGCACAAGAAGAGGTAGAGACCCAAAAGTCTTCAAAGAAACTGAGAATTATGTGATAGTTCAGACTGCTCTTTTTAAATTTTTCTCAAATCCAGTCTCAAAAAAAGGTTTGCTGAGTTTGTCTTTCTACCTCATATCAAAGTATGTGTTTAAAAGCAGGACTATGGATTAGGTAGCACTGCTGATCAGATTAGGGAACTGGGCTATGAGGAGGGTTGGCTCCTGGTCACTAGATGTCACATAGAACAACCTTGTGTCATTGATGGAAGTAATGTATTTGAAAAAGGAGGGCGAGGAGGAAGAAGAGAAGGAAGGAAAGAAGGAAGGAAGGAAGGAAGGAAGGAAGGAAGGAAGGAAGGAAGGAAGGAAGGAAGGAAGGAAGGAAAAGGGAAGGAAGGAGAGAGTTAGGGGGGATGGAGGGAAGGAGGGAAGGAAGGAAGGAAGGAAGGAAGGAAGGAAGGAAGGAAGGAAGGAAGGAAGGAAGGAAGGAATTTGGTGGGATCCAGGCATGGTGGGGATAGCCTGTAAACTCATCACTGAGGACACTGAATCAACACAGCCAGAAATTCCATACTAGACTGGTCTCTGTTGGAGGCAAACAGAGAGAAAGAGAGAGAGAGAGAGAAAGAGAGAGAGAGAGAGAGAGACAGACAGACAGACAGACAGACAGAGAGAGATAATATGAGAGAACTGAGTCTCACTCTGTATAATCTAAGCTGCCTCTTAGCTCTCCCCAGCATTGCTGCTACCAGTAGTACATGCTGCCTGGCCCACGTGACAATCAGATAGCTCCAGTCAGCAAAGATCTTAGGGAATTCTCAGTAACACTGCTGGCAGCTAAGGTCTAAAATTGGTAATGTAGAAATTATATCATCCTGCCTCAGCCTTCTTGGGCAGCAACATCACTGTTTGCCTGGTGCCTTAGCTCACAGTGTTCCAGTACCCTAAGTGCTATGTTTCTTATTCCAAGACTACTTGAAGCAGTGCCTAAGCCTGCAGGGCTTCAGTGGCAACAAGGTTTATTTCCTCAGACCTAGGTTTTGCCACCTTTGGATCCCTCCCTGCTCTGTGATTTCTCTATTAAGTTTACATATTGTGGGTTTCACTTTGTGTCTGTTGTCTGCTTGGAGTGTTTTCTTGTTCCAGAGCCCTCAATGTTGTGTTATTCCATGATTGCCAGTTTGGTGGAGTTTGAGCCAGTCCATCTCAGAAGCGCTATGTCCTAGGAGGCCCTTGGATTGAAATATCCATATAAGGACTATGGACGACTCTTTCTCATGGTACCTGCACAACCAGGTGTGTTCCTGGTGTGATTTGGGTTGGTTGTGAGATGGAGTGCACTTTCAGGGCTCCATGCATGGGAAACAATTTTAGGGTTCCCCACTGGTGGCACTGAGCCCCAGCTGCCTGCAGTGCTGACCTAAATATCTTGGGGCTTATCCTAGTTAACCCACAGGAGGAGAATTTTCATTTGGTATGTTTTTAGATTTTCTTGAAAGTGTGGCTTCTCTTGGTTTCCCTGAAAAATCAAGTCTTCTAGAGTCCAGAACTTCAAGTCAAAGCTAGAGACCACAGGTCCTTGAAGGAGAGGACTCCCTTCCCTCCCACACAATCCAAAGAGACCAAAACGCAGACCCTGACCAGGACCTCTTACTGTGGGCACCTGTAGCAGTGCCTCTCCTGGACTGCCAGTCCTGGATTAGAAGAAAAGTCATCTGATTTTGTTATGTCTCCTGGTACAGATTCCTTACCTGGTTTTCTCTGTGTCCCCAGTGGCCTGCCCCTCCTTTTTTGGCTGCAGACTTTCTTAGACATAGCAGAAGCCTTTTGGTTTTTCCTGTGTACAAAGATACTCCATCACAACCTAGGCACGGGGTTCTGCCTTTTGTGGCCCTTGCCAATTTGCATTTATTTTAGAAGCACACAATCTGATTTGGAAGCTCTACAAAGGAAAACAGCCATCTATTTTGCACAGTGACCACTGTTACAAAGTTCACTTTTGCAAAATAGCTCCTGGGTGACGCCTGAGTTCACTCCCAAAAACCCCCAGTGAACACAATGTAGATTCGATACAATAGTTTTTTTCTGAGGTCTTTAAAAATGGAGTCAAAACCCAGGTATCACTCACTGGTTCTCAGGACTTCAGAATTTGGCATGTGGGCATGTTAGCATGCAATGCTTTCTTGGCATTAACTGAGTGTATGAAATCTTGTTCATGGTGTGAATTTCTATGAAGTGGACCAAAGAACCGGTTCTGTGGTTTCATGAATGCCAGTGTGTGTGATGGGGAGGGGGTGAGAGAGTCTCCATGGAATCTTCAGGAGCACAAAGCACAGCAGGACAATTCCTGAACTGTTACCTCAGCCACATAGGCTCTTACTGTTTTCAGTGTTTTCTTTGCACCTATAAATATTTTACTTTTGCTTAGCATTCTTTCTTGTAACCCCAGCATCTGTTTATTAATACTGAGGCTTATATGCCTTCTCTGTGTCTATTTTAAGTTGATAGATGGGACTGAGGATGTGCCCAATGAAAACGCTGTTCAATTTTGCTCGGATCACTGCATTTGGGGACCATTCTGTGTGGTCACTGAGGTTCATTAAGCTGGGATCTATGAAATATTTTGTCATGCGACATGCCAGAAAGCCTGAATTCTGCAGAACTTTTGATTGAACCTCAGTCCTCATGAAATCCTGAGGATTCTTTCTCCTGCCCCATCCCCCCCCCAGTCTTGCCCAGTAATCATGGTAGGTCTGGTACATCTGTTGGGAATAGCTTTGCCTTTCCTGTGGGTTTCAGAACTAGGGTTACCTGGTGCTCCAAGTGAGGAGGTCTATTCTTCAAGGCTGTGCAAGGAAGGACTGCACATCCAGGTCAGGATTGGGGCATTACAAGCCAGCAACTGAAGAGCTATTCTTTTCAGAGCCCAAGTACCTTTTTTCTCTGCTTTGCCTTTATAACTGTGGACACTTCTCTTTTTGGGGCTCAACTTACAGATGCAAACTGTTCCTGTTGCTGCAGAGATGTAAGGGATGTAAAAGTCCATTACCTCCAAGCTTTTCTGCTCAGGCTTCTTCAATGTTGAAGTCTGGGAACTGTGATGAAGCTAAGGTACTTCATTTCTGGATTGGATTGTATTCCTTACCGTGCAGGTCCCAAGGGCCAGAGGCGAGGAACAGCAGGCACCCTAAATGGAGAAATGGAAACCTCAGGTGCAGTGAATCCAAGTCCTGCCACCCAGATGTAACTTCCTTAAGGACTTGGTTCCTAACAGAGAAGAAGCCGGGCTGTGTGTCCCTGAGCCACTGCAGACTGCTCAGCTGTGTTGCACTGAGGTTTTTTCAAACTGGACTCCTCTGTGTGGTTGTCACATGCAGGGCAGCTGGAAAAACATGTGCCCCCAAGCCCCTCACTCAGCTGCTATCTGAAAAACTCTGGAGGATGGAAATGAAGCTGCTGCAATCCTGCAGCGAGCCCTGAGTAGATTGTATAACCACCAACAAGCAAGCAAGCATGCATGCATGCACACACACACACACACACAAAGCCTTGTAGCTAGGGAGCAATACCTACCTTGACAACCATCCAGTGTCAAGGGAAAAAGAGCCTTGGTCCAGTTTATTGGCTGCCAGCCAGAGCTAATGAAGACTTACTGAAAGTGTGCTGGATGCTTCTATACTCCCAACAGGTCTCCATTTGCCAGGGCCCATATTGCATTGGCCAATTAGTTCCTCTGGATCTATGATTATCTACACTGAAGCTGTGTTACAAGTTACTAAAGTTCCAAGCCACCTGTCCAGTGGATTGGCCACAGTTAAAGACTGAGTAGGGGACAGTGCTGGGGGCAGATAGACTGGTCTCTAGAAAAAATCCCTTTTCCCAGCACCCTCTTGCAAAAACAAAGCTCTGTGGGTGGGGTGGACCTTTGCAAGCCACTTCTCTGTCTCAAGCACTTTGCCTACAGGTGGATGTCTGTACTTCTAGAGGGGCCAGGAACTATGTGTCTTACTATCACAGTTTGAATGTGAGCGGTCCTCATAGGCTCATGTGCTTGCATCCTTAGCTGATGTTTAGGAAGATCTTAGCACCTTTAAGAGGTGGAGCCTTGCTGGAGGAAGGCAGGCCTTGAGATTTGGATAAGCCTGTCATATTTATAGTTTATCCCTTGCTGTCTCTGCTTCCACCAGGGCTATCTGAACTCTGCATTCTCAGTATCTTCTATATTCTATCTTTAGTTTAAAGGGCTTTTAAATGGGTGTGGCCTGTTTAGAGTCCTTAATGAGAGAGAGAGGAGAGACTACACCTCTTTTTAAATTACACAACCTTATCTTCATTTCCACCAGCTTTTCCTAAGATTTCTCTTTTCTGCAAACCAATGCCTGGTCTGTGTCCCTCAGAGTCACTCTCATATACAATACATTATTATACATATACATATACAATACAATACACTATTATAATATAAGGAATGTGGAAATATGCCACCCAAAAAGGAATACAATAACTTGATTATACAAAATAGAGTTTTGTAAGTTGCACAACCTTTCTTTACCTGTGAAGAGAAAGTCATTGTGATTTAACAGAAATAAGATGTGAGGGTGTAGGAAGTTAATCTGACAAAGGCTGGGGCAGGCATTAGGCTCTTCTCTAAGTCAATACTCAGGACTGCCAACAGAGACGTGTAGTCACGGTAAAAATAAATAAATTAATTAATTAAATAACTGCATAAATAAAATTTGTAAAGGGCTGGAGACATAGAATGGGGGATGGTACAGGGACTTATGTGCCTAGCTTTCCTCAATAGACATCGGCTTCAGGGTGATTTCCTTTGTTATTATGTCATCAGCTCTGTCCTTCCACAAATAGTCTGGTATGCTAGCATGTCAAACATTTGGTTGGAGGCTGGCAATGAGAAGGGGATGTAGATTATAACCACTGCTTTTGGTTCATGCTCTAGTCAGGAGATATATAGGCAAACCAGGACATCACACTGGGCTCCAGAGGTGTTAGTGTTCTGCTCTGAAAGAGCACAAATCCTGCACTTCGTTATCATGTGGAGATAAAGTTTTGAGCAATTACCTCATATATTCAGTATAAATATAAGCCAAAGATAAATTAAGGTTTCAAAATTTCAAGAAAACACAATCTTTTTTTTTTCAATACTGAAGAAGAATTGTACCTCCTTAGTATAGAGGTTAGTATCCCCTCCTGTCAATACTGACGATGTCTTATGGCTCATCAGTGCTCTGCACTGAGCTACATCTTCAGCCACTGAACTAACTTTGTCATTGAAATCAGACCAATGTTCTTAGACAAAATACAGAAAGCAGATTTAAAAAGTTGCTGTTAATGGAAGGTATGTGTACATTTACTTGTATTGAATTATGAGCCACATCTATTGGTACAAAGTAAGAAATAAGTTAACATTGGGATATTCAAGAAAATATATTAAATGAGATGAATATCAAAGGAAAATTATATATGATTTACAATAAAGAATGCAGATTTTTTTACATTTCCAAATGCAAGAAAAATACAGTTTTGTCAATTTTTTTACATTACAGGTTAATAAAGATTTCTTGCTTCTTAACTTTTGGCTTATGTATGGAAAGTGAAAGGTTAACAACACATATTGAAAGTACCCAAAATGGAAAGAATAGGTAAACTAAGTTTCAAATAAAAGATTTTGACCACAGTTTCTTAGTATTTTACAAGTTTTTCCATAGCATGTAATCAGGAATTCCTTTAGAATGTAAGAAGAACAACATGTAGTGTTTCTGCATGTAGCAGGGTAGGAAGTATGTCTTGGGGACGTTAAGAAGGGCTGCCACTCTGGGCCACCAGTCAAACCTCTTGGAATTGAGCCCTCCCTTGTGAGTGCAGTCCTGTTCTCCCTCTGCCACTGATTAAGACCCATAGTGGAGATTAGGGAAACCCAAAGAGAGACAGGAAAGTACAGGTTCAGTGTTTCACGTTCTGCTGAGCTCCATGTCTTTGCATAATCAATCTCATAGGCTTCCTTTTGCACCATTTGTCTCATAAGTCTCCCCATCGTCTCTTGTAAGTTTTTCCCCTGCCCTGTATCTCTGTCACATGCACATCCTTTGAAGTCTCCACATTTCTGATCATCATCTCTGCTGGTGTATCCAGATTTTATGGAGCAGGATATGGATGTAGTTTATATAATACAGGAGAGGATTCTTTTTAAATCTGCAAAGCCTTATTTCAAGAACACCTTGCACTGTATCTATCAACTTAGACCTATAATCCCAGCTACTCTACAGACTGAGGCAGGAGGGTTCAGAGTTCCAGACCACCCTGGGCAACTTAGTGAGATCCTGACTAGAAATAAAAATTTTAAAAGAGGTCAAGGGATACAGCCCATTGATAGAGCTAGGGCACTTTCAGATGTTCTCAGAACCCAATTATCATTAATTTCATCATAAATCCTCCAACTCCAACCAATGCTTTCTTTCGCATGCATAGATAGCCTCCCCTTACCCAGCACCATGATCTGAGAGTTTGATCTCCAGAACCCATATGTCTTCTTTGCACATTCTATTGTTTTAATGAATATATGACTAAAAAACTGAGGGAACAAAGGGAATTGTGTGTGTGTATGTGTGTGTGTGTGTGTGTGTGTGTGTGTGTGTGTGTGTGTTTCATGTAGGTAGGAGTATATATGTGTGTGGATGTGTGTACAAAGTGGGCGCCTGAGTGTGTGTGTGCTGTGGAGGCCCAAGGGTGACAACTGGGAATCATTCTGGCTTGCTTTTTTTACTTTATTGCTTTGATCTGGATTTTCCCAGGCTCCACCTTCCAGAGCCAGAATTGCAAACCTCTTGTAATATCTGCCCAGCATTTTTTATGTGATATCTGTGGATCTGAAATCAGGTCCTCTTGCTTTTGATGCAAAGGCTTAAATCACTGAGTCAACTCCATAGACCAACAGGTTGCTTTTTTATTTCAGTTTATAATATTGTGCTATAGTTCATCATGGCAAGAGAGTTGTCACCAGGGGATGAGGTAACTAGCCACATCATAACTACAGAAAGAACAGAGGAAGAGGTAAGGACCAAATCATATCATCTAGTTCACTTATTTACCAAATTCTAACCATATCGCTCTGTGTCTTATCTACTTGCTCAAAGGAATAGCCCCTCCTACCATAGACAGGATCCTCTCACATCAATTAGATAATCCTGCAAGTTTGCCCAGAAGTTTGCCTTAACTAAACAATTCTTCATTAGTGTGCCTAAAGAAGTTCAGTCCTTAATTTCAAGTTAACCCTTATAACTAACTTCCATACCATGTAAAGGCCAAAGGAGAAGCAACACCACACAGTTGTCCTCTGACCTCCACATACCTCTTCATAACATACATAATCAACAGAGATAAGTAATAATAGAAAACAAGAAAAAAAACTTTCAGTGGTTCTTGCTTCTCTCAGAGTTTATAGCATATGAAAGCTTTATTTGATTTTAGTATTATATTTAATCCTTGAAAATCTCATGCATGTATGCAATGCATTTTGATCATAGTTACCACTTACTTCCTCTTCCTCTCCCCTGGATGGAGGTCTATCTTTGAGAAAACATTGTTCCATACATATTGCTCCTTGCAGAAAGCAAAAGTCTCCCTTTTCATTCTTGCATTCTCTTGGAAAATATGTTTTTTTTTTTAAATCCTGCTTCTCTGAACAAATAAATAAACTCAATCAGCACTACTTCATTACAGTTTTGCCAATTACTCTTTCTCTGTAAATCAACACCCAAAGTCAAGCAACTTAATGGGAAAAAGGGAGATTTATTCAGCTTACAGTTGAGTGGGAAAATATAATCCTTCAAAGTGGAAAAGACATGGCAGGAGAAGCTGGACAAGGACTAAGTCACTGCAGGCATCATGGAGGCCAGCAAACCTGTTGCAAGTTCAAGAGCAGACTACCTAACTGAAGCAGGGCAGAAGAAACAAACTTCAATGCCCAGCCCCTATGACTGCATTCTTCCAGCAAGAAGGCACCTAAAGGTGCCAGGACTTTCCCAATCTTTGGTTAAAGATTCAAACACAAGACGGTGGAGGATGACTCACATTTCAAACCATGACATCCCACACCTACCCCTCACAGACCCATCATCATCTTGTTATGTAAACCATACTCAGTTAAACTTTTGAATGTCCCATTGGTTACATCAGTAGTCCCAACACAGTTTAAAAGCACAAGCCCCCTGTATAATTAAGAGAGAAGTTACATACCCTCAACATACAATGGTACCAAATAGTATTTCATTCCAAAGAGGAGGAATGGGAGCATATCCAGGAAATACTGGTCTAACACAAGACAGAAAACTAGCAGGACAAACTCCAAATCCAGCAGCTCCATGTCCAACAGATGGACTTCTCATTGAAACCAAAGGATTATCTCACCCCTCCAATGAAGTGGCCCACTAAATATGTGAGGTTGATGTCAGTCTTCCAGGGGTCTTTTGAGCTGATTAGATTAGGTAGAAAGATCAGCAGTCAAGACACTCTGTCTTCTGCTCATAGGACTGTAAAGGAGGTTTTGCTTTCCCTATGATTGAGCCTCAAGCCAGAAATGATACCACAAGGCTCACAACATTCTCTTCTTTACAGTAGCTTACCTGGAATAGAGTGCATGTTTCCATAGCAATCTTGGGCAAATAAAACATGCTTTTGAAAAACAACTGATTGCTTGAGAAAACAGTAAATCACAAATTTTGGTTTGTAGTACACAAAAGCTGATTGATTGTTCATCAACATAGTAACAGTAACATATTAAATCATAAATGATTTTATGTATTTTCTTGTATACTTTATTGCTAATCATTTTGAACTTCTTGTTTGAACAAGACTTTGCTGCTCTTTGTTATTTTCTTTGTGGTTACTGATTCGTGATGACTGTCATAGTTTGACAGATATATAACCATTTATCTGAGAATAAAATTTTCTTTACATTATCTCTGTCTGACTGAGACCCCTCTGACCCTAGCCTGGTTTCAATTTCCATGGATCTCATTTGATGAACTTCACAGTGGTTTGTAACTGAAGGCACTTACAGAACACATTATTCTATTGAGCTGGCTCCTCCCATGGTATACAATTCTCTTTGGTGTTATCTCCCATGCTGGCTCTTCACTTCTCAATGGCAAATCAGGCTTTAACTCCACAGCACAAAATATCCCTCTCTGTGCCTCTCTGTAGTTCTCCTGCCACGTACTATCTGACTTCTGTCATTCTATGAAATATTGGAGAAGGGACTCATGACTTCCTCCCTCTTGCATCTTTGATGCTTCCAAAATGGGACCACTTGGACAATGCTGCCAAGTTCTGCTATAATGTCCAGGTGGAGATTGGTCCTCTCAATTCATAGCTCGTTCAATTTCTGGGTGCTGACAAGAGAAAAATCTCTCTTGGGCCTTTACTTTAGAGTAACATGCAGTTCCTTTGGAATTCTGACATTCTGCTCTTCCCTTCAAAAGCATTTGCATTCTTATTTTAGTGTGAGTGTGTGTGTGTGTGTGTGTGTGTGTGTGTGTGTGTGTGTGTGTAAACATGTCAGCGGATACTATGTGTACTTGCAGAGGACCAAGGGTGAATTTGGGAATCATTCTGGGTTGCTTCTACCTCCTTTTTGCTTTGCTCTGAGATTTCCAGGCTTTGCCCACCAAGGCCAGAAGTTCAGGCTGTTGCCATTTCCATCTGGTATTTTTATGTGAGTCCTGGGATCCAAACTCTGGATTTTCTGTTTGTGAGACAGAGCACTAACCCCTGAGGTTTAACTCTTCAAGTTTACCATGGCATCTTTCATCATCAAACCTCACGGTTTTCATCTTTTTCCTGCCTGATTCCTTGCTCTTTTTCATAGCTATATACAAGACCACTAAAAAGTAGCCATGCCACATTGTCAAGACTGCCTTGCCTTAAAGGCTACTGGGTCCTTGTACGTCATCGGAGAGGAGGGCCCAGAGGAAAATCAGTCATGCACAAGAAAGGACTCTCTGGGAATTGGGGTGGGAGGCACTGGGGGATGGGGAGGGAGAGGGGTGGGGAGGGGGAGCAGGGGGTACGGGGGGAGGAGGAGGGAGGGAGGGAACTGGTGTACCTAATAAGTTTGTATGAGCTGAAATAAAAAAAAAAAAAAAAAAAAGACTGCCTTGCCTTGAAACTTCCTCTGTGAAACACAGGAATTTAACTTTAGGTAAGCTTTCAGTTTGAAGGCAAAACTTGATCAAACATTCTACCAATACATCACTCCATTTGCCCCTCATGTAGTTCCCAACACAGTCACTGTTGCTCTCTGGACCATCACACACTGTGCTTTTACTGTCTGCATCTCTAAGAGCATCACTCTCTTCATAGCTCTCACTAGTATAGCCCTTTAGGCCAAGTCTCCAAGATGCAAAGGTTTTACCAGCAAAATTCCTCAACTTCTATGTATTTCTCCAAACAAACGTCTCAAAAGTCACACCAGTCACATCATAGCAATGGTCATACTGCTAAGTACCAACCTCTCTCAGCTTCATAAGCAACAACTTCACATTTTGGTACCAGATTCTCAGTCTCACACAGCAATGCCCTATTCCTGGTACCAAATTCTTTACAGGTTACCCTTTCTTTGTTGCTGTGAGACAACCCCTGAAGTCAAGGGGCTGAATAGAAGAAAGGGAGATTGATTCACCTTATGGTTCCAGAGGGGAAATATAGTCCTTCAAGGTGGAAAAGTCCTGGCATGTGGCAGAAACTGGAGGTGGCCTAAGTCATTGAAGACATCAAAGGAGCGAGAGCTTCTGCAAGCTCAAGTGCAGACTAACTGAAGCAAAATTAAGAAAACTCAATGCCCACCCCTTGTGACTGCCTTCCTCCAAAAGGGCTCTAATTCAAAAAGGTGACTTGACTTCCCAAACAACTAAAGATTCAACCACATGAGACTGTGAGGCACAACTCACATTTTACTATGGCAATGCTCTAAACAATAAATTAAATGAAACAATTTCTCTTTTTCTCCTTCCTTTTCTTTCTGTTTTGTCTTTCTACAGCATCCAAGGTTGGCCCCAGGCTGCTGATTTTCCTATGCCAGCTTACTGGTGGTGAGATTACAGGATGAGATACCCAAGAGCTTGCAGTAGCTGATCTCTCAGGAGGCTGACAAGCTCTAGGAAGCAAGGTTAGTATAAGCAGACTCTCGGCTCCTCTACCCAAGGAACATTGGTAAACCATTATTGCCATTTCCCGCATTCTTGCTTCCCATGCAATTATAACAGCTTCTGAGAAAATCACCTATTTCGAGAAAGAACCAGATCATGCCACTGATATGAAGTTAGATAAGAATAACCACAGTTTCTTCTTAGTAGCAATGAGAGCACTGTAACATTTAATTAATAACACTTAAAACATCTGTCAAGTCAGAAAATAGTAATGGTGGCTAGGTGACTAAGAGAAGAAAGTCAAGGCCAAGAATTAGCAATTCAAGAGTTATGGATGGTCAAAGTGGAGCTTCAGCCATCTCTAACTGGCTGAACATTTAAACAATACATGACCTTCTTCCTGGATCTCCAGGGGATATGCATGTGGGTCTTCCGTGACAACACAGACAACTGACCAAACTTATAGCAATAAACTTTTGCTATGGCCCTATTGAAAACCCCAAGAATCCACAACTTATTTTCTCTCTTGGGAACCCCTCCTATTCTTGGGGCTTTTTCTTACTTTTATTTTCTTTCTTTTCTTTAGTACCTTTTAATAACATTTGCATGTGCTTTATATACTCTCATGAGTGTCGTGGTCTTGAATTTTCACTGGGAGACACAGTGATATCATGAGTGATTGTCCCAGACTGATACTTAGTGACCATGAGTATGTGGCACTGTAAGTCCTCGGGTCAACCACAAGGTCCCACTGCCCCTAAATTTCTTGTTTCAGTTAAGATCTCTCAGAATTCATATTCCCAACTGAGGTAGACATGCAGTTCTAAAAATGGATTGTAGATGGCGATGTAGACTTAATCATGAGTGTTTTAGCTGTGTTAGCATCCACTGCTCTAGAAATAAAGTAAAATTTGAGAACAATGTAATAAGGTTCATTAACAATTTAGAAAAATTTTCTAGATCACACAGGCATTTAATGAGAAGGTTTATAAGGAAGAAAAACATTTTTAAATTTCTAATTTTATTCTCTGTAAAATAGTGTTCCTATATTGAATGGGAACACAAAAAAGAGCTCCAGGCAAAGTCTGAGTCCTTACACCTCATCAGAGAGGATGATCCAGAGGGAAGTTTGACACGCACACAACAGGATGTTCCAAGAATGGGGGGGGTTACTGGGAGAAGGGGAGGGAGGGGCGGAAGGTAAGGGAAAAGGAGGGAAGGAATAAGGAGATCTAGGGAGGGATGGAGAGGAATGGGGTACCTATCAACTTTATATTAGTGGAAGAAATAAATGAAAACATTTTATTCTCTGTAAAATAATAGATATATTAGGATGTTCACTCTGTTGCCAGAATTAAAGGGAAAAGATGCCCAACACAGCTGATGCCCAGTTCAGCATTTGGAAGGCTGAGCCAGAAGAACTCACACAAGGAGATCAGCGTGTAGTACACAGTGAGACTGTTTTTGTTTTGTTTTGGTTTGATTTTTAATTCGAGGCTAACAGGTAGGGAGATATACAAGTGCTTATGATTTTCACCTCTGCAGGATTTTTCTTTGTTTTGTTTTGCTATCCTGGATTTCACTTTTTGGCCCAGATGGTGTCCAACTGGAGATCATCTTCTATCTTCCTCCTTAGTATTGGGGTTATAGTTGTGTACCCCATTCCTGGATCTCTAGTTATACCTAGTGTGGAGGAGGAAGTAGTCTCTCCAGTTATTGAATACTCTTTAAAAAAATCGTGTTTGAACTTTCAGAAACATAGTCTGACAAGATAGCTCAGCATGCAAGGTACAGATCATAAGCTTGGCAACATGAGTTCTGTCCACAGAAGCCCACATGGTGGAAAGATAGAAGTAATTTCTGAAAGTTGTTCTCTGTCCTCTACCTTTGTGCACTATGTCATGGGATGCATGAGCTCTTTCTCTCTGTTTGTCTTTCTCCCTCTCATCCTCTTTCAAACAAATAAATACTTTTTAAAACTTCTAGAAATATAACTTTTAATATTAAAATGAGAGATGAATACAAAGATGTGAGAGGCATTCTATTGTTCTCCTGTAAATTAATTTATTGCAGAAAATAGAATTTGAGGTTGCATGGTAAGTGAAATCTAATCTTCTATAATAGCTCTCTGTTAGAGTCTTCTTTAGCCTCAAAGCATGAACTTTCTGGGTCTAGATTTTTCCTACTATAATATTCAGTACGGTCCGAATTCAATACAGTAGTCAATACAATATCTGGATGTGGTGGTCCATAGTACCTATCTCTCAAGTACTTGGAAGGTTAAAGAGGAGGATGATAAATGAAGGCCAGCCTGGGCTACATTGGAAGACCCTGTCACAATAAGCAAACAAACAAAAAACAGTTGTCACTAGAGATGCGCTTATGGAATTCAAACCTGTTTTCTTCAACACGGTCTTCTATGCACAACAAAGACCTGTCAGATCAAAGATAGTTGAAGGAATGAAAATAGGACTGGGTCAATAACATTAACAAAAAAGCTACTTAGCTTCACTAAAAACCCAATGAAGAGCCTAAGCAGATGGATCAATACATAAGAGCTTTTGCTGTGAATGTGAGAAGACCTAAGTTCACATTCCCAGAATAAAGTCAGAAATGTCTGTATCTACTTGTAACTTTGGCGTTAGTAAGTGGAGACAAACAGACCTTGGTTTAGCTTTTTGGTTAGCATAGCCAAACAAAGCTTCAAGTTGAAGGTTCAATAAAAGACCATGTCTCAAAAAATAAGGTGAAGAATGTTAGAGGAAAAGACCTATATCAACCTCTGGCCTCTGCATGTATGTACACAAGTACCCACACATACATATGAAAAAGTATGTAGAGTGGTCATTAGAAAATAATAAGTAGGTGTAGTGGAACAGACCTGTAATCTCAGCACTTGAGAGGTAGAGAGAGGAGAATGAGGAGCTTAAGGTCATCTTCAGATTCATAGCAAGTTCAAGATCAGCCTGGACAATATATTGCTAGTGTTTCAAAAACAAACAAACAAACAAAACATCAACAATAAAATCTGACACCTGAGGAGAGACAGAAATTAGAACAAAATGTAAGATCCCTATCATCAAGGTTACTACATTAAAAGCTACCAAGACCATGGTAAGTGTTTGTATTCTAGATCATTCCATGTGTCTTCACATTCTTGTGAAGTACTTGGAGGTACTGCATTCATTAAAAGAGCAATCTGGCAGTGCTCAGTAAATAAGACTTACACATTTGTGGTTTTTTCTTTAAGGCAGAATCTCACTATATCCCAGTCTAGCCTAAAACTCAGTGTAATCTTTGTACCTCAGCTTCTGCTGTGGACCATATTATCTATAGGGATTGTAGACATGAGTTGTCATGCCCAGATGACTCACACATCTTCAGTTGGTTTATTACTTTCTGTTTCGTGAACAAATAGCTGACAAAAGTTACTGAAGGGAAGAATGATTTCTTTTGTTTCTGGTTTTCAGAAGGTTTGGTCCTTTATAGTGAGGAGGCATGATGGAGAAAAGCAGTTCACATCGTGGGAGGCCAAGAAAGAGAGAAAAGTTTCAGTAAGAGACCAGAGCTAGGCATAGGTTCAAAATATACACATTCACGGTTAACTACTGTCTTAGACTCAGCCCCACCTCCTACCTTCTACCATCTTCTAAAAACATCATAATGCCACAAACCCACTGAAGGATTGATCATTACGTCAGCTCCACATGATCTAATTGCCTCTGTGTGTGTGTGTGTGTATGTGTTTGCATCACAGGGCATTGTGTGTCCCTGTGAAAGACCAGAGGTGATTTGGCAGTCATCCCAGATTGTTTCTTCCTATTTGCTTAGCTCTAGATTCCAAGGCTTCAGCTTGCAGAGCTGAAAGTACAGGCTGCCGCCATTTGCACCTGGTGTTTTTACTTGGAATCCAGGGATTCCATCTCTTCACCCCGGAAATGACTCTTGAAATGTCACTACTAAAAAAAAAAAGAGTCATTGTTGACACATCTAAAGTTGTGGTTCACTAGCCCCACAACTGCTTCTTAACATAATCAAATTAACAATTCAACTTAACTTTCACAATGGCACAATTCTATTCAGGTATATGTATCCTAGAGAAATTCTTCTGCAAGGTCTTAAAAGACTACTGCATGTCCTGATGGCAACCACCTGTGATCTGAAAGTTCCCTCACAGCTCAGAAGAGGTCTAGTGTACAGGGAGACTTGCCAGAGGATAATGTGTAGAGATACAAACAGCAAGTGAAATGTGCACATAAAGATCTTAAAATATTGCAAATGGACAGACAATGCTGAATAGAATTAGATACTTATCCTGATACCTTTTAGAATTGAAAATATATGTACAGCATTTGTTGTAGCAGCACATATACTAAAATTGGAATGATACAAAGAAGATTCGCATGGCCCCTGTACAAGATGACTGCTACAGTCAGCCTGCAGCATTGCTGATAAATGGCCATCAAATGGCTTAATGGAACAAGGGTTTATTCCCTTAAGATTCCTGGTTACAGTTCTTAGTCCAGCTTGACGGGAGAGCATGCACCAACACCAGGGCCAAGGGAACTGGCCACATTATCACCACATAACAGCTGAGAGAGGGACAATCCTTACTTGCCATACTAGCATGTCTGTCCAAGTGTACAGAAGGATGCCAACTATCTCAAATAGCTCTCCTTGACTTATTCCAGGGCCTAGTCCCACCCACCATGGGCTGGACCTTCCCTATCAGCTAAACAATCTCTTGCAGTTTGCTCTGGGCTTAAATCAACTATTAATTCTCTACAAATGTG
Source organism: Typhlomys cinereus (assembly GCA_023101885.1). Taxonomy (NCBI): domain Eukaryota; kingdom Metazoa; phylum Chordata; class Mammalia; order Rodentia; family Platacanthomyidae; genus Typhlomys; species Typhlomys cinereus. The sequence goes on along the minus strand of JALPQD010000090.1, from coordinate 186,944 downwards.
CCCAGAGCTCAAACCCTCAACAGTCAAGTTGACACCTGTGCTTAACTATCACAATGCCATAAAAATCCACAAATAATTCCATTAAAAAGGCATAGAGGAGAAGCTACTTAAGATAGATGGATGCAGAAACAAATATTTAAAATGTAATTCTGGAGTGGAAGAGATGGTTTGGTGGGTAAGATGCTTTCATGAAAGACTGAGTTTGACCCTCAGAACCAATGAAAAGGTGAGAGGAGACAGCCAAGGGCACCAAGATGTCCTTTAACCTGCACCCACGTGCCAAAGAGCACACACACACACGCGCGCGTACACACACACACACAGAGGCACATGATAATAAATGCAACAAGTTAAAAATAAAATATTAATCAGAAGAATTTCCATAGAAATAGAATAGACAAAGGGAAATAATAAATAAGGGAAATAATTAACTAATAATTATAATATGCTACAAAAAACCTTATGAATAGGAAATTGACATTTAAAGTTAAAATCATACCAAACTGAATATTCTTTGATACAAGTAATGTAGACATAGATTAGAAATATGGTGATTCTTTTTTTTTTTTTTTTAACAAATCTTTTTTTTAAAATTTATTTATTCAGGGCTGGAGAGGTGGCTCAGGGGTTAAGCCTCCGCCTTGCAGGCGGAAGGTCCTGAGTTCGGATCCCAGATCCCACGTATAGACGCCAGGCGGAAGCAGGGGCGGCCTGCGCTTCTGGCCCTGGTAGGGCGGAGCCTGTGAATCCCTGGGCAGAAGGAGGTGGAGGCGTCTATGGTGGTTCCTGAATTCGTCCGTGGTTCTACACAGACACAGTCAGACACACACACACACACACACAAGCACGCACATGCACACAGTTGAATAAATAATAAAAAAAAATTTTAAAATTTATTTATTCAATTGTGCGTGTGTGTATGTATGTGCGCGTGCATGTGTATATGTGTGCGTGCATGTGTGTATGTGCGCGTGCATGTGTGTATGTAGAACCACGGACAAATCGGGAACCACCATGGACGCCTCCACCTCCTTCAGCCCCAGGATTCACAGGCTCCGCCCTACCAGGACCAGAAGCGCAGGCCGCCCCCTGCTTCCACCTGGGCTTCCGCCTGGCGTCTATACGTGGGATCTGGGATCCAAACTCAGGACCTTCTGCCTGCAAGGCAGAGGCTTAACCCCTCAGCCACCTCTCCAGCCCGAAATATGGTGATTCTTAATGGGCACAAGGTTTTTCTTTTCTCAACCCAACCTAAATGCTGCTTTCTTCATTTCCTTACTTGGATATATGTGTTCAAAACCAAGGTTTGGATAAGACATGGTGTCACATACCAGTAATTCTAGAGCACAAGGGGATGAGCCAGGAAGCCAACCTGGGTTACGTAGTAAGTTCCAGAACAGTGTGAACTGAACAATGAGAAATTACTCAAAATTACAACAAGATAAATAAAGGAAATTATGAATATATAATAAATAAAATAAACCTGAAATTCTCAATTAGTACCAGTTTGAATTAAGTTTGATCATAGGTTATGATCCAGGCCCACTGAATCTTGCTGGTAAAGGCAGGTAGGACTTTGGCAATAAACAAGAGAATTAGACTTAGTAATTAATTTACGTAACCTTATTTGAAACAAGGAGACACTTTCTACAGTGAATAGAAAATACCAAGAAATAGATATTTCCTTCTATGCAATCCATGCCCTTCTATTGCCTGATTGAATAAAAATCCAAGAGATTCCATCAATGCCTGTATTAGTCAGAGTTCTCTGAAGAAACAGAATCTATAGAATGCAATATACGAAAATAAGTTTATTAAAATAACTCACAATAAAAAAATAGTGTCCTTCAAAGTAGCTGCCTGCGGCCACCTCACTCTTGACTGGAATATTACACAAAGTAAAGAGATCCCAAGAAGGTCTCAAGCCCTTGCTTCTCTGGAGGGTCAAGAAACAATGCTGTGGCTCTGCCCCCGGCGTCCCGACCTCGCGGAGCCCGCGGCGACCCCCGGCTCGCGGCGCGCCCGGGCCAGCAGCTCGCGCGCCCATGGCTTCCGGGAGCGCCTGGGCCCTCCGGGCCGCCAGCCCCGCCGCCCCCGCACGGCGCCTTCTGCAAGGGGCTGTCTCGCACCCTGCTCGCCTTCTTCGAGCTGGCCTGGCATCTGCGCATGAACTTCCCGTACTTCTACATGGCGGGCTCGGTCATCCTCAATATCCACCTGCAGGTACATATTTAGCTAGAGCCGGGACGGCGCGCCGGCCTCCGGGGACGCGCAAGATGGCCGACTCCCAGGAGGCATCGCGGCCGAGGGGAGCCGCGGAGGTCTCGCGAGATTTCGTGCGTTGGGGACTCGCTTCTCGCGGTCAGCCTGGGTGCGGTGGAAATCTGGAGCGCTCCGGGGCGGGGAGAGAACCGAGATGGTTCCTGCAGCGGGACGCCTCAGCTGAGACCTCCGGAAGTGCTTAAGAAGCTGTGCATCTGTAAATCGCGACCAAAGGCATGGAATGCATTATTTAAAAAAAAAAAAATGTAAAAGAAGTCTTTAATTTTTCCAGAAAATGAATTTACAACAGAACTTCCGGCCTAAATTTTCAAATTTAACTTAAGGACAGTCGAATTGGATTGTAAGCCTGACATTGAATGAGAAGCCGATAATAGTGAGAATATGATGCGGACAACATGTGTTTTTTTTCATCTCACAAGAACAAATGGAAATCTTTGGTCGACAGAAAAAGCAGCCTCCAAAGGCGAAATGTGGAAATGCTGCAGGATTTTTAACAAATGTTGGGAAGAGTGAAAAAACAGACTTTTGAGTGTCCCTGTGACCAGTGCTTGGCTTAAGTAAGACCTTGGGGCAGTGGCTCAGTGGGAAGGCTCTAGCCTAGCACACCTGTAGTCATTGGATCGGTTTCCAAGCCTGTCAGAAAAAAGAACAAAGACTTTGAAGCCAAAGAAAAGGAAAGCGGCTCATGACTTGAGTATTGAGTGAATAACATTTAAATAATGGTCGTGTGCGTGCTGTTTGGCTGTCATTTACAGAAATTGCCTAATTTTGCTTATACAATAAAATGCAAATGTTATAAGCATTGATGTAATGCTGCAGTGGACAGAGGGTGCAGGAAGTAAATGGTTGTGTCCTTGTAAAGTAGGAAGTTGATAATTTAATCTGTTGTGAATGGAAAAGAGCATTTTATTACTCGTGAGACAGTCATAAAGTTTCTAGAATAGTAATATAACCATACTAAATGGCAAGGGGTAACCATGTGAAGACAATAGAAAATGTCCAAGATGAAGTGTTCATTCGAGTGGAATGTGTCAAAGAAAGACATTACCCTATGGACATGAATGTTTACTAGAGATATTTCAACATCTGGGTCAATTGGTAATTGCAGGTTTCATTAAATGAAAATTGAGGTCATTGTAAGCCCCATGAAAAATAAAATGGCCAAAATCTACCAAAAAAAAAAAAAAAAAAAAAAGAAAAAGAAACAATGCTGTGGAAAAGACAGAGCTCAGAGTCAGCCAAGGACGGAGGCAGCAGCAGCAACAAGAACAAAGAAGGCCACAATACTCTAAAAGTGAATGACATGCACAGAGTGGACTCTACCAGGAGTCAACACAAGATAAAGGAAGAGCAAGTCTCTCCTCCTTGCCATTAACCTTTCACAGCTTTGTCCCCAAATGTCTGGGGCTGTCAAGTTAAAACCAAAATGCAACCATAACAATGCCTTTGCAAAGGATACAATTATTACCTTACCAGTACTAACCTCTGAACAAACTAATTGGATTTGGATTTCTGAGCTCTGGTGGAGGTTATCGCTCTCTGTGGACCAACACTGGAAAAAGTACCTCAGAGGAGTGTCTATCCAGATTCCCAGCTGCTAGCAGACATGAACCCAGAACTGGCTTGGGCCTGGGCACTAAATAATTCAATGCACTGAGGTGCTGTTGCAGTGGTCCCAGAGGCAGAGAGATGTGAGGGTCTGTTCAGTCACTGCTGGATGGACATGCACCTGGTGCTGAGAGGTGACATAAACGCTGTAGAGAGCCATGGGTGGAGAAGCTGGTGGTTGAAACTGCAAAGAAACTCCAGTCACCTCAGGAAGAAACAGACACAGCTATTAATGGGGTCCACCATGCCCTGAGCCAGCTGGGAGATGAAAATCCTTTGGAAGTGGAGAGAGGCATCATACTCTAAGTGTCTCCTGGAATCTTGGTTGCCCCCAGAAGCTGCTGAAAACTGAGATGTCCATCAGGAAGGAAACTAGAAAGGAAAGGAACTGAAGCCCTGCGGATGGTTCACAATATGATGCCCTTCAATCCATGCCAGGGAAGGAGCCTGAGAAATCCCAGTGGGGTCCCTCATCCTGTCCCTGCAGACTTTTGTACTGGTGCTCTACCCTACATGCCCAGGAGTCTTGAAGTCTCTGACATTCTTTATTTTCTTCTTGTCCTGAATAGTTGAAAGGTTTTTTGATTTGAAAAATCTCTTCTCATGCAATTAATATTTAAGGCATTTTCTTTTAAATCTGTGTAGAATCACTATGGTTTTGATTGAAATTGTACATGATGATGATATTAAGGATTTTACTCTCTTAATTGTGTAAGTTCCTTTTAAAAAAATTTTGAGTCTAGGTCTGGAGAGGTGGGTCAGGGGTTAAGCCTCTGCCTTGCAGGTGGAAGGTCCTGAGTTCGGATCCTTAGACCCCACGTATAGACGCCAGGCTGAAGCGGGGCGGCCTGCATTTCTGGTTCTGTTAGGGCGGAGCCTGTGAATCCCGGGGCAGAGTAAACAAGGAGGAGGTGGAGGTCCATGGTGGTTCCCGAGTTCACCCGTGGTCTTTCACACACACACACACACACACACACACACACACACACACACACACACACAATTGAATAAATAATAAAAAAATTTGAGTCTAGAACTAGAAGTAGGCCGGGCAGTAACCCAAATCTTTAAAAATGGATGTGGCCTGTGTCAAGCCACCAAAGATCCCCAAAGCACTCCTAAGTTCTTTCTCCCACCAGACCCTCTCACATATACAGCCATTTCTCCATCTCCAAGGTGTGTTTGGCAACCATCTGCTCTTGGCTTTCTCCCTGGGAAAGCTGGGCGACAGCTTGGTCACAGTCTGGGTTTCTGTGAAGTGTGATTTACTGTTCAGGAAGTGTGACCAGACCTACAATGCTTACTCTTCCATGTAAGTAAACTCAACCAGTACAGAAAAATTTATGTGCATAAAGGAAAGAGATTGCCCCTGACACAGAAGGGATGAAGATCTTGCTAAGGATACTCACATCATTTCCCAAATACTTGTCATCCTAAGCAGAAGCTGACAGCTTTCCAGACATGCACATTGGACCATGTTATATCCACTGAAGACTTACAGACCACCACAGAGTAAGCCATTTAAGAGTAAAGAAGTCCTGCATTGATTAAGCATGTGACCATGAGTGACTAGTGCCGCAAAAGTCGCTCAGTGCTGAACTTCAGGAATTTAGGAGTTTATACAGGGGGAAAAACATGCAAAAATCACAATAGTTGAGTGAGATTTAGGTTAAAGAGATCTTGTAACTGTAGTTATTTTGAAAGCGTTTTGGTTACATACAGAGATTGTTTTATTATCCATCGCAGAGTTATTTTGCTTATATATGTCTATGGTCAGTGTCGAGCGAGATAAGTCCCTAAAATGCTGGGAAGAAATTTACAGATGCAGCTTTTGGGGCGGAGCGGGGAGGACAATGGAAGAGAAGGCTTGTGGCTGGAAAAAAATGTCTGCAGAAGACACGAAATGGAGTCATGGGCTAGATCCTGAGGAGATGGCATTATCTCTGCTACTTCATTGCAGTTCAAATGAGTTGTAGTCTGGCAGAGAATCAGAAGAGTGAAGATAAACCTAGTAAACTAAAGAGGCAAGTCTCAGGATAGCCAGGGGCACTGCATTCCACCAGAACTTTAGCTGTGATAAGGAGACATAATGATTATTTTCTTAACTTTTTAAAATATATTTCAGAGTGGAGAGTTGAGAAAAGGATGTGCCATCATTAATGGGTGGAGGTCAGACGACAGCTGTCCTTCCTTTACAACATGTGGGCTTCTGGGAGCTGAACTCAAGTCACCAGGTTTTCCAGCAGGCCCCTTTCTCCTGAACCATCTCACAAGGCCGCCCATAACATTTCCATCGTCCCTGGTTTTACATGGGTCATTCCTAGCATGTGCAGCCAGTGCCACCACCATCACAATTCTTTTCCTCGTCTAAAGCTGAATCTTTTTACTCTTTAAACCAAAACTCACAGTTTCTTTCCCTCCATCTCTGGAATTCACCACTCTACATTGTCTCTCTGAGATCCCCACTGCCCCATACAGCTGAAGTAAATGTCCCCACAGTGTGTTTCTCATTGTCTCTGTCTTTTCACTGAGTAACCTGCACCCCTGGTTTGCTTGTATTTTTCCATAGTCCTCAGCAATGAAGTGATGCGTGGAGCACATCTAAGACACTAAACTCTGTTACATTTCTGGTAGTTTTTTTGTGATCGTGAATGATATTGATATAGCTGTTGTTACTCCCCCGCTCACTTCCTATTCTTGCTCCCTCCTGCCAGGATGGGGGATTTTAGGTTGTCTATAGGACTGAGTCACTGCCCCACCCCTTCAATTTCTTGTACCACTACCTAAGAGAACGTTCTTAAATTAACAAGTGTCCTGCGGCTTGATTTAAATCGATATTTCCTGAGGAAGGCAATTCAGTCAACTTTTCCTGCCCACATGTATTATGTGCTTTATTTTCACTTTACTGCTTGATCTTGACTGACTTTGAGGTATACAGATATCTGGGAGCCTAAATGCAAGTCACCAGCTGTATTCCTGACTTTTTTTTTTTAAAGAGAGAGAGGGTCTCAGTAGCCCAGACTGACCTTGAACTCCTGATCTCCTGCCTCTACCTCCTAAAATTCTGAGAGCTGGGATTACAGATGTAAAGCCATTATTTATAAATGCTGACATTTGAATTTTGAAAAGTTCCAAACAATAAACAGTCTTAAGTCTTTGAAAGATGTTTAGTTAGAAATGCAAAGTTAAAACAAACAACTGACTATTTTAAAACAAAGAGATATGGAGAATTACTGGCACACTTTATATATCATGCATTAACGAGAATAGAAAAATGTAAAAAATACATTACTATATTGTATACAATAATATGATAATGACATACACTTCAGAATACGTTGTGATCATAAACATTATTTCCAGGAGGATCATACTGATTAGCAATTGAAAATCAACTAGTATCATTCACTGCATTAACAAAACAGAGGAGTGAAACTATAGCATGCCTTAGTAGGTGTAGAAAAACCTACCTGGGCACAGAGGCCATAGTTCCATGAGGAAGTCTTGGAACTGAGCTGCTGTGAAGTGCCTCGCTGCCAACAGGTGGCAGTGCATGCAATATTTTGCATTTTGAGGGGGTGGTTTTTTACTTGATCAAAAGTTTATTTTGGATCCTCATAGCAAAGAGTAGTTCTTTAGCAGACTCGAATGTTGAGTAGGCCTAAATCCTGCTGATTCAGGGAAATGATTGAAAGCAAAGCCCAAGGAGATTAATCTAAGAGTGCGGCATCCCTCCTTCTAGCCCCTCCTACAAGGGGAAAGCATCCTCCACTCCTCTGACCTGGCAAAGCCACCTTCCCTCCATCTTTCCGACATTTCTCTTTTTGCTGAACCTTTTATTTTCCTCTGTGTGTGTGTGTGTGTGTCCGTGTGTGTGTGCGTGTGTGTGCGTGTGCGTGTGCGTGTGCGTGCTTACTTGCTTGCTTGTTAGATGTCGTGCCATCTACTCAGGGCTCCTTGCAGGATTGCAGCAGCTTCATTTCCACCCAGCTGAGTTTTCTTTTTCTGACAGCAGCCCAGTGACTGGCTCGTGGGCACGTGTTTTGCCAGCTGCCCTGCATGTGACGTCTATACAGAGGAGCCCAGTTTGAAGCAACGTCAGTGCAGCCCGTCCTGGCAGTCTGTGGTGGCTCAGGGACACACAGCCCAGCCCGGCTTCTTCTTCACGAGGAACCAAGTACCTAAGGAAGTTGCATCTAGGTGGCGGGACCTGGGTTCTCTCCACCTGAGGTTTCCATTTCTCCATTTATGATGCCTGCTGTTCCTCGCCCCTGATCCTTGTGCGGTAAGGAATATAACCTAATCGAGAAACGAAACACCTCAGCCTCATCACGGTTCCCTGACTTCAACATTGAAGGAGCCTGAGCAGGAATACTTGGGGTTAATGAACTTTTATATCCCTTACATCTCGGCAGCAATAGGGACAGTTGGCATCTGTAAGCTAATTATGACCCAAAGAGAGAAGCGCCCGCAGTTAAAAAGGCAAAGCACAGAAAAAAGAAACTTGGGCTCTGAAAAGAACAACTGCTCGGTTGCTGGCTTGTAATACCCCAATCCTGACCTGGAGGAGCAGTCCTTCTTTGCATGGGCTTAGTGAACCTCAGGGCCCACAAGGATGGTCCCCAAATGCAGCGACCTGAGCAGAACTGAGCAGCGTTTTCATTGGGCACATCATCAACTATCAACTCAAAATAGACACAAGGAAAGCAAATAAGGCTAAATGTTAAAAAACAGATGTTGGAAGCCCACAGCAAGGATTATGCTCAATGGGGAACAATTGGAAGCATTCCCACTTCGATCAGGAACTAGACAAGGCTGTCCACTCTCACCACTTCTATTCAATATTATACTTGAAGTGTTAGCTGAAGCCATAAGACAAGAAAGGGACATAAGAGGGATTCAAATCGGCAAGGAAGAAGTCAAGCTATCCCTATTTGCAGATGACATGATCTTATATCTGAGTGATCACAAAAACTCCACCAGGAAGCTCCTGGAACTAATTGAGAAGTTCAGCAGGGTGGCAGGATACAAAATAAAATCAGAGGCCTTCCTATATGCCCAGAATGAAAGAAGTGAAAAAGCCATGAGAGAAACAATCCCATTTACTATAGCCCCTAAAAAAATGAAATACCTTGGTATAAACCTAACTAAGGAGGTAAAAGACCTTTACAATGAAAACTTTAAAACCCTAAAGAAAGAAATAGCAGAAGACACCAGAAGGTGGAAAGACCTCCCTTGTTCCTGGATTGGCAGAATCAACATCATGAAAATGACCATCCTACCAAAGGCAATATACAGATTCAATGCTATACCAATCAAAATCCCAAAGCAATTATTCAAAGAAGTTGACCAAACAATCTCAAAGTTCACATGGAGGCACAAAAGACCCAGGATAGCAAAAACAATCCTGAGTATCAAAAACACAGCTGGAGGTATAACCATACCAAACCTTAGTCTATACTACAAATCCATAGTTGTAAAGACAGCCTGGTACTGGCTCCAAAATAGACACACAGATCAATGGATAAGGATTGAAGACCCAGATATAAGCCCACAAAGTTACAGCCATTTGGTCTTTGACAAAGGGGCCCAAAGAATCCAATGGAAAAAGAACAGCATCTTCACAAATGGTGCTGGCAAAACTGGATCTCCACATGCAGAAGATTAAAGCTGGACCCATACTTGTCACCATGTACAAGACTTAATTCCAAATGGATCAAGGACCTTGATATCAGGCCAGAGACTATAAAAACCATAGTTGAAAGGATAGGGAACTCCCTCGAGGTGATTGGGCTAGGCCAACAGTTCCTAAACAGATATCCAATGGCACAGTCACTGCTACCAACTCTCAACAGTCATGGAATCAGCCCAAATGTCCAACAGTTGACGAGTGGATAAGGAAACTGTGGTACATCTATACAATGGAGTACTACTCAGCCATCAAAAATGATGAATTACTGGAATTTGCTGAGAAATGGATGTCATTAGAAACAATTATATTAAGTGAAGTATCCCAGACCCAGAAAATTAAGTGCCGTATGTACTCCCTAATAGGTGGCTCCTAGTACCAAACCCACCCAGCCCACCTAGAGACAGTAATTCCAAGGATTATGAACAGGAGGGATGGGGTAGGAGTGAAATTAAAGAGCTTCTGTTCAGATAAAGAGATTATAACACGAGCTCAAAGGCAACCCACAGAATGGGAGAAAATCTTCACTAACCACATATCTGATAGAGGTCTATTGTCCAGAGTGCACAAAGAACTTAGAAAACTAAACACCAAGGAAACCAATGGCCCAATTAAAAAATGGGCCCTGGAACTTAAAAGAAACTTTACCAGGGATGAAATTAAAATGTCTAACAAATATCTTAAAAAATGCTCCACTTCTTTAACCATCAGGGAAATGCAAATCAAAACTTCCCTGAGATATCATCTCACCCCGGTCAGGATGGCAAAAATCCACAATTCTAACAACGACAAATGCTGGAGAGGATGTGGAGAGAGGGGAACTCTCCTACATTGCTGGTGGGAATGCAGGCTCATACAGCCACTCTGGCGAGCCGTCTGGAGATTCTTAAAGAAATTAAAGATTGATATGCCATATGACCCTGCTATTCCACTTTTGGGAATAACCACCCATACAGCAGAGGTTCACCTCGATAGCACAAGTGTGACCATGTTCATAGCAGCACTGTTTACAATAGCAAAGTCATGGAATCAGCCCAAATGTCCAACAGTTGACGAGTGGATAAGGAAACTGTGGTACATCTATACAATGGAGTACTACTCAGCCATCAAAAATGATGAATTACTGGAATTTGCTGGGAAATGGATGTCATTAGAAACAATTATATTAAGTGAAGTATCCCAGACCCAGAAAATTAAGTGCCGTATGTACTCCCTAATAGGTGGCTCCTAGTACCAAACCCACCCAGCCCACCTAGAGACAGTAATTCCAAGGATTATGAACAGGAGGGATGGGGTAGGAGGGCCACACCAGAAAGAAGGAGAGAAGGGACCATGTTACAGCAGGGAAAATAGGCCTCCAGCAAGGACCCAAATAAGTAATGAGACATCTGATTAAGTTCACAGACTTTTGTTCCTGATCATTTACTACTGAGGGGGAGTGATCTCACCAGAAGAGGAGGGCATATAGTCTGGCAGTTAAAAAGTAACAATTTTGCAAATGGGTGATAGACCCCTCCCTCACTGTGGTTTCCCACTTTTATTACATCTACTTTTGAATATGCTTTTATCACAAGACTCTAACAGCTTTTTGTCTCTGGCCAGGGGGTAACATACAATGCCCACAAGGATGGAGTGAAGGACATTGCAGGAGCAGCAAAACTGCAAAAGAAAATCAACAAACCACAATCCAGAACTTCAGAGACTCAATATCAACCACCTAGAACTAGGCCAGCTTAGTCTCTCCCCATCTTGAAGCTCAGGGAAATTTGTGGAAGAGGGGGCGGTAAGAGTGTAAGAGCATAAGGATGGGAGGAGCAATGATATGTAAGATACTCTATACTAGTTAGGGCTGAAGCAATCATAATTGGACTTTGCATGCCCTGCGCATTGTCCAACACACTGTTGACCTCACAAAGTCTAGCATCTGCTAAAGGCACCAAGATCCTTGGAGGCAAAGGATTGGCAGCCACAGCAGTGTTCCTATACCTAAGGGGAACACGGGAAAGGGTTCGGGAAAGGCCACTGGGTCCTTGTACGTCATCGGAGAGGAGGGCCCAGAGGAAAATCAGACATGCACAAGAAAGGACTCTCTGGGAATTGGGGTGGGAGGCACTGGGGGATGGGGAAGGAGAGGGGTGGGGAGGGGGAACAGGGGGTACGGGGGGAGGAGGAGGAAGGGAGGGAACTGGTGTACCTAATAAGTTTGTATGAGCTGAAAAAAAAAACAGATGTTGGGGTTACAGACAAAGAACACTAAGCAAAAGTAAAACATTTATAGGTGGCAAGAAAACAGTGAAAATAGTAAGAGTCTATTTGGATGAGGTAACGGTTCAGGCATTGTCCTACTGTGCCTTGTGCTTCTGAAGATTCCATGGAGACCTCCCCCACCACTCCCCCCAACAAACATACTACAATTCACAGAACCACAGGACCAGTCCATTGGACCACTTCGCAAAAACTCACACCATGAACAGGATTAATGTGTTAATGCCAAGAAAGCATTGCATGCTATCATGCACACATGCCAAATTCTCAACTTCTGAGAAAGTTATACCTGGGTTTTAACTACATTTTTAAAGACCTCAGAAAAGACTATAGTATCGAATTTACATTGTGTTCACTATTTGGGGGTTTTGAGGAGTGAAATCAGGCATCACCCATGAACTATTCTGCAAACGTTCACTGTGTAACAGTGGGCACTGTGCAAAATAAATGTCTGTTTTCCTTTGTAGAGCTTCCAAACCAGATTTTGTGCTTCTTAAATAAATACAAATTAGTAAGGGACACAAAAGGTAGAAACCCTTGCCCAGGTAGGGATGGAGTATATTTGTACAGAGGAAAAACCAAAAGTCTTCTGCTACTGTCTAAGAAGGTCTGCTGCCAAAGAAGGAGTGGGACACAGAGAAAACCAGGTAAGGAATCTGTACCAGGAGACATAACAAAATCAGATGACTTTTCCTCTAATCCAGGACTGGCAGTCCAGGGGAGACACTGCCACAGGCACCCACAGTAAGAGTTCTTGGTCAGGGTCTGCGTGTTGGTCTCTTTGGTGTGTGTGTGGGGAATGGGGTCCTCTCCTTCGAGGACCTGTGGTCTCTAGCTTTGACCTGATGTTCTGAACTGTAGAAGACTTGATTTTTCAGGGAAACCAAGAGAAGTCACACTTTCAAGCAAATCTAGAAACATGCCAAATGAAACTTCTCTTCCTGTGGTCTAACTATGATAAGCCCCAAGATCTTCAGGTCAGCACTATCAGTGGGGAACCCCAAGCCTGCTTCACATGCATGGAGCTCAGAAAGTGCACTCCATCCCACAACTGACCCAAATCACACCAGGAACACACCTGGTTGTGCAGGTACCATGAGGAAGAGCCGTCCACAGTCCCTATATGGATATTTCAACCCAAGGGCCTCTTAAAACATAGTGCCTCTGAAATGGAGTAGCTTAAAGTCCACCAAACTGGCAATTGTGGAATAACACAGCATTGAGAGCCCTGCAACAACAAAACACGCCAAGCAGACAACAGACACAAAGTGAAACCCACAATATGTAAAATTAATAGAGAAACTCATAGAGCAGGGAGGGATCCAAAGGTGGCAAAACCTGGGTCTGAGAACTTGTTGTCACTGAGCCCTGTGGGCTTAGGCACTGCTCCAAGTAGTCTTGGAATAAGAAACAGCTCCTAGGGTACTGGAACACTGTGAACTAAGACAACAGGCAAACAGTGATGTTGCTGCCCAAGAAGGCTGAGGCAGGATGATATAATTTCTACATTACCAATTTTAGACCTTAGCTGCCAGCAGTGGCACTGAGAATTCCCTAAGATCTTTGCTGACTGGAGCTATCTGATTGTCATGTGGGCCGGGCAGCATGTACTACTGGTAGCAGAAATGCTGGGGAGAGCTGAGAGGCAGCTTAGATTATATAGAGTGAGACTCAGTTCTCTCATGTTCGTTCTCTCTCTCTCTCTCTCTCTCTCTCTCTCTCTCTCTCTCTCTCTCAATCTCTCTCTCTCTCTCTCTCTCTCTGTTTGCCTCCAACAGAGACCAGTCTAGTATGGAATTTCTGGCTGTGTTGATTCAATGTCCTCAGTGATGAGCATACAGGCTATCTGCACCATGCCTGCATCCCTCCCTTCCTCCCTTCCTTCCATCCTCCCTTCCTCCCTTCCTTCCTCCCTTCCTCCCTCCCTTCCATCCTCCCTCCCTCCCTTCCTTCCTCCCTTTCTCCCTTCCTCCCTTTCTTCCATCGTCCCTCCCTACCTTCCTGCCTCCCTCCCTCTCGTCCTCTGTCCCTCCCTCTCTTCTTCCCTTCCTCTCTCCTTCCTTCATTCTTTCCTTCCTTCACTTCTTCCTCCTCTTCCTCCTTTTTCAAATATATTACTTCCCTCAATAACAGGGGCTTGTTCTGTGTGACATCTAGTGACCAGGAACCAACACTCCTCAAAGTCCATTTCCTTAATCTGGTCAGCAGTGCTCTCTAATCCACAGTCCAGAAAGACAAAGTCAGCAAACCTTTTTTTGAGACTGGATTTGAGAAAAATTAAAAAAGAGCAGTTTGAACTATCACAAAATCCTCAGAGTTTCTGGGAAGACTTTTGGGTCTCTACATCTTCCTTCCTGTGTCTGATACCCTTCTGTCAGGAATAAAGGGGGCAACAAATTTTTCTGCTGCCTTACATGTTATTTGCAGGTGGCTACAGCTAATGAACATACTACTCCCCATACTTAGTACACAGTGCCCAAAACAGTAAGAGAAAGGTGTGTGTGGACCCCGTTCCTCCCCATCCCCATGACCAGGGCAATGATGGCATTTCAGCTGCATGGTCCAAGTCAACAGCTTCGCACTTCATTCATTTTCCAAAGACCCATACTTACAGCACCTTGCATGACTCATGAACCCAGCTGTGAGTATGTAGCTCAGAAGATGCTAACAGTCACACGATCTCTTGTAAATTCTTTTAAAACTAGCTAAATGAGGTACCAGGATTACATAAATGGGATTTTTTGGGGCATAGACTTGGATGATATAAAATGATTCACAGGGAGATCACAATTCTCACTCTTTTTACAGAAGAATAGTAGAAAATACATTATCTCTTTAGCAACTACATACACACACATACAAACACACACACACACACACACACACACACACACACACACACACACACGACCATTGAGGAAAATGAAGAGTTTGGGAATCTGATATATTCTAGAACCTTCACTATATTCTCATTGGAGGACTCAAGAATTTGAAACTCTATATCATGACCTGAATTTTATATCCCTACATTAGGTCACTTTGGGATAAACACATTTTTATGTAAGAATTGTTATGGTACTTATAAACTTGAGAATCATGAGGTATGACCATGTTTATTCCAGCTTAGCAGCAGATCTCAAAACTTGAGAAGAGAAAAAGGAGCCACACTGATCAAAAGACCCTGTTCCTCCCCTTCCCACAGCCAGACCAGTGATGCCACTCACCACTGTGGTCCCACACTTCCTACTCCTGGAGTGCTCTCCTGGCAGCTACCCATCCCCTCACACTCCATTAGTTATTGGCATCTCATCCACTGTGGTTCTCTGTGTCTCCCTCAGATCATGGTGTGTTTGTGTCCTTTGTTTGTGTCTGCGCATGGTTTAAGTGTTCTGTTTCCTCTACTGTGATGGTTGGCTGTTCCACCTGGGGCTGTGGGCTGTGGGCTCTACAGATCTATTCACAATGCTTACTAAGGGAAGCTTCTAGGCTGGAGGCTGCTAGCTTCACAGATCTGTGGGCTGAATGGTAGTATCTAAAAAGATGAATATGTAATGTCTGTATTTTTTTAAATTGTCTTCATGATTCACCTCAAACATTACATGTAAGTGGTGAGGAAAAGCAAATGTGAAAGTCCAGTGAGCTTGGGGAGGGAGAGATCATCAACCAAACTCCCAAGATGCAGAGTCCCAAACCACTTTTCCCTGCCCTTTCCCAACCTCTGACACAGTGAATCCTGAGAGGAAAGGAAGAGCTCCTCCTTAGCTCTATTCTGCAGGAAAGAGCTTTAAAACCCTCCTGTCAGGGAGCCTGGTCTCACAATACCTCTATGAAGAGGGAAGCTGCTTCTCTAACTCCGCCCTTGGTTCCAGAGTTTCCCATTTCCAAGAGAAGTTGTGCCCGTTCTTTTTGGAGAATCCCAGAGATCCTTCAGAAAGCATTCTGTTTTGCAATGTAACCTTTCCTTCCTTCTCCAGACCTGTGTAACTCACCCTCCTTATCCCCTTCTGATCTCCTCTTACCAGATCCCAAACCAATGTATTGGCACCAGAAATTTAGTGACTGAGGATCTGATTTCAATAGTGCCCAAATCTGGGTGTGTGGGTCCTTGATCTTCTCTCCAACTGCTAATCACTCATCCCTGACCTGGTCTTACTCATTTCACTTTTGGGGTGAATATTGGCTTCTGCACCTTTTGTTGACATTGATATGTTTGGCTCTAGTAGCACAGGGTCCACCTGGGTTTTGCTGGTACATGAGTCCGATCACACAAGGTAATTATATATTAGCTATTACATATTCCATAATAACTGTACACGTGAGTTAGTGATATTTAAATATACAGCTGTCAACTTGACAGTTGCAAGCTGAGATTTGGTCAGGCCTCTGAAGAACTGATAGTTAGGGCAAACTTTCAAGAGATTGTATAATGGAGAAGACACTGCCTATGAGGTGTGGGACAATTCCCTGGGCAGGTGGGCAAGAGGGGGGAATCCAGTGAGACTCGTGAATTCCAAGATTGAGCTCTCTACCTTATTTCCATATCTGGTTCATCGGGTCAGCATTTTTTCAGCTTACTTACGGCAAACTTGAAGTTTGGCATGTAAGGTTTGCCTCTTTCTCAGCAGTGGATGATGAGTGAGCAGTTACCTGGGCTTCTCAGTTGATGAGAACCGTCCTGCCAAGCTGTATTAAGAAATAGAACCAGACAATAGTAAGCCCTGGCTCCCTTAAGTCCTTTGATCCTGAACTAATCTATAGCATGCAGGCAAACAGAGACACTAACGCTTAATTTTCACGTGGGTCTCCTGCCTCCGGGTAGGGTAACCACGACACTCTGGCGACTTGCATAGACCAGACTTTTCCTTGAGTCTGAAAGTGTCACTTTCTCTCCCCACACCCACCAGAGCATCCAACACCCTGAAGCAGCGCAGTCCTTTCTTTAGCCACTGCTCCTCAGCTTGCTCCTGGCGTCCAATTCCCCACAGTGCGGCCTCTTCCTCGGCGACAAATGTTTCCCCAGGGCAGCATCTCGAGGAGCTCATGAGGCCTGCACCGAAAATCGCGGTCCTTGGGAGCCCTGAGGGCCATTTCCACGCTGCGAAGTCCCTTTGGTCCTACACAGGGCTCGCAGGCTGCACGGGTGACCATTGCCCCTTGTGGCTGTTGGCAGACAAAGGACACGATGCTGCCCGGGGGGCCTCCCTGCCTAGGACATGCAGCCAGGCAGGGTTCTAGATCCTTTCAGGGTCAGAGAGCCGCCTGCGCTGCACCCTGGATCCTCCAGCACCAGAAAAGAATCTAGTTCCCAGTGGTGATCAGTGGGGCAGGGCAGGTGTCGCTGCATCCAATTGGACCATCTCTCCCTCTGTCAACCCCTGCCTTGCTTCTGGAGTACAGGCTTGGTGGAAGTCCTCCCTTAAACCCCGAGAACCCTGGCTGCAGACCATGGGACTGCAGAGTCTGCAACCTCTAAGCAGGAGTTGGCCTCACCACCCAGTCAGGGTTCAATCACAAGACCCTGTGTGGTGTACAAGCCCCGAATAATGATTTCCTGTTCTGGTGTTGATATTTGCACACCAGGACATTCGGGTTCAGCACTGCCTGCTAGTTCTCAGTTGAAGCAAGTACCAAAGTCTATTTCAAATCTGCAGGTGTTTTGTTTCCCAAGGCATCTATGTTTTTCATCCTTTACTCTCCATTCCCATTTCGCACTCTGTGCATTCCACTTCCTTCCTAGTTTCATCTGGGGTGTCTGCTGTGGTGCTCACCTGAGCACCTGCTGGGGTTGGGGTGACCTATCAATGGGGTAAATGCTCAAATAAAGAAATATCCTTTCTCCTGTGTCACTTTGAATAATCTCAGGGTGGTGTTGTATATCTGAGTTCTTCTTGGGGAAGTCCTGATAGAACAAATTTGTGCGGGGTTAGTAGAGACATCATAGCAGATAGTGTAGTAGCCCAGTCATGACCAGACAATACCCTCTGGCAGTACCAATCCCCACCCACTGGCTCTTACAGTCTTACCTTCCTTTTCCTTTTTTCACTTTTGGTTTTCTGTAGAACACACTCTCCCTGCCTTAGACAGGTCACTAAATGCCTCCTAGTCAAAGGCAGTCTGTCTGGAAGTCCTGCCTCTGTCCATTCAATGTAGCTTTTACAGGCCAACACACTATTGTCCAGCCGCTGTTTCATTTTACTTTGTTTTTGATCATAACACCTTCTCCTTTCAGTGAGTAGAATTTCTTATTCCTCACAAATTTGTATGTTGTTTTGTGGGTTTGGTTTCCTTCAGGGTTTTTTTCTGCTCTATGTTTCATTTTGGTTTGAGGTAAGCTAGAGCTTGTGATGTTCTTTTTTTTTTTCCTCTTCAGATTTTGTGGAGTTTGTAGACACTAGGCTTTCAACACTAGGCTTTCAATCCCCTGGTTTGGCACCCTACATTGGAAGACTGTAAATACTCATTCTGGGGCAAGGGTAGAAGGCTCTGTGTCAGCCATCCAGCACAAACTGCTCTCCAGGGTAGGTGGGGCTCTGGGGAAGGAAAGAGTTTCTAGACTGTGGGAAGCAGGCCTGGGGATTACAGGGGGCACTGGGGCTCTAACCTTCCACTTCCTAAACTGAGAAGACCCAGAGCTCTTGCTTTTCTCTTAGTGTCAGGCTCTCAAATTCTGGCTTGGCAATTGCAATGTCAATGGGGAGCTGCTGGAGGCTTCCTTCTCTTTCAAGCTCTTCCAGTGCCCACAGCAAAGCAGGCTGGACTCCTGAACCACCCCACGTCCTGAATGAAAGTGACAGAGGCCCTGGTAGTGGAAACAGACATTTGTTAGGACTAAGCAATTGTGGGTTTGGCTACGTTGCTCTAAACACAGAAATGAAACCCGTTCATAATCCACTTCAATTCATGGGATGCCACTTCATGTAATACATTTCTTCATGCTTTACACTCTGGAATCTATGTACAATCAGAATTCTAGCTGTATTATTATTGCTCTTGGCAACACCACTCAAGCCTTATCTTTCTGCACAGATTGTCAGTCCTTAGAGATTTTTTTCTTACAGATTTGCATGGCCACAGTCCTGCCATGCACATCTTCTTTGAAATGCAATGGTAGAATAGTATTCGGAGTACAACTCCCATCAGCATGACTTGATTTGACTACACTTATGATTTCTTTTTCCTCCTACCTCAAATAAACAGAACATCCAGGTTATACTTGCCTCCAGTTTCCAAAAATTCTTCTGAATCAGGATAGAGTCTCCAGTGTGATTTTTGCTGCATGTGGTTTTTTTTTCCTCTCTCTCCAACCCTATATTCAATGAAATGTTTTGGATTATGGAAAAGTCTATTTTCCAGGGAGACATAACTAGGCACTGGCATGACTGAGAAGCAGTGCCTATGGAAACTGTTGCTGTTACATGAAAGCTCTCCTTTGGGAGGGAAGCCAGAGTCAGGCCACAGCTCAGTATTTACAAAGCTCAGGACCAGAGACTAATGCTTACGGCACCACACAGAGGAATCCCCCTGGAAAGCCTTGGAGAGTTCTACACACTGGCTCTCACTCCACTCACATCAGTTCTCATATGAATGTGCATGGATGGATGAGACAAAGAACCTTATGTTAGCTCCCCACAAAGGTTATCTATAGTCTTCCAACATGTGTGCAGAGACAGGCTAATGACTCTGAAATGAGATGGTCACAAACTCAACAAAGTTGGTAAAGAAATGGAATATGACCAAAGTTGTGAAGAGGTATGACACCAAAACCAAACAAACCCAAATGACAGAAGGAAAACAGGGAAAAAAGAAAATAGGCCCATGAAAAAAAAAAAAACACCAATATACATAGTTAATTCAGAAGTAAGAGGGCATCCCTAGACAGGACAGGTGACCAAGAAACCATGGTCTCAGGAAATGGACCTCGTTACAGAAGTGCTTCTGGCTAAATGTATTTCCTTAAGACTTACATGGTCTAATTTGCCCAATTAGCATATCGTCAGGAAAGGGCAGAGATCTCAGAAGGCCCCACAATTCCCTGGGAGACTGATGAAAGTCTGTGTGGGGGAGGGAAATTCTTTCTTCAAGGATATACCCACTGATACATGATTCATCCTCCAGCAGTGCTCAGGTAAACGCCATTGAAGGCAATGCAAATGAATCCCAGGTGGCCACTCATGAAAGAAAAGAAGGCTTAAGATGGGAAAGTATGGTTGTAGCATGAAGGAGAGGGAAGAGGGAGAAGGGGATTAAGACATGAAACTATCATGAATTTACTGTAATTATGTATTTTTCCTATGCCTACATATCTACTTTATTTTTATTATTTATTTATTTGTGTGTGTGTGTGTGTGTGTGTGTGTGTGAGTGTGTGTGTGTGTGTGAGTGTGTGTGTGTGTGTGTGTGTGTGTGTGTATCAGATGTCACTAAATGTTCTTGTGAAGATTAAAGGGTGACTTGAGGAATCGTCTTAGATTGTTTCTACATCATTTTTGCTTTGCTCTGGGATTTCTCCAAGGACCACTCAGGATCTTCTTTTTGTGAGGCAGAGTCTGAATTCCTGAGCCATCTCGACAACCACACATCTACTTCAAAAACCAGTCACCTCCAGGCACCCAAAAAACCCTCCAACAACTAGAAAAGGGCGTCTTACTCCTCAAGAAGACTTTCTTGAACTGTCATTCAAAGTTCTTACCATGAGGAAGAATCAAAAAGGAAAGGGAGTGGGAGCAGGAAAAGGACAGAGGAAAGGGATCAGAAGTAGCCATGTTCACTTTCAGAAGATATGCCACGCCCACTTTCAGAAAGAGCCACTCCAACTTTCAGTGTTTAGCCCCTGCCCTCCAGGGTTCACCATCATCCTCTCCAGTCAGTCCACAGATGTGGGTTCAGGTTCCTGAACGTGTTTCCAATGCAACAAAATGGACACTAGGTGAGGGAGTACCTTAGTTCCAGTTCTCCCACAAAGGCTTGTGGGGGTCACTGGAAGATGGATAGTAGGATGGGAGGTGCCCCTCAGTAGCCTCTCTCTTTCTCTCCTTCCGTCAATCCTTTCTCAAATGAGAAGGCCTGAGTTCATTGTCCTTGACTGGCAACTAAACCAGTTCTCTGAACTCTGGGTATGAGTGATGATAGCAGGGAGACAAGAATCTTTTGTCCTGGACATGGGGTTAAGTTTATTTTTATTGACTGAAAGGCATAGACCCACACCACCCTCTCCCTTTTCCCTCACTGGGGTATCAGGATGCCCTTTCCAGCCCTGACTAACAGCCCCCTCACATGCCAATTTGGCAACCTCATCTTAATTCACTGTTATGCCTGAATGCCCTATGTGCCTCCTAGGGAGAGAACTTAGAAAATGCCTCCAGGTTTCCATTCACATTCCCCCTCTAAGGTCTATCTCCTGTCATTTTACTCCAACTAAAGGACCCTGGCATGCCATCTTTTCCTGCACTTCCCTGCCTACTAGCTTCTTGGTCTCAAGTTATCCTTCCCTCTGAGACGCCTCCCATTTTTCTGTAACTAAACACAACTCAACCATTCTAATACAGGTAAAAGATTCTTCTGTTACCACGTCCCAAGTGTGATACTGTTCACCTCCTTGTACCAGGAGAAAGCTCCAACCAACTATCACCGACTTACTTCCATGAGACCACCTATTAATTCCCACCCATATCCCCTATAATATTCCCCCAATCTTGGGAATCAAAAAACCTAATAGCACCTTCCATTACTCAAGTTATTTCTTAAAATTAATAAGGCCTTCATTGTCACCACCAGCATTGCTCCTAATCCTTGTTCCTCCTATCCTCTATCCCATCCCTAACTACCCACTTTGCAATCTTAGATCTCAGTGATCCCTTCTTTACCATCCAGCTTCATCCCTCCTCTCAGCTCTTGATTTTACCTAGGAAGACCCCAACACCATAACTGCCTGCCAAATCACATGGACAGTCCTTCTGAAGGCTTTAGAGATAGTAGCTATTTCGTTGGACAGGCCCTACGAAAGGATCTCCTGTCTCTCAATCTTTCCCCCAGACACCTCCTTCTATATGTCGATGACATTTTACTCTGTAACCCATCTTAAGCATCCTGTATCCCACATACCATTCAACTCCTTAATTCCCTTTGCTCCTGGGGGTATAGGGTATTCAGGGAAAATATTCTCCAACCATAACCTATCTCAGTCCCCTCTTCTCCCCCGAGGGAAAACTATCCCCAAATCTGGGTTCAGAAACTTCTTTCCCACCCGCTTCCCACACTCCAAAATGAACCTTCTTTTTTTAAATACATTTTTATTATTATTTCAGCTCATACAAACTTAATAGGTACACCAGTTCCCTCCCTCCCTCCTCCTCCCCCCGAACCCCTTGCTCCCCCTCCCCTCACCCCTACCTCCCCATCCCCCCGTGCCTCCCGCCCCAATTCCCAGAGTCCTTTCTTGTGCATGCCTGACTCTCCTCTGGGCCCTCCTCTCCGATGACGTACAAGGACCCAGTGGCATTTCCCTGAACCCTTTCCTGTGTTCCCCTTAAGCATAGGAACACTACTGTGCCTGTCAATCCCTTGCCTCCAAGGATTTTGGAGCCTTTGGCAGATGCTAGACTTTGTGAGGTCAATAGTGTGTTGGACATTGCACCGGGCATGCAATGTCCAATTATGATTGCTTCGGCCCTAACTTGTGTGGAGTATCTTGCAAATCATTGCTCCTCCCATCCTTTTGCTCTTACACTCTTACCGCCCCCTCTTCTGCAAATGTCCCTGAGCTTCAGGATGGGGAGAGATTAGTCTGGCCTTGTTCTAGGTGGTTGATATGGAGTCTCTGAAGTTCTAGATAGTGGTTTGTTGATTTTCTTTTGCAGTTTTGTTGCTCCTGCAATGCCCTTCACTCCATCCTGATGGGCACTGTATGTCACCCCCTGGCCAGAGAAAGAAAGCTGTTAAACTGGAGTCTTATTATAAGAGCACATTCAAGGGTAGATGTAATACTTATACTCAAAAGTGGAATCGCAGGGTCATATGGCATTTGGCAATGGGAGGGGTCAATCACCCATTTGCAAAATGGTTACTTTTTAATCAGCCGGACTATATGCCCTCCCCTTCTGGTGAGTTCATACCCCTTTAGTTGTAAATAATCAGAAACGAATGTCTGTGAACTTAACTAGGTGTCACATTACTTTCTTGCAGTCCTTGATGGAGGCCTATTTTCTCTACTGTAACCTGGTCACTTCTCTCCTTGTTTTTGGTGTGGCCCTCCAACCCCATCCCTCCTGTTCATAATCCTTGCAATTACTGTAGGTAATACATAGATTTACCTATGAGTGTCTCAAGATCGGCTGGGTGGGTTTGGTACTAGGAGCCACCTATTAGGGAGTACATATGGCGCTTAATTTTCTGGGTCTGGGATACTTCACTTAATATAATTGCTTCTAATGACATCCATTTCCCGGGAAATTCCAGTAATTCATCATTTTTGATGGCTGAGTAGTACTCCATTGTATAGATGTACCACTATTTCTTATACACTCGTCAACTGTTGGACATTTGGGTTGATTCCATGTCTTTGCTATTGTAAACAGTGCTGCTATGAACATGGTAGTGCTTGTGCTATCGAGGTGAATTTTTGCTGTAGGGGGGTTTTCCTAAAAGTGGAATCACAGGGTCATATGGCATTTCAATCTTTAATTTCTTTAAGAATTTCCAGACGGCTCGCCAGAGTGGCTGTATGAGCCTGCACTCCCACCAGCAATGTAGCAGAGTTCCCCTCTCTCCATATCCTCTCCAGCATTTTGTGTTGTTTGTATTGTGGATTTTTGCCATCCTGACCGAGGTGAGATGATATCTCAGGGAAGTTTTGATTTGCATTTCCCTGATGGCTAAAGAAGTGGAGCATTTTTTAAGATATTTGTTAGACATTTTAATTTCATCTCTGGTAAAATTTCTTTTAAGTTCCAGGGCCCATTTTTTAATTGGGCCATTGGTTTCCTTGACGTTTAGTTTTCTAAGTTCTTTGTGCACTCTGGACAGTCGAGCTCTATTAGATATGTGGTTAGTGAAGATTTTCTCCCATTCTGTGGGTTGCCTTTGAGCTTGTGTGACAATCTCTTTATCTGAACAGAAGTTTTTTAATTTCACAAGATCCCAACTGTTGAGAGTTGGTAGCAGTGACTGTGCCATTGGATGTCTGTTTAGGAAATGTTGGCCTAGCCCAATCAGCTCCAGGGAGTTCCCTATCCTTTCAACTATGGTTTTTATAGTCTCTGGCCTGATATCAAGGTCGTTGATCCATTTGGAATTAAGTCTTGTACATGGTGACAAGTATGGGTCCAGCTTTAATCTTCTGCATGTGGAGATCCAGTTTTGCCAGCACCATTTTTTTTAACATTTTTTATTATTTTTTATAACATTTTTATTATTATTTCCGCTCATAAAAACTTAATAGGTAAACCAGTTCCCTCCCCCCTCCTCCTCCCCCTGAACCCCCTGTTCCCCCTCCCTCCCTCCCCATGTCCCAGTACCTCCCCCCCCAATTCCCAGAGAGTCCTTTATCGTGTATGCCTAACTCTCCTCTTGGTCCTCCTTTCCGATGACGTAAAAGGACCCAGCGGCATTTCCCTGATCCCTTTCTCGTGTTCCCCTTAAGCATAGGAACACTACTGTGGCTGTCAATCCCTTGCCTCCAAGGATCTTGGTGCCTTTAGCCGATGTTAGACTTTGTGAGGTCAATAGTGTGACTGACATGGCGCAGGGCATGCAAAGTCCTATTATGATTGCTTCAGCCCTATCTAGTGTGGAGACTCTTCAAATCATTGCTCCCCCCATCCTTTTGCTCTTACAATCTTCCCGCCCCTTCTTCTGCAGATGTCCCTGAGCTTCAGGATGGGGGGGAGATTAGGCTGGCTTAGTTCTATGTGGATGATATAGAGTCTCTGAAGTTTTGGAATGTGGTTTGTTGATTTTCTTTTGCAGTTTTACTGCTCCTGCAATGCCCTTCACTCCATCCTGATGGGCACTGTATGTCACTCCCAGGCCAGAGAAAGAAAGCTGTTAAACTGGAGTCTTGTTATAATAGCACATTCAAGGGTAGATGTAATGAAAGCAGGAAACCTCGGTGAGGGAGGGATCAGTCACCCATTTGCAAAATGATCTCTTTTCATCTGCCAGACTATATGCCCTCCCCTTCTGGTGAGATCATACCCCTCAGTTGTACATGATCAGGAACGAACGTCTGTGAACTTAACCAGGTGTCACATTACTTACTTGCATTCCTTGATGGAGGCCTATTTTCTCTGCTGTAACATGGTCCCCTCTCTCCTTGTGTCTGGTGTGGCACTCCAACACATCCCTCCTGTTCACAATCCTTGCAATTACCGTATTACATAGATTTACCCTTGAGTATCTCAATGTGGGCTGGGTGAGTTTGGTACTAGGAGCCACAAATTAGGGAGTACATACGGCGCTTAACTTTCTGGGATTGGGATACTTCACTTAATATAATTGTTTCTAATGACATCCATTTCCCAGCAAATCATAGTAATTCATCATTTTTGATGGCTGAGTAGTACTCCATTGTATAGATGTACCACAGTTTCCTTATCCACTCGTCAACTGTTGGACATTTAGGTTGATTCCATGTCTTTGGTATTGTAAACAGTGCTGCTATGAACATAGTCGTGCTGGTGCTATCGAGGCGAACCTCTGCTGCATGGGGGGTTATTCCCAAAAGTGGAATAGCAGGGTCATATGGCATTTCAATCTTTAATTTCTTTAAGAATCTCCAGACAGCTCGCCAGAATGGCTGTATGAGTCTGCATTCCCACCAGCAATGTAGCAGAGTTCCCCTCTCTCCACATCCTCTCCAGCACTTGTTGTTGTTTGTATTGTGGATTTTTGCCATCCTGACCGGGGTGAGATGATATCTCAGGAAAGTTTTGATTTGCATTTCCCTGATAGCTAAAGAGGTGGAGCATTTTTTAAGATATTTGTTAGACATTTTAATTTCATCCCTGGTAAAATTTCTTTTAAGAATTAAGTCTTGTACATGGTAACAAGTACGGGTCTGCATGTGGAGATCCAGTTTTGCCAGCACCATTTGTTGAAGATGCTGTTCTTTTTCCATTGGATTTTTTGGGCCCCTTTGTCAAAGACCAAATGGCTGTAATTTTGTGGGCTTATATCTGGGTCTTCAATCCTTATCCATTAATCTGTGTGTCTGTTTTGGAGCCAGTACCAGGCTGTTTTTATAACTATGGATTTGTAATATAGACTAAGGTTCGGTATGATAATACCTCCATCAGTGTTTTTGTTACTCAGGGTTGTCTTTCCTATCCTGGGTCTTTTGTGCCTCCATATGAATTTTGAAATTGTTTGGTCAACTTCTTTAAAGAATTGCGTTGGGATTTTAATTGGTATAGCATTGAATTTGTATATTGCCTTTGGTAGGATGGTCATTTTTACGATGTTGATTCTGCCAATCCTGGAACAAGGGAGGTCTTTCCACCTTCTGGTGTCTTCTGCAATTTCTTTCTTTAGGTTTTAAAGTTTTCATTGTAAAGGTCTTTTACCTCCTTGGTTAGGTTTATACCAAAGTATTTCATTTTCTTAGGGGCTATAGTAAATGGAATTGTTTCTCTCACGGCCTTTTCACTTCTTTCATTCTGGGCATATAGGAAGGCCTCTGATTTTTGCACATTTATTTTGTATCCTGCCACCCTGCTGAATTTCTCAATTAGTTCCAGGAGCTTCCTGGTGACGTTTTTGGGATCACTCAGGTATAAGATCATGCCATCTGCAAATAGGGATAGCTTGACTTCTTCCTTGCCGATTTGAATCCCTCTTATGTCCCTTTCTTGTCTTATGGCTTCAGCTAAGACTTCAAGTATAATATTGAATAGAAGTGGTGAGAGTGGACAGCCTTGTCTAGTTCCTGATCGAAGTGGGAATGCTTCCAATTGTTCCCCATTGAGCATAATCCTTGCTGTGGGCTTGTTGTATACAGCTTTTATTATATTGATAAAGGTTCCTTTCATTCCCACTGTCTCTAGCGTTTTGATCATAAAAGGCTGTTGGATCTTGTCAAAAGCTTTTTCTGCATCTGTCGAGAGTATCATGTGGTCTTGGACTTTGGACTGGTTTACATGATGAATTACATTTATTGATTTGCATATGTTGAACCAACCTTGTGTGCTGGGGATGAAGCCTGCTTGGTACCCGTGAATAATCTTTTAAATATGTTTTTCAATCCGATTTGCTAAGACTTTGTTGAGAATCTTTGTGTCTGTGTTCATCAGGGAGATCAGCCTATAGTTTTCTTTTTTAAGTGAATCTTTATTAGGTTTTGGGATTAAAACGATATTAGCTTCATAGAAGGAATTTGGTAGTGTTCCTTCCTTTGCTATTTGATGGAACAGTTTAAGAAGTATTGGTGTTATTAACTCCTTAAATGTCTGGTAGAACTCTGTGCTGAATCCATCTGGTCCAGGACATTTTTTGGTGGAAGATTTGAGATTACTTCTTCAATTTCCTTATATGGTATAGGACTATTTAAATAATTCACAACTTCCTGATTCAATTTAGGTAAGTTGTGTTTACTTAGAAATTCATCCATCTCTTTTTGTTTTCAAACTACACAGAGCATAAGTTTTTGAAATATGATGTTATAATTCTCTGGATTTCTTGGGTATCAGTAGTGATAACTCCATGTTCATTTCTAATTTTGTTAATTTGGGTTTTCTCTCTCCTGCTTTTGGTTAATTTAGCTAGGGGTGTATCAATCTTATTGATTTTTTCAAAGAACCAGCTTTTTGACTGGTTGATTTTTTCTATTGTTTTCTTAGTCTCGATTTCAGATTTTTCTCCCCTTAGTTTGCTAATCTCCTCTCTTCTACTACTTTTGGGATCAGATTGCTCAAGTTTCTCCAAAGCCTTAAGCTGCATCATTAAATTATTTATTTCTGATGTGTCCATTTTTCTGATGTAGGCATTAAGAGCTATGAACTTACCTCTTAGAACAGCTTTCATTGTGTCCCAGAGATTTTGGTAAGTTGTATTTTCGTTATCATTCACTTTCAGGAAATCTTGAATTTCCTTTTTAATTTCTTCCTGAATCTCATTCAGCATCATATTGTTAAGTTTCCAGGAGTTAGTGTATTTTCTCTTGATTGATGTGTTGTAGATGTCCAGCTTTAGGCCGTGGTGGTCTGATAGGGCACAGGTTAGAATTTCAACTTTTTGTATATGTGTAGATTCATTTTATGGCCCAATATGTGATCTATTTTGCAGAAAGTTCCGTGTGCTGCTGAGAAAAATGTGTATTCTTTGGTACGTGGGTGAAAAGTTCGATAGAGATCTGTAAGGTGCATTTCTTGAAGGGTTTGATTAAGTTCCAAAGTGTCTCTGTTAAGCTTTTGACCTGTTGATCTATCCCATGTTGAAAGGGCAGTGTTGAAGTCGCCAAGAATTATCGTTTGGGGGTTGATTTCTTGCTTTAGACGCTGTAGGGTTTTCTTAATGAATGTGGAGCGGCCCGTATTGGGTGCATATATGTTCAGTATTTTGAAGTCTTCCTGGTGAATTGTACCTGTGACTAAAATGTAGTATCCATCCGTGTCTCTTATAATTTTCTTTGGTTTGAAGTCCACTTTGTCTGATAGCACAATGGCTACACCTGCCTATTTTCTGCTTCCATTGGCTTGTCAGCCTTTTATTTTTAGAGTGTGCCTATCTTTTGTGGTGAGATGGGTTTCCTGCAGGCAGCAGATTGATGGATTGTGATTTTTAATCCAAGTTTGTAATCTGTGTCTCTTGATCGGTGAATTAGTTCCATTATCATTTAGTGTTATAATGGAGAAACTATTTTTAATTCCAGACATTTATTATGTTTAGTAGTTTTTTTTTATTATTATTTATTCAACTGTGTGCATGTGCGTGTGTATGTGCGCGCGCGTGTGTGTGTCTGTGTATGTGTAGAACCACGGACGAATTCGCGAACCACCATGGACGCCTCCACCTCCTTCTGCCCCGGGATTCACAAGCTCCGCTCTACCAGGACCAGAAGCGCAGGCCGCCCCCGCTTCCGCCTGGCGTCTATACATGGGATCTGGGATCCGAACTCAGGACCTTCCGCCTGCAAGGCGGAGGCTTAACCCCTGAGCCACCTCTCCAGCCCCTGTTTAGTAGTTTTTATAAGTATATTGCTTCACTTTTAATGGTGTTATACTTCCCTTCTGTTCTCCTGGATATGCCTGTTTTTTTTTTTTTTATTTCAGCTCATACAAACTTATTAGGTACACCAGTTCCCTCCCTCCCTCCTCCTCCCCCCGTACCCCCTGCTCCCCCTCCCCACACCTCTCCCTCCCCATCCCCCAGTGCCTCCCACCCCAATTCCCAGAGAGTCCTTTCTTGTGCATGTCTGATTTTCCTCTGGGCCCTCCTCTCCGATGATGTACAAGGACCCAGTGGCCTTTCCCGAACCCATTCCGTGCTCCCCTTAGGTATAGGAACACTGCTGTGGCTGCCAATCCTTTGCCTCCAAGGATCTTGGTGCCTTTAGCAGATGCTAGACTTTGTGAGGTCAACAGTGTGTTGGACAATGCGCAGGGCATGCAAAGTCCAATTATGATTGCTTCAGCCCTAACTAGTATTTTTTTTCTTCATGCTTGAGTATCATTTCTAGCATTTTTTGAAGGCCTGGTTTGGTGGACATGTATCCCTTCAAGTTGTCTTTGTGCTGGAAGATTTTTCTTTCTCCCTCGATCATGATGGATAGTTTTGCAGGGTAAATCAGCCTGGGTTGACATTTTAGCTCATTTGATACTTGAAATATGTCTCTCCAAGCTCTTCTTGCTTTTACTGTTTCGACTGAGAAGTCGTTTTTTATTTTAATAGGTTTACCTTTAAAAATGACTTGTTTTTTCTCCCTTGAAGTTTTCAGCACCAGTTCTTTATCTTGAATGTGAAGTGTTTTAACTATTATTTGCCGTGGCATGCTTCTGTTTTGGTCATATCTGTTTGGGGTATGGAATGCCTCTTGTATATGGATGGGCCTCTCTTTTTTTAGATGAGGAAAGTTTCCTTGATGATCATTTGAAAAATTTCCTCAGGGATGATATTTTGAGATTCTTGCTCTAGTATTCCATGAATACGCATGTTAGGCTTCTTCAGGGTGTTCCATATTTCTTGGATATTTCTCTCAAGGCTTTAACAACCTCTTCCATTGAGCTGGTTAGTACTCCCACTTTATCTTCAAGGTCTGAAATTCTGTTTTCTGCTTGTTAGTTCTGTTGATAAGACTCTCTGTGGAGTTCTGGGTTGAAGATAACTTGTCTTTTAGCTCAGTTTTAAACTCTGCTTGAGTCTGTTTTAAATGCTCTATGCCAGTTTTTGTTTCTTGCACTGTTTTTCTCAACTCCTCCAGATGTCTGTTGTGTTCCTCTTCAAAGCGATTGATTCGATTATGTAATTCCTCCCGGATTTCCTCTTTCATAGTATTGAACATGGTAATGATCATATTTTGAAAGTTGTTATCCTGGGTCAGGCTTTCTTGGCCTTTTTCCGTGGGTTTGTTCTAGTTGGAGTCTAACAATATGGGATTATTCTCTTCATTGTAAAATTTGTTTACTTGAGTGTTGCTTCTCATGGATTTGCACTTTGACTTTGGCATTGTCGTTTTCACCTCTTAAGATCTTTCAATTTCACTAAACTGAATTATTTGGCCTGGGGTCTGGGGGTGAGCAGGGACGGAGTTTACCTAGGTCGCGGATAAGGCCCGGCTGGACGGTGCGTGCGCCTCATGGCCAGCTGAGCGGGGTGGGGAAGGGAAGATGGGGGCGTCTGCATGGATGTATTTAACCCGAGGGGAGCTGGGGCGGGGCCCGGGCGCAAGGGGAGGTCCGCCTCGTCCCTCGCCCCTGCGCGCGGCTCTGGCTGGATGGTGGGGTAGGAGCTGTGTCCCTTGGGCTGACCTGGGGTTCTGGTGGGCGGTGCGGGTGGAGCTTACCTACGTCACAGATGAGGCCCGGTGGCCGGCGGAGCGGGGTGGGGAAGCGCCAAAATGAACCTTCTGACATTGATAGGACTCTTCAAATTCTTCCATTGTTAATTTCTCTCAAATAACTCACCACCTGCACCAGACATCTAAGGACTCCTTATATGAACCTATTCTCAATCTTGCCTCTCTCACAATGCCTATTAATATAAGATTAATAAACTTATATCCCTTCTCTCACAATCTTTTACCCTTTCCCAACCTGATCAAATCAAATCGTTCTGCTTTCTCCATGCTACATAAGAACACATCCTAACTATCCTCTGCAAGAAAAATGGGGAACAACTTAATTACTCTGGCTTATATCTCTAAGAAACTCGATGCAGTCTCCAGAGGATGACCTCCCTGCCTCCACACCCTTTCAGCAGCAATGTTTATTGTCCCTAAAGGAAGAAAACTACCCCACCAAAGACCACACCACAGCCCCATCACCCTCATCCTAAAGGAATACTTATTAGCAACAAGGAATTCCTGTCTCTCCCACAGCTCAGCCTCCAGATCCTCCACACATATGTGTTAAATCCACTCCCATCTTTGAACCCTTTCCCCCTTTAAACCCTATCATTCTCCTCGCTGCAACCTCCCCATCCTCCAACCATATCCCCTCACACTTCTTCTCTAAAGTCCTAACCCACTTCTCTAACCTATTCCAACACATTCATGATGCTCCCCTATCCCAGACAACTGACTAGTTTATGGATAGTAGCTCCCAAAAACCACCCCCTTTGCTGAACGTGATGCCATCATTCAAGTACATCCCACTTCTCCTTCCTCACTGAGGCACAATCCTTACCCTTTCACGCAATTTCCCAACAAGTTGAACAAGTTGCTCTTACTGGAACATTAATCTCATCCAAATATACATGCACATAGATACATTGTATATGTATATATATAGATATATGTATGTAGATAAATATTAAATATGCATGATATTGTCCACTTCAATATCCTCATTTGGAAGCAGAGAGGGATTCTCACCCAAAAGTGATCCCCCCATTCTCAATCACATATACTTCCAATTTCTCCTAGAATCATCCCTCCTCCCCACAGAGGTGGCCATATTCACTGTAAAGGATACCAGATAGAGAAAACTTATCTCTCCATGTCCAATAACCACACTGATAACCTGGCCTGTCAGAGCTCTCTAACCTATCCTTCTCTCACTCATTCTACCCTCCCCTCTTTCAGGAACTTATGTCCTTCTAATTAACCCCTTTTCCCTCTAAAGTACTTCTTTCCTACCTCCACTCCTTTTTCACTCAACTCCTCTGCCTTATTAAGGTTTCTTCAAAGTCATTTCTCCCTTCAACCTGAAGACAAAACTTTCTCTTAAAACCTCTTACAAGGCTGTGCTGTGTGTCAACTAACCCACAATCCAACCTTAGATCCAACACACCTTCTTTTCCTCCCCACCAAATGAGAAGTCTTTTCTTAGCCTCTGACTGGAAAATCGACTTCAACCATATGCTCCCTATCCACAAACTCAAGTATCTCCTTGTCTTTGTCGACACCTTCTCAGGACGGAAAGAAGCCTTTCCCATAGCTAGCACACAGGCTTCTACTGTTTCCAACAAACTCCTAACTGAACTTATTCTTGCATCTGGAGTCCCCTCTTCTCTTTAATCTGATAATGGTCCTGAATTCACTCCATGATTACTCAAACCTTATCATCAGCCTTACAGATTCCATGGAGGTTCCATATCCCTTACCAACCCCAATCTTCAGGAAAAGTTGAAAGATCTAACCATACCCTCAAAGAACATCTTATTAAGTGCTTGCTAGAACCTAAAGTTGATCGGGTTAAGCTCCTCCCACTAGCTCTCCTCAAAATATTTTCCCAGTGTCCCCCAAAAAAATCCCTGCTGCTGAGGCTGGAGAGGTGGCTCAATGATTAAGCTTCTGCTTTGCAGGCAGAAGGTCCTGTGTTCGGATCCTAGACCCCATGTATAGACACTGGGCAGAAGCGGGGGCGGCCTGCATTTCCGGTCCTGGTAGGGCGGAGCCTGTGAATCCTGGGGCAGAGTAAACAAGGAGAGGTGGAGGCGTCCATGGTGGTTCCCGAATTCGTCCGTGGTTCTACACACACATTCACACAAGCTCACACATGCATACATACACAATTGAATAAATAATAATAATAAAAATCCCTGCGAATATAAGCCCCTTTGAACTCATGTGTGGGAGGCCAGCTTTTTGCCCATGTCTCTCTCTCCATGCCTTCTCCTTACCTTATCATCAACCTCCAGGTAGCTTTCCAACACATTCTTTGGGATACTCCTAATCTACTTTTCCCCTCTGCCCATCCTTACCTAGTTTTTAACCTTATTTTTTTTTTAAATAAAATGGTACCGAGGACTATGGAATGCTGTGAGTGCTGACAACTGGTAAACAGTGGTATTGCTTCCCTAGAAATGTAACTTTGGGGTTGATTAGAGCTAGTGCTGCCCACAGAGACAGTGGGGGTTTTAAAAAGCCAAGATGATACAGATGTAGAAAGTTCTGGCCATGAAACATATTTGGAGGTATCTAGAAACATGCAGCTGAGTGATGCAGGGTCAGCCATTTCTGTTAAACGTTACCATACACCTGTTAGAAATGTATTCTCACTTATGCATGACTGGAAATTCCTCAGCTTTCCCCTATATCTCTAACACTATAGGCCTTATTTCACTGGCCAGCAGGGACTGTGACTTTTCATCAGGAAGTGAAGAAGGCTGGCACAATGGCTAAAGAGGGTTGTGTGCAAACCCTGGTGATCTAATTTCAGTTCCCCACAACTCACATGGTAAAAGCAGAGAACCAACTTCTGAAATTTTTCTCACCTCCATTAAGACCCTATGACATGCCACTGCCCACTCTCTCCCCTTGTCCTTTTCAGAAGTGAAGGAACAAATGAAGTAAGGTTGGAAAAATAACTACACAGGTAGAGATGCTTGCCTATAAGGCTGATGAACTGAATGACATGCCAAAAGCCAACAAGTGAGAGAGAATTGACTCCTCCATGTGTGTGGTTTGATTGCATTTTTGTACATGTCTGCATTTGAAAATATGAGCACTCTATAAACCCTAACCCTTACTTGCTCAAAGATCAGCTGTTATTGTGAGTCAGGAAGCTGAAATCAAAATACTACACAGGATGTTATTTAAGATGTATTAGACAAGAGGACACAGTTATTCCAAGTATTACTCACAATTAAGCACATGGCTATGGATAAGTTTTGGACATATCAAAAAGAAAAAGAAAAAAGAAAATGAAACAAAGAAAAGAAAAAGAGCCGAGTTCTCAGGACTGAAGAAAAAATCAACAATGACTTCGGCCCCTGTCAGTAAAACCTTACATCAAAACCAAAAAGAAACAGAAATTTTGGCTTCAGTATTTTATTGTATTAATATTTTACTGAGAAAGTTAAATTGGTTATAAAGCATCAAAAGTACAATCTGAGTACTGGCAGTTGT
Organism: Typhlomys cinereus; assembly: GCA_023101885.1. Taxonomy (NCBI): domain Eukaryota; kingdom Metazoa; phylum Chordata; class Mammalia; order Rodentia; family Platacanthomyidae; genus Typhlomys; species Typhlomys cinereus. The sequence goes on along the minus strand of JALPQD010000090.1, from coordinate 152,601 downwards.
CAGGCAAAGTGCTTATGTAGGAATATCTGTGTGCAACAGTAATCCAAAGAGGCTCTAGGCTGCAGGAGGCTCTAGGCTGAAGAAGTCTCTAGGCTCCTGGTGCTCCAAGGCAGAGAAGGAAGCTGGAGGATCCAGGAGCACTAGAAGCAGGGCTGCCTTCAACAGGACTTGGGAGAATGAACAGAACACTCTGAAGCTCCAACATCAACCTTGTGAAGATGCTGTGGTCACATTGGAGAAGGGAGATGAGGGACAGCAATCAAATAATCTCTTTCAAATTCTTTAAAACTGGCTAAATGCAGTACCAGGATTATGTAAATGGGATTCTTTTTGGACATGACTTGGATGATATAAAATGATTAACAGGGAGATCACAATTCTTATGTTTTTCCGGAGGAATAATAGAAAATATGTTATCTGTTTAGCAACTACACACATACGCGCACACACACACACACACACACACACACACACACACACACACCTAAGACCAACAAGGAAAATGAAGAAGTGTTTGGGGATCAGATGTGCTCTAGCTTCTTCATTATTTTCTCGTTGGATGACTCAAAAATCTGAAACTATTTGTCATGATCTGAATTTTATGTCCATACATTAGGTCACTTTAGGATAAACACATTCTTATGTCAGAAGCTGAGCAGCCGACCCCAAACTGGAGAGGACAAAAGGCAGTCACAGTGGTCAAACAGACCCTGCTCCTCCCCTTCCCCACAGCCAGAGGAGTGATGCCGCACACCACAGTGGTCTCTGTTTTGGAAGCTATCCCTCCCCTCCATCTTTATGAGTTATTGGCATCAAATCAACTGTGGTTCTCTGTGTTTCCCTCAAGTCATGGTGTGTTTGTGTCCTTTGTTTGTGGCTGTGCATGGTTTAAGTGTTCTTTTTCCCCTGCTGTGATGGGTGGCTGTCCCACCTGGGGCTGAGGACTCCACAGTCATCTATTCTCTGCCAACCACAGTGCTTGCTAAGGGAAGCTTCTAGGCTGGACGCTTTAAGTTGCACAGATCTGTGGGTTGAATGCTAGTATCTGAAAAGGAGAATATGTGATGCTTGTTTTTTAAACATTGTCTCTATGATTCACTTCAAACATTAGCTGTAAGTGCTGAGGAAATGCAAGTGTGAATGTCCAGTGACCTTGCAGAGAGAGAGACCATCAACCCAACTCCCAAGATGCAGAGTCCCAGCCCTCATTTCCTTGCCGTCCCAACGTCTGACACAGTGAACCCTGAGAGAAAGGAGGAGCTTCCACCTGGTTCTATCCTGCAGAGAACTGGCTTCTATAGTGCCCACATCTCGGTGTGTGGGTCCTTGATCTCCTCTCCAACTGTTAATCACTCACCCCTTTCCTTGTCTTATTCATTTCATTGCTGAAGTATTGGAATATTGGCTGCTGCACCTTTTATTGACATTGATGTTTGGCCCTAGTCGCACAGGGTCCACCTGGGTCTTTGCTGGTGCATGGGTCGGTCTTATCACACATGAAGGTAATTATATATTAACTATTACAGGCTACATGTAGTTATATAATAACTATTACACCTGAGTTAGTAATACTTAAACATGCAGGGGTCAACATCATAGTTGGAAGGTGAGCTTTGGTCACATCTTTGAAGAATTGATAGTTTTTGTATATATATATATTTCTTCCACTCATACAAAGTTGATAAGTACCTCATTCTGCTCCTCTCTCTACCCCTCTCTGCATCCCCTTGCTTCCTTCCCCCCGTTTTCCTTTTCTTTTCCCCCCTCCCTCCATTTTCCCCAGTGCTCCCTCCTCCCCACCCCCCATTCTTGGAGCATCATTTAGTGTGCATGTCAAACTTCCCTCTGGGTCCTCCTCTCTAATGAGGTGTACGGATTCAGTAGCATTGCCTAGAGCTCTTTTTTGCATTCCCTTTTAGTATGGGAACACTATTGTGGTTGTTAATCCCTTGCTTCTAAGGATCATAGTGCCTGTGATCCATGCTATACTTTGGGAGTTCAATGACATGTTGGTCATTGCGCAGGTCATGCAAAGTCCTATTATGATTACTTCGATTACTTGTATGGAGTATCTTGCATATCATTGCACTTCCCCATCTTTAGGCTCTCATGATCTTACCACCCCTTCTTCCACAAATTTCCCTGAGCTTTAGGATGGGGAGAGATTAGGCTTGCCTGATTCCAGGTAGTTGATATAGAGTGTCTAATTTTCTGAATTGATTTTTTTTCAGTTTTGCTGCTCCTGCACCACCCTTGGCTACATTCTGATGGGTATTGGATATCATCCCCTGGCCAGATATAAAATGCTGTTAAAATAGAGGCTTATTATAAGAGTAGATTCAAAAGTAGATGGAATAAGAGTAAGAGACTGCTGGGGGGGTTCAGTCTCCCATTTGCACGATGGTTACCTTCTATCTGCCAGACTCTATGCCCTGCCTTTCTGGTGAGATCATACCCGATCAGACACAAGTGACCAGTAAGGAGAGTCTGCAAGCCCAACCAGATGTCTCATTACTTACTTGCAGTCATTGACGGTGGCATATTTTCTCTGCTGTACGATGATCCCTTCACTCCTTGCTTCTGGCAGGGTCCTTCTTCCCCTTCCCTCCCTGCTTGTAATCTTTGCAATTACTGTAGGTATTATAGAGATTTATCTTTGAGTGTTTCACTAAGTGGGTTTGGTACTAGTATCCACCTATTAGGGGGTACATACGGCACTTAAGTTTCTGTGTCTGGGATCCTTCACTCAATATAATATTTTCTAATTCCATCCATTTTGTGGCAAATTTCATTAATTCATCATTGTTGATGGCTCAGTAGTATTCCATTGTATAAATGTACCACATTTTTTTATCCACTCGTCAACCGTTGGGCAATACGTTTGATTCCATTACTTTGCTATTGTAAACAGCACTGCTATGAACATGGTTGTGCTTGTGCTATTGAGGTGAATTTTTGCAGTATGGGGGATTATTCCCAATAGTGGATTTGCAGGGTCATATGGCATTTCAATCTTTAACTTTTGGGTCCCCAGAGTGGTTGTATAAGCCTGCATTCCCACCAGAAATATAAGACAGGTCCCTTGTCTCCACATCCCCTCCAGCATTTGGTCTTGTTTGTATTGTAGATTTTTGCTATCCTGACCAGAGTGAGATGATATCTCAGGGAGGTTTTGTTTTTCATTTCCCTGATGGCTAAAGATCCTGAGCATTTTTTAAGGTGTTTGATAGACATTTAATTTTGTCCCTAGTAAAGTTTCTTTTAAGTTCCAAGGTCCATTGTTTAATTGGGCCATTTGTTTCCTTGGTGTTTAGTTTTCTAAGTTCTTTCTGCACTCTGGATAATAGAGCTCTATCAGATATGTGGTTAATGAAGATTTTCTCCCATTCAGTGGGTTGCCTTTGTGCATAAGTTGTAATCTCTTTATCTGAAGAGAAGCTCTTTAATTTCCTAAGATCCCATCTGTTGAGTATTGGTTGTAGTGACTGTGCTATTGGATTTTCTATTAGGAACTGTTGGCCTAGTCCAATCAGCTCCAGGGAATTCCATACCCTTTCAACTAAGGTTTATATAACTTCTGGACTTATATTGAGGGCCTTGATCCATTTAGAATTAAGTCTTGTACATGGTGACAAATACAGGTCAAGTTTTAATCTTCTTCATGTGGAGATCCAGTTTTGCCAGTACAATTTGTTGGAGATGCTGTTCTTATTCCATTGGATTTTTAGGGCCCATTTGTCAAAGATCTAATGGCTTTAATTGTGTGGGCTTATACCTGGGTCGTCAACCCTTATCCATTTATCTGTGTGTCTATTTTGGAGCCAGTATCAGGGTGTTTTTATAACTATGGATTTGTAGTATACACTAAGGTTTACTATGGTGATACCTCCAGCAATGTTTTTGTTACTTAGGATTGTTTTTGATATCCTGGGTCATTTGTGCCTCCATATGAATTTTCAGGTTATTTGATTTTGGGATTTTAATTGGTATAGCATTAAATCTGTATATTGCCTTTGGTAGGATGGTCATTTTTATGATGTTTGTTCTGCCAATCCAGGAACATGGAAAGTCTTTCCACCTTCTGGTGTCTTCTGCAATTTCTTTAGGGTTTTAAAGTTTTTATTGTTAAAGTCTCTCACCTTCCATGGTATTTCATTTTTTAGGGGATATAGTAAATTAGATTGTTTCTCTCAGGGCTTTTTTCCTTCTTTCATTCTGGGCATATAGGAAGGCCACCGATTTTGTACATTTATTTTGTACCCTCCACCCTCCTGAACTTCTGTATTAGTTCCAAGAGCTTCATGGTGGAGTTTTTAGGATCACTCAGGTATATGATCATGTCATCTACAAATGGAGATACCTTGACTCCTTCCTTGCCTATTTGAATCCCTTTTATCTCTCTTTCTTTTCTTATGGCTTCAGTTATAAGACTTCAAGTATGCTATTGAATAGAAGTGTGAGAGTGGACAGCCTTGTCTAGTTCCTGATTGAAATGGGAATGCTTCAAGTTTTTCCATATTGAGAATAATCCTTGCTGTAAGCTTGTTGTATACAGCTTTTATTATATTCATAAAGGTTCCTTCCATTCAACTGTCTGTAGGGTTTTGATCATAAAGTGCTGTTGTATCTTGTCAAAAGCTTTTTCTGCATCTATTGAGAGTATTATGTGGTTTTGAATTTTGGATTGGTTTATATGGTGAATAATGTTTTTTGATTTGCATATGTTGAATCAACCTTGTGTGCCTAGGATAAAGCCTACTTGATCCCCGTGAATGATCTTTTTGATGTGTTTTTGAATCCGATTTGCTGAGACTTTATTGAGAATCTTTGCATCTGTGTTGATCAAAGAGATTGGCCTATAGTTTTCTTTTTTAACTGTATCTTTATTAGGTTTTGGAATTAAGATGATACTAGCTTCATAGAAAGAATCTGTTAGTGTTCCTTCCTTTGCTATTTGAGGGAACAGTTTAAGGAATATTGGTGTTAATAGCTCTTTAAATGTCTGGTAGAACTCTGTGCTGAATCCATCTGGTCCAGGACATTTTTTTGTGGGAATATTTGAGATTACTTCATCGATTTCTTCATATTACCAAGGTACTAAATAGTATAAGTGCACTACCATACTAATATTCACCCCATCTACTAAACCTGACTTAATTGATGTACAGTCTAATAGCATCATCTAGGAAATAACAATAACAACAGACAAATAAGGCAACTATAAGGCAAACACTACTTATAACTGCCTGAGTGTAGTAATACCAACTAGATCAATTCAGTCAAAAACACACAGAAACTGAAAGGTCTTAAGAGACAAAACAACAACTCCCAAGTCAAAGTGCAGATCCATGAGAAACAAAACCCAAGAAGACAAATCTCCCACTGAAAGAATTAACACCATAATAATAGATTGCAACCAGAACAAATTCACAGAAATTAGCCATGAAAGCCAGGCCCAGGATAACAACTTTCAAAGCATGATCATTACTGTGATCAATACTATGAAAGAGGAAATCAGGAGGAGGTAAATAACTGCATCAACCACTTTGAACAGGAACACAACAGACACTTGGAGGGGTTGAGAAAAACAGTTCAAGAAACAAAAATAGGCATAGAGCAGTTAAAACAGTCTCAGGCAGTGTTTAAAATTGAACTAAGAGACAAGCTATCTTCAACCCAGAACTCAACAGAGAGTTTTATCAGCAGAACTACTGAAGCAAAAAGTAGAATTTCAGATCTTGAAGACAAAGTGTAAGTATTAACCATCTCAATGGAAGAGGTTGTTAAAGCCAAAAATATAATTGAGAGGAATATTCAGGAGTTATGGGACACCCTGAAGAAAGTTGAAATTCTAGCCTGTACCCTATCACCATGGCCTAAAGTTTGGCATCCACAACACAACAAACAACAGAAAATACACTACGTCCTGAAAATGTAACACTTTCATACACAATGAAAACTGGATTCAGGAAGAAATTAAAAAGCAAATTCAAGATTTCTTCAAAGTGAAAGATAATGAAAAAACAACTTACCAAAATCTTTGGGACACAATGAAAGTTGTCCTAAGAAGTAAGTTCATAGCTCTTTATGCTTACATCAAAAAAATGGAAGCATCAGAAATCAATAACTTAACATTGCATCTTAAAGCTTTAGAGACACTAAAGCAATACAATCCCCAAAACAGTAAAAGAGAGGAGATTAGTAAAACAAGGGAAAAAATACCCAAAATCAAGATTAGGAAAATGATACAGGAAATCAACCAGTTAAAATGCTGTTTTTTGGAAAAAAATCAATAAGATTGATACTCCCCTAGCTAAATTAACCAAAAGCAAGAGAGAGAAAACCAAAATTAACAAAATTAGAAATGAACATGGAGTTATCACTACTGATATCCAAGAAATCCAGGTAATTGTACTGTAATATTTCAGAAACTTATACTCTGTGAGATATGACAATACAAAAAAGGATGAATTCCAAAGTAAACACAACTTACCTAAATTGAATCAGGAAGTTTTGAATTATTTAAATAGCCCTATAACGCATGAGGAAATCGATGAAGCAATCTCGAATCTTCCCACCACAAAAAGTCCTGGAACAGATGGATTCAGCACAGAGTTCTACCAAACATTTAAGGAGCTAATAACAACTACTTAACACACTACTTAAACTGTTCCATCAAATAGCAAGGAAAGTAACACTCCCAAATTCCTTCTATGAAGCTAATACTGTCTTACTCCCAAAATCCAATAAAGATACACTTAAAAAAAACTATAGCCAATCTCTCTGATGAACACAGATGCAAAGATTCTCAACAAACTCTTAGCAAATCAGATTCAAAAACATATCAAAAAGATCATTCATGGGGATCAAGTAGGCTTTGTCCCAGGCACACAGGATTGGTTCAACATATGCATATCAATAAATGTAATTCAACATATAAGTGAGTCCAAAATTCAAGACCACATGAAACTCTCAGTAGATGCAGAAATGACAAGATCCAACACTCTTTATGATCAAAACCCTAGAGACAGTAGCAATAGAAGGAACCTTTATCAATATATTAAAAACTGTATACAACAAGCCAACAGCAAGGATTATACTCAATGGGGAAAAACTTGAAGCATTCCCACTTTGATCATGAACTAGACAATGCTATCCACTCTCACCACTTCTATTCAGTATTGGATTTGACATCTTAGCTGAAGCCATAAGACAAGAAAGGGACATAAAAGATTCAAATCAGCAAGAAAGAAATCAATTTATCTCTATTTGCAGATGACATGATCTTATACCTGAGTGAAACCAATAATTCCACCATGAAGCTCTTGGAACTATAAGAGAAGTTCAGCAGGGTGGCAGGATACAAAATAAATGTACAAAAATCAGAGGCCTTCCTATATGCCCAGAATGAATGAAGTGAAAAAGCCCTGAGAGAAACAATCCCATTTACTATACCCCTAAAAAAAATGAAACACCTTGGTATAAAACTAACAAGAGAAGTAAGAGACCTTTACAATAAAAATTTTAAAATGCTAAAGCAAGAAATTACAAGAAGACACCAGAAGGTGGAAAGACCTCCCATGTTCCTGGATTGGCACAGTCAATATAAAACTGACCATCCTACCAAAGGCAATATACAGATTAAATGCTATACCAACTAAAATCCCAAAGCAATTCTTTACAGAGGTTGATGACAAAATCTCAAAATTCATATGGAGGCACAAAAGACCTAGGATAGCAAAAACAATTCTGAGTAACAAAAACACTGCTGGAGTTATCACCATACCAAACCTTAGTCTATACTACAAATCTGCAGTTTTAAAAACAGCCTGGTACTGGCTCCAAAATAGACACACAGATCAATGGATAAGGATTGAACTCAGGGACATTCGCGGAAGAGGGGGCGGTAAGATTGTAAGAGCAAAAGGATGGGAGGAGCAACGATTTGCAAGATTCTCAACAATAGTTGGGGCCAAAGCAATCATAATGGGACTTTGCATGCCCTGCGCAATGTCCAGCGCACTGTTGCCCTCATAAAGTCTAGCATCTGTTAAGGGCACCGAGACCCCTGGAGGCAAGGGATTGACAGCCATAGTAGTGATCTTATGCTTAAGGGGAACAAGAGAAAGGGCTTATGGAAATGCCACTGGGTCCTTATATGTCATCGGAGAGGAGGACCCAGTGGAGAGTTAGGCGTACACAATAAAGGACTCTCTGGGAATTGGGGGGGAGGCACTGGGGGATGGGGAGGGGGAGGAGGGGGTTCGGGGGGAGGAGGGGGGAGGGAGGGAACTGGTAAAAAATTTTAAAATGTATAATTAAATTTTTAATAAAAAAAAAGGATTGAAGACCAAGATAAAGTCCACACAATTACAGCCATTTGATCTTTGAAGAACAGCATCTTCAACAAGTGGTGCTGGCAGAACTGGATGACCACATGCAGAAGATTAAAACTCAACCCATATTTGTCACGATGTACAAGACTTAATTCTAAATGGATCAATGACCTCAATATAAGGCCAGAGACTATAGAAACCTTAGTTGAAAGGGTAGGAAACTCCCTCAAGCTGATTGGACTAGGCCAATAGTTCCTAATTGCAAATCCAATAGCAAAGTCAATACAACCAATACTCAACAGATGGGGTCTTATGAAATTAAAGAGCTTCCGTTCAGATAAAGAGATTGTAACTCGAGCACAAAGGCAACCTACAGAATGGGAGAAATTTTTCACTAACCACATATCTGATAGAGATCTATTATCCAGAGTGCACAAAGAACTTTGAAAACTAAACACCAAGGAAACAAATGGGCCAATTAAAAAATGGGCCCTGGAACTTAAAATAAACTGTACCAGGGATGAAATTGAAATGTCTAACAAATATCTTCAAAAATGCTCCGTATCCTTAGCTATCAGGGAAATGCAAATCAAAACTTCCCTGAGATATCATCTCACGCACGTCAGAATGGCAAAAATCCACAATACCAATAACCCAAAATGCTGGAGAGTATGTGGTGAGCAGAGAGCTCTATTACATTGCTGGTGGGAATGCAGGCTTATGCAACCACTCTGGCGAGCCATCTGGCGATTCTTAAAAGTGGTAAAGATTGAAATGTCATTTGACCCTGCTTTTGAACTTTTAGGAATAATCCCCCATACAGCAAAAAGTAACCTCGATTGCACAAACTCTACCATGTTCAAAGCATCACTGCTTACAATTGCAAAGTCATGGAATCAACCCAAATGCCCAACAGTTGATGACTGGATAAGGAAAATGTAGTACATTTATACAATGGAATATTACTTAGCCATCAAAAAGGATGAATCAATGAGATTTGCTGGGAAATGGATGGAATTATAGAAAATTATTTTGAGTGAATTATCCCAGACACCAAAAATTTAGCACCATATTTATTCCCTAATAGATGGATCCTGGTATCAAACCCACTTTGTGACACACTCACAGATAAATCTATGTAATACCTACAGTAATTTAAAGATTATAAGCAGGGAGGGATGTAGAAGGAAGGCCCGCCAGAAACAAGGAGAGAGGGGATCATGTTACAGCAGAGAAAATAGGCCACCATTAAGGACTGCAAGTAAGTAATAAGATATCTGGTTGGATTTGCAAACTTTCCTTACTAGTCACTTGTACCTGATTGTGTATGATATTACCAGAAATGATGGGCATAAAGTCTAGTAGATAGAAAGTTACTATCCTGCAAACGGGAGCCTGACACCCCTCCCAACAGCAGTCTCCTACTCTTATTCCACGTAGCTTTGAATCTATTCTCTTAATAAAACTCCATTTTAATAAGCCTAACATCCAATACCTACCAGGATGGAGTCAAGGGTGATGCAGGAGCAGCAAAATTGAAAAAAAGTCAACATAGCATAATTCATAAAATCAGAGATCCTACATCAATTACCTGGAACCAGGACCAGCTTAAATGCTCCCTATTCTAAAGCTCAGGGAAATTTTCAGAAAGGGGGCAGTGAGATTGTAAGAGCCTAAAGATTGCGAGGAGCAATGATATGGAAGATACTCCATATAAGTTAGGGCCAAGTTAATCATGATAAGACTTTGCATGGCCTGTGTAATGACCAACAAATCATTGAACCCCCATAGTCTAGCATGTATCATAGGTACTATGATCCTTAGAGATAAGGGGTTAATAGCCACAATAGTGTTCCTATACTAAAGGGGAACACAAAAAATGAACTCTAGACAATGCCACTGAGTCCTTACCCCTCATTAGAGAAGAGGACCCAAAGGGAAGTTTGAAATGCACACTAAAAAATGCTCCCCAATGGGGGCGTAGGGGGACTGGAAGAAAGGGAGGGATGGGGGAAAGAAGGGTAAAAGGGGTAAGGAAGCAAGAGGGTCCAAGGAGGAGTGGAGGGGGGAGGGGAATGGGGTACTTATCAACTGTGTATGAGTGGAAGAAATAAAAAAAAAGAAGAGCTTGTAGAGACTTACTTCAAGTATTAAATGAGCAAAAATGTCAACTCAGGCTGATATACCTGGCAAAACTATACATCATGATCTAGGGAGAAAGAAGTTTCCCAGCAGAAAAAACAACTTTTGTTGTTATTGTTGTTGTTGTTTTTTTAAATATTTTTTATTATTATTTCCGCTCATACAAACTTAGTAGGTACACTGGTTCCCTCCCTCCCTCCCTCCTCCTCCCCCCATTTCCTCCCCCCCACCCCCTGCATCCCCCTCCCCTCACCCCTCCCTCATCCCCCAGTGCCTCCCCCCCCAATCCCTGGAGAATCCTTTAATGTGCATGCCAGTCTCAGTTTACATGCCTACCAAACCAGGCCTTCAAAAATGCTAGAAATGATCCTCAAGCTTGAAGAAAAAAACAAGCATATCCAGGAGGACATAAAAAGCCAAATCACACACTTACAAAGGCCACTAATCATAAAACATGTCCAGAATTAAAAGTAATTTCTCCATTATAACACTAAATGTCAATGGAATTAACTCACTGATCAAGAGATACAGATTACAAACTTGGATTAAAAATCACAACCCGAGAGGCCCCATGGACCGCGAGTGGCAGCTGGGGAGGGAACTGCGGAACAAACCATAATCCAGAACATCAGAGACTCTATGTCAACCACCTGGAACTAGACCAGCCTAATGTCTCCACATCCAGAAGCTCAAGGAAATTTGCGGAAGAGGGGGCAGTAAGATTGTAAGAGCAAAAGGATGGGAGGAGCAATGATATGCAAGATACTCCACACAAGTTAGGGCCGAAGCAATCATAATTGGACTTTACATGCCCTGCATTTACATTGTCCCCACAAAGTCTAGCATTTGCTAAAAGCACCAAGATCCTTGGAGGCAAGGGATTGACAGCCAAAATAGTGTTCCTATGCTTAAGGGGAACACAGGAAAGGGTTCAGGGGAATGCTGCTGGGTCCTTGTTTGTCATTGGAGAGGAGGACCCAGAGGACAGTCAGGCATGCACATTAAAGGATTCTCCGGGGATTGGGGGAGGGGAGGCACTGGGGGGTGAGGAGGGAAGGGTGAGGGGAGGGGTAGCAAAGGGGTGGGGGGAGGAGGAGGGAGGGAGGGAACCGGTGTACCTATGAAGTTTGTATGAGTGGAGATAATAAAAAATTTTAAAAAATAATATTGATCATGGTAATGATCATGCTTTGAATATCATCTTCTTGGGCCTGGCTTTCTTTTTTATTTTCTGTGAATTTGTTCTGGTTAGAATCTATCATTATGGTCTTAATTCATTCGGTGGGAGATTTGTTTTCTTGGATTTTATTTCCCATGGATCTGCACTTTGATTTGGGCATTGTTGTTTTGTCTCATAAGACCTTTCCATTTCCGTGTTGTTGGCTGATCTAATTAAGTTAGTTTTACTACTATCAGACAGTTATTACCAGTGTTTGCCTTGGAGTTTGGTATGTTTTCCTGTTGTTATTGTTATTTCCTAGATGATGCTATTAGTCTTTTAGTACATCATTTAGGTCAGGTTTAGTAGACAGGGGGTGAATATTAGTATGGTAGTGTACTTTTATGATTTAGTACCTTGGTGATATGTGAGGGTGAGTGGTATAATCCTTGAAGTTGTATGTGTTTTGGGGGAGGTTATATGTAAAAGTTAATCTACAGTGATTTGTAGTTGAAAGGAGAAGGATGGTAAAAATGGGGTTTCCTAATCTTTGGGCCGGATGTGAAGAGTCTCTTCCATGTGATCAGATGATTTTATAGGACATCAAATGTATGACCTATGTCCCCTAGAACGTTGCTCGAGTTTCCTTTGGACTCTATTGAATTCTGAGGAACACTGTGTCCTTCCTGAACCACGAGCAAGGGTCCCGTGTGGGCCTAAGGGGCAGGGGGGCGATGGGATGTGGCCCTAAGGGGCAGGGAGCGATGGGATGTGGCGTGCTTCACTGGGCACCTGGGGCATGACCTGCACAAGTTCGGGGCAGCCTGGGTATTGCTCAGGCTGGCTGGAGGGGAGAGCTGGGATGAGTGGGAGCACCTGGGGGCTGGTTGAACCTTACCTGGGAAGGCAGACCTCAAGTGAGCGTCCTGTCCCAGGCAGTGGAAGGGGTAAAGGGCACCCTTGTATTTCAAAGGATGAAATGTGATCATCATACAAAGTGTCTATTTTTTTAAAAAAATTGCATGTGTGCATGCATGTATGTGTGTACACAAGTGTATAAGAGGTCACGATAAGTGTGTGTTCCAGTGGATGTCCATGGATGACATGAGGAATCATCCTGCTTCCTGAATTGTCCTACCTCCTTACTGCTCTTCTCTGGAGTTTCCCAAGTCTCTGTCTTCAAGGGACTAAACGACAGGCTGTTGCTATTTCTGCCTGGCACTTGTCTATTTTCTTTTAGTTTTATATTTGGCATTATTACATCATGAATCATTATTTTAAGGAAATAATGATAACTTCTTGTAATTTAACATTCATTATTTCCATTGTCATTTAGTGTTTTAATGGAGAAATTACTTTTAATTCCTGACAGTTTTTAAAATTTTTTTTATTTTTATTATATATTCAGTTGTGCATGTGTGCGTGCATGCACTTGTGTGTATGTGTGTGTATGTATGTGTTTGTCTGTATTTGTGTATACAGAACCACTGGGGAATTCGGGAACCACTATGGACTGCCTCCACCTCCTCCTTGTTTACTCTGCCCTGGGATTCACAGACTCTGCCCTACCAGAACCAGAAACCCAGGGGGCCCCTGCTTCTGCCCAGCATCTATATGTGGTGTCTAGGATCCATACTCAGGACCTTCTGCCTGCAAGGCAGAGGCTAAACTCCAGCCCCAATTCCTGACACCTTTTATATTTAGTGGCTTGCAGAAGTGTGGCTTTTAGGTTGTGGTGGTATTATAATTCCATTCTATCCTCCTGGATATGCTTGTTCTTTTCTTCAAGCTTGAGCATATTTTCTAGCATTTTTTGAGGGCCTGGCTTGGTAGACATGTAACCCTTTAGTTTGTCTTTGTGCTGGAAACTTTTCTTTCCCCCTCGATCATGACTGATAGTTTTTCTGGGTATATCAGCTTGGGTTGACATTTTTGCTCATTCAATATTTGAAGTATATCTCTCCAATCGCTTCTTGCTTTTAATGTTTCCATTGAAAAATCATTTGTTATTTTTGTAGGTTTATCTTCAAAAGTGACTTTTTTTTCCCTTGAAGCTCTCAGCATCTATTCTTTGTCTAGAATGTGGAGTGATTTGACCATTATTTGCCATGGTGAGTTTCTATTTTGGTCTTATCTGTTTGGGGTGTGGAATGCCTCTTGCATTTGCATGGGACTCCCTTTCTTTGGAAGAGAAAAGTTTTCCTTTATGATAAATTGAAAAATTTCCTCAGGTGTGGTATTTTGGGATTCTTGTTCTGGTATGAAGAAGCACATGTTAGGCTTCTTCAAGGTGTCCCATGACTCTTTAATATTCCCCTCAAGTACCTTTTTGGTTTTAACAACCTCTTCTGTTGAGCTGGTTACTTCTTTCACTTTGTCTTCAAGATCTAAAATTCTGTTTTCTGCTTTGTTAGTTCTGCTGATAAGACTCTGTTGAATTCTGGGTTGAAGATACCTTGTCTTTTAGTTCAATTTTATACTCTTCTTGAGACTGCTTTAACTGCTCTATGCCTTTTTTGTTTTTGTTTCTTGGTCTGTTTTTCTCATCTCCTCCAACTGCCTGTTATTTTCCTGCTCAAAGTAGTTAATGCTTATTTAGTAGTTAATGGTTATTTAATTCCTTCTGGATTTCCAAACTCATAGTATTGATCATGGTAATGATCAGACTTTGCAATTCATTATCTTGGGTTTGGCTTTCTTGGCTATTTTCTGTGAGTTTCTTCTGGCATAACCTCTTAATTATTAACATCAGCCAGAGATTGAAGTACTTGAGTCTGTGCAATCGACTCACATCCAAACTAAGACTGTGACAATTGCATAAGTGAGCCCACCACCACCGAGTCAGTTAGCCATTGTTGAAGGTTATGGCTGCTGTTGTCACACAGTTTTTGGAAAAGTGCATCCCACTATCCTTTACCCTGTATTCTGTCTCCTGTCCCCTCTTCCAAAAGTGCCTTTGAATCTTTAGGAGCACCATAATAGACTTTTTTCAATAGTTCATTGGCAAGATACTTTGAGGAAATTGGAATTTCTATGCTATTCTTTTCATAAGCAGACTGAATTTATTAATCATTCAAAAAACTAATTTTCAATATTTTAAAATCTGTAACACATTTGAATGTCACAGTCCATTTATTAAATAAAACATAGTCACATATATGAATATACTGAACAAAACCAAAAGCTCTGGTCCTTCCTGAAAGAAATTCAGAAGAAAAAATAAATGGAAGCTTTAGGATATATGAATAGAAACAGGCAAACACCAAAATCATCCGTCAAAAAAAAGATGAAGGCTCAATTTAGGAATACAGAAAAAAGAAAAGGCCCAATGTGCTTCAGGGCTTTGTCTACTCATTTCTGATATAAATGATTCTGATTGGGTTCAACACACCTGACTATTTCCTGGGGGCCACTCTATTATTGCTTCAGATATGGAGTTTTTGGCCATTGGGGAGGTATGGGAAGAACTGTCCTATTTTCACCTGGAGTCCAAAGCCTTGTGGGACACTCCAGATGTTGAGAATGTCATACTTTGCATCTCCCTTTATTTTCTGATCCATATTCACTGGGTCTCCAATGGGGTTAGTATATTTGGCTTTCCTCAGAAAGGTATCTGAAAGAGATGCGCCCTTTTATTATAAATTGCCAACGCGTTAAGACCTGTAAGGTGATGTGGGGGATACCTGCATCCTTTTTAATCTGCTATTCCAAGCCTGTAGAGATAGTTTGGGGGTTAAAACCTTTGCCTCCCAAGCAAAGGGACATCAGTTTGGATCCCCAGACCTTACATAGAAATGACTCATAGATATGGTGACAGCCTGAACTGTCCCTGTAAGTCAGAACATGGGAAACACCAGTGGAAGGTAATGAGGATTTAGAACAATCCAAGATTGCTACAAGATCACCCTGAGATTTGACAGGTACACATTGCTAATTTCTATACATACACATACGCAACCCGTATCTACACATGCAAAAAAATATTTGAATTTCCTATTCCAAAGACAACATTTGTCTGAGCAAAACATGCAAAGAAATGAATGAAGTCAAACAGATATTTTATCAAAATTTCATTTTGTTTCTATGATGTTAATTTCTTGTAGAGGGAAGTTAATAAAGGAAATTATCATCAAATTATAATAAGGTAATGAGGTAATGAGATAAATGTTAACATCTTCTGTGGTTTCTTCTGTTATTGTTTTGAGAATAACAACTAAGAAATTGAGTTCCTCATAGGTCACACATTCGGAAGAATTAATTTGGACAATGTATGCAAATTATCCACCATATTTATGAATGTAGTTTGGAACTTAAGTAACGTCTTCTATGTTTCACATTTAAGAATTTCATGAAAGAAAGATAAGACTACATTTCAGATATTCCAAGTACTAACTATGGTGTGGAAGTCCAGTGTACCAAAACCACTGACCACCCTTTTAAAAAGATGTTGTTACATTACATGCTTTCTTGTTCCTGAATAACCTAGAGTTTGTTCCTATGAACTAAGAAAGTTTCAATTCAAAGGAAGATCCCCTAATATTTATGCTTGCACATGACATGTAAGGATGTGCCATGATGAAGATATAAAACATCATTCTTTGGAAAACAGCTTATCTTCAAATATTTATGTATGAATTTGGTCCCATGTCTCACTGCCTGATTATTTACTTGGTGAAGAAACATTTCATGGAGGCTCTAGGTCACCCCATAAATTGCATTATATAAATTGTGACACTCATCACTCATGGCTGTATCAAAGTTTCATCCAAGTAACCACTGCAATGTGGTGTTGGATGAACAGTTATGCATTATATTTTTGTAAGATTTTAAGAGTTAATATTTATAATGCATCCACCCCAATCTCTCCAGAAAGTTATCTTTTGGGTATTGGGCAATTTCCCTTTTCTGAATAAAATCTTTCAAACTGGAAGCCTCACTATGGTGGTCTGCAAAAGTCAAAGTCCCATGGAATGAGTCAAGGCTGAAAACTCTCCTTCTTGTAATGACATCCCACCACAGTGAGGTGGTCATCCAGATTTTCTGTATGCCTGTGTCATAGTTGGGCACAGGCGTCAACTTGACAGTTGAAGGTTTGAGTTCTGGGCACACTTGTGGAGAATTAGTAGTTGAGTTAATCCTAGAGCCAACCTGAAAGAGATTGTCTAGCTGATGGGGAAGGCCCAGTCTACAGTGAGTAGGATTAGGCCCTGGAATAAATCATGGAGAGCTTGTTGAGAGAGTTGGCATCTTGTGTATACTTGGCCAAACATGCTGGTCTGGCAAGTAAGGATCATCCCTCAATCAGCCATTATGTGGTGATGGCATCATAGCCAGTTTCCTCTGTGCTGTTGTTGGTGCATGTTCTCCTTTCAAGCTAGAATAACAGGACTATCAGTAAGAAAATAAATCCCTTGTTCCCTTAAGCCATTTGATGGTGATTTATCAGCAACCATGCAAGGGAACTGCAACAGAATTTGGTACAAAGAGTGGGGTGTTGCTGATTAATCTGACTATGTATATTTTGTGGATTTTTAATGGTTTCATTTGACAAAGTTGAAAACGCTTGAAGATTTTCACTTTATGGATTACAAATACCATCCTTCAGAGTTTAATGGGCCATTTGGACAATGAGAATAGTGAGAGAATTGTGGATTATTTCGGCCCAATTTGTGATGAGGGAAACAAGGACTTTGTTGAAGTTGAATTTGCAGATGATAGACTGGTTTATTTGACAGAGGAGAGCTCTGTTGGTGGCCATGAAGCTCCGGATATGGAAAGGGGCTGGGAGTAGAATATCTACTTCTGTTGGAGAAATGAGTATCAGTGAAGGAGAACCTAGTAACTTGCATTGGGTTGATGGAAGACATGAAAACCACCATATGGCAAGTTCGTGGTTTGAAAACCCAGATTCCTCCAGGGGCTGAAAGCTGTTTCTTGCCCTTTGGAAGTCTGGCTGCCTAGAAGAGGCTTTTCCAGCATCAAAGCACAAGATTTGGTGCAGCTGTGGCTCAAGTGGATCAAACTGCATTTAATACTTGCTTCAGAGTCTGGCAGTGTCTGCTAGGTGGTATTGGTTTTGGCAAATGATTTGAGGGGTTCATGGAAAGTAGCAACAGCTTGGTACCAAGTGGCAGGTGTAGAGTTCTTATGAGAGAAGATAAAGCTTACAGTTGCAAAAGGCTAACACATAGTGTTGGAGATGCCAGAAGCATGTGATGTATGCTGAGCACGACTGGGAGTGGAGATCCAGCCTTGTTCTCAAGAAACTCCATTTCTATAACTCGAAGTTGCAAACAGGATCTGGAAATGCCTATAATTATAATCTTTGCACCACATTGATTTCATGATAAGTGGCAGAAGATGGACATTGAAGTACAGGATGCAGTGATTTGCTGACTTGATTTTAATGCAATATTTTCTTATTATGTTATGATACTTCTATTTTGATGTTTTATCTTGTTGAAGTATTTAACATTTTGATTTGATAGACTCTTATAGTTGAAAGATTTAAAATATTTTTTAGGACTTTCAATTTCAACATTTAAATAATTGAACTTTAATGACAAGACATTTTAAAATTTGCCTATGAGAACTTTTAGAGATTTAGAATTAATAAAATTTATATTACATGAATTTATATTTATATGAATTTATATTTTTAAGATAACTTTTAACATCTGTGGGGACAAGGATTGACGGTTATAGTTTAAAAGTGCTATGTTTTTGTGTCAAGTTGACAAGCAGTATTGACAAAGGGTGGCGTGTCATGGTTGGGCACAGGTGTTAACCTTACAGTTGCAGGTTTGAGTTCTGGACACATTTGTGGAGATTAGTAGTTGAGTTAAGCCCATAGCCAAACAAAAAGAGATCGTATAGCTGATGGGGTAGGCCCAGTTTATGGTGGGTAGTATTAGGCACTGGAATAAATCATGGAGAGGTGGTTGAGAGAGTTGGCATCTTGTGTACATTTGGCCAGACATGCTGGTCTGACAAGAAAGGATCGTCCCTCTCTCAGCCATTATGTGGTGATTGTGTAGTCACTTCCCTTAGCCCTGAGGTGGGTTCATGCACTCCCTTCAAGCTGGAATTTAGACTACGGCAGGACTAACAGTAAGAAAATAAGTCCCTTGTTCCCTTAAGGCATTTGATGTTCATTCATCAGCAATCATGCAGGTGAACTGCAACACCAAGCAATCCCATGCTCTAAATCCCGCTTCTAGAGTAGAGATCATTTCATCATAAATGATGATGACATTTGCTGATGACATCAGAATTTGACTGTAATATATCTCAGTCTTTGTTGTATATAACTACCTGTTTTCATAGATCATATTCACAAAAGACAAGGAGATTCCATTTTTTTCCATTTCTCCTCTCAAATGTGAAAGAAATTGGGCACCTTGATCATCATCTGTGATGACAAGCCCCATCCAATGCCAGCTGAAATGAAGCATCAAAAAGGCTATAGCAAGGGCCAGAGATGTGTCTTTGGGAACCATCTTATACAGATAAGCAACTGGTCATGGTCTGTCAGAATAAGATGAAATGGTTCAAAGAATATCTGAAGTAACATGAGTGACAGGAAACTCACTATAACATCTGATGCAAAGCATTGCCTAGATAAGGCAGAATGGATCATTTCTTCCCTAGTTAAATCACTGTCTTACTTCACACTGTCTAGAGTATCAGTTGAATATCTCCATATTTTAAAGAATTCAAAAGCATTTTTCCTTAGTCTCTTCATGACTTGTCAAGCAAAGAAATGTTCATGGCTCATCAAGTCCACATTTCTTTTGTGATCATTAGAAACATAGACATAACCCTAGGTCCCTCCTCATGTTCTCTGTCAACTTCTGAGAGGCATATTAGAATGCCCAGATTTTCATCAGGGTCTACTGCTGGGGTGATTTTCCCAGGCACACATTGTGATGACTCCAGGCCATCCGGGCAGAGAAAGGCAAATGTGCTGCAGGCCCTTTACACCCTCACCCAAATCCAGGGGACTCCAGACACAGCAGGGAGTCTGTCAAGGCAAGACTCATTCACTCACTCATTCACTCACTCAGTTACACAGCTCCTGGCTGTGATGATGAAGATAAGTGAAGCCTGACCGCCCGCACCTCCGCCTCAGCACTCTAGAGACTTGGCCACGGACTGGCAGTTTGTCAGAGCAAGATCTCAGTTTATTGGGGGTAACAAATCAGCTCATATAGACAAAGAATCAGAGCGCATGAAACAGGCAGTCAACTACCTTAATGGCCAGTACAGCAAACAGGCTGCATAGGTCAAACTAAACATATATCTATGTTGGCTCCAATAAGCAAATTAGGACTCTCTGTAATGTGATCAGGGTTACGCCTAGGACACTAGCTCCCAGTGCCATCTTTTGTCCCATGTGCTAAGCCATGCCCTGCTCACTCCCTCCAAGACCGTTATTCCTGGGCAGGTCCAACAGTCTATATCATGCAGCCTCACCTACAGAATTAAGAATAGATGCAGGAGTGTCGCTGCTCTGGCAGATGTTGTCCACTTTGGTCCTGTCAGTATTATGTCACATGTTTCCTTTTCGTAGGTGTAGTTGGGAAGAATCTTTCCAGAGTTTAACAGCAAATGTAGCTTGTTGAGAAATGCCATTGTGATATCACAACCTTCCCCAAGTAACTTAAATGATAAAGTCACATTGGGCAAAACGTTAAGGCTCTGTTGATCTCCATCATGGCAAAAAACACTACAGGATAAATTGATGTTTCAAGTATGACAGATGGAAATGAAGTGTATTGATCATTATACATGTGGAGATGACCACATTGCAACCAAATAACATGAACTTTGTGCACCAAATTATTTTTTCCCCCTGAACTTCTGCAATGCTAACACTCTCCTTTTGGGAGCTAATAAGCATTGTTGAATTCTTAGGGGTAAATCATATATAAGTGAGATTTATCAGTGTGGAGATATGTATTGTATTATTTCTGAGTATTGGAATGTCAGGAAAATATGTACCACTGTGCTATTTACAAAGGAGTATATGTACACTTATCAGAGGGCAAATCTCTCAGTGTCTTTGTATTGGGATTCTTTTAGCAGAAATATTAAAAGGAGTGATTTCCTTGAGATATTCAGTTTATGTTATTCATAAAATATCCATGTTTGCAATGATGAAAAATGCACCATAGTTTTAATATATTCTCAACACTTACTTTCATAAGCTCTTTTCTACCATAGGTAAAGCAAATAAGACACATTTCTTTCCTCTAAGTCCTAATTTTCTTACATTTCTTTTCTTTCTGTACTTAGAATTATAAATGTTGGTAAGATGATTGTTACAATTTCTCTTTGGTCATTTGAGCATTACTCCATTTTGTGTTTATGGGTGTCCTGGAATCAATGCTGTGTGAATGTTTGATATGTGTATCTTAAGTGTGTCTGTGCCCATAATATAAGGATTTGAATGGACGGATCCATCCATGATTTACATGATAATGATCTATTTTTATTTACTAACAAAAACATTACTCACTGATAAAAATCTAGATTCCAAAAAGTTCTCAGACGTGTCAATATAGACAATGTTGAGGATGCTAAGTGGAACACAATCTCAAATACATACATGCACAAACACAGGCACACAGATAGGCACATATACACACATACAGACACACATAGGCATACACATAGGCACATGCACAAAACACGTATACAGATAGACAGACAGACAGATACACATAAAAAACACATGATATGTCTTAAACGGGTGGTGTGAGGGCAAGTTCTAGAAGTGGGGGCAATGAAGTATAATAGACACAAAAACAGACAGTTGAAGGGTTAAGAAAACTGGGGACCAGCAGGCCCATAATCTCCCAAGAATCTTAGCCCCATTAACTTTTAGTTACTTTTAACAACAAGGTTCACAGGTAAGCTACAAGCTATGTAAGCGTCATTGCCTTGTGAGTTATCAGAAGATTATGTAAGGGAGGGACCAGATGATCTTTTTAAGGCAGACCTAACTTTAGGCAGAACAAGGTAGTTTAAGGACGTCTTGACCTTAAACTAGACAAAGAACATATCCTAGCTTTAACATGGGCCTGGACTGTGATAAGCATTTCTTTTTTGAGCAATGTGACTTCACAGTTTGCAAATTCAAAGATATTTTCCACAAATTCCAGAGAACCAGTGATCTGCAACAGGCAAAGATATGCAAGGGAGGAAGTTTTTCAGTGGGAAAAGCAGAGGGAATGGTATCATGGAAACATGACATAAATTCATTGAGAGCTTTCTTTGAAATTGTCAAAGAATAATGAACAAAAATAAAGTACTGCATGTGCACAAAAATGATCACAAAGATGTAACACATATCTAATCATTATTTTATGCAAAACGGCACAAGCAGAGACTGAGAAGAACAATGCACATTTAATGTAATTCTGCTGTATAAATAGAGGATGTGGTCACATTTTCCTGATGACTTTCATGATTATACATTTATGCTTTACTCTTTCCATTTCTTATTTTATTAGAAATATTTCCAGTTACACTTTCCATCTTGCTGTTGATAAACTGATGTAGTGTGGCGGTCCCCGGGGATCGCAGTTCATTCCTGCAGGCCAGTCCAGCAGGTCCTCCACAAGGGGGATCAGGGAAAGTTGAGTGCAGTGTCTGCCCACTCCCAGCCCACCTTCCCAAGGAAAATCAGACGCGACAGGGAGTCTAGTCAAGCAGGAACTCTTTTATTGCAAGTCCATAGCCATCTTATAAAGATAGAAACTCCAATGGGAATTCCAGGGCAGGGAAACGGGCAACCCAATCATCTTAAAGGTCAAGCCAGCATGCAGGCTGTATGTAGTGAAATTTCTTCAGAACATCCTGAACTACTCCCTCCTGACTTCCTCCATTCTGAGCTGTTTAAAACATCCTGAGCTACACTCCAGACTTCCTCCATCAAAACATTTTTGTCCAACATTGCCAGATTATTGAGGTCACCTAGACTGAGGCCCTCACATATCCCCCTTTTTTGTTTTGTAATGAGGTGGGCTCAAAAGGTTGTTCCTCAAGCGAACCCCAGGGGAGCACCTCATGAAGGTGGCGACACCCTTAGAGTAGTCGTCTCTATTGAGGAACCTGAGCAACCTCTTGGAGGGCCAATTGTATCCAAGGGTCCTGAGGGCCTCCAGTGGCTGTTTCCTCTAGGATCTGTGCAAGCATATCCGTGTTTTGTTGTGTAGTATGATTATGGTGTATATAATCTAATGGCAAAGCAAGCCCAACAATACAGACCATGGGCAGTCCCAACCCATCAGTTGCAGCATACCAGAATTAATTACATAGCTCCTAAGCAATCCCAACTCCTCAAGTTCTTCCCGTAGCAGTAGCTAGAGCATCACAAGTCCATAGCCTTTAAACCTTCTCTGATGATCCATGAGAATAGCATTAAGTATGTACAGGTGATAAACACCGCCAAGATGATTTTAGTCTCTCTCAAAAGGTTGAATTGATCCCTCCAAGCCAATGGATTAGATTGGAAGTAGTCAGGAACAGGATCAAAGTTAGCCCCACGACGATGGTCCCTCCGATGAGGATCAATGCAATGGTCCATCCTGTGTCCGCCATTCCCCGTGGGGAGATAATAAAGTCTACCTCAAGAGCGATGTTGCACATGGATCTGGATAGGTCTGTTTTTCTTTTTTTTCCCTTCTTCTCCCTTTTATGTGTGTTAGTCAAGAATCTGCTGAGCCTGTTGCATAGCCGCCATTCTTTTTATCTTTATTAGTCTTTGGTGGGGTCTGACTCTGGTTGATCGGGGTCATCTTTCCCCTGACAATAGAATTTAAGATTTCTAGCAGGAACCCATATGGGATTGGAGCCTCCTATAAGGTAGACACACCTGAAGCCTTGACTCATTGTTAATAACGGGTCTGGGCCCCTCCAATGTCCCGTGATGGGGTCTTTCCATCTTACCTGTATTTCAGGTCTCTGTGCATGTCGCCCCCAATGTTTTTGGAAGTGGGATTCTATTTGATTTTTCTTGAAAACAGGGAATGTTAATAGTGAACAAGACCATATTGAATTGTTGGTGGGGGCTTACTTCCCCCTTTTCTTTTTGTAATTGGGCCTTAATATATTGATTGTTACATTGTACAATAGCTTCGCCCTGTTGGATGTAAGGAATCCCTGTAGTGTGCTGAATCCCCCATAACATGAAGAATTCCTGTAGGCTTTTGCTTATAGAGCATGGCCCATTATCAGTTTTTATCTTTTTTTCATATATTTATTTATTTATTTTAATATTTTATTATTATTTCTGCTCATACAAACTTAGTAGGTACACCGGTTCTCTCCCTCCCTCCTCCTCCCCCTGAAACCTCTGCTTCCCCTCCCCTCACCCCTCCCTCTCCATCTCACAGTGCCTCTCCCCCAATCCCTGGGGAATCCTTTAATGTGCATGCCAGACTCTCCTCTGGGCCCTCCTCTCCGATGACGTACAAGGACCCAGTGGCATTTCCCTGAACCCTTTCCTGTGTTCCCCTTAAGCATAGGAACACTACTGTGGCTGTCAATCCCTTGCCTCCAAGGATCTTGGTGCCTTTAGTAAATGCTAGACATTTTGGGGTCAATAGTGTGTTGGACATTGCGCAAGGCATGCAAAGTCCAATTGTGATTGCTTCGTCCCTACCTTGTGTGGAGTATCTTGCATATCATTGCTCCTCCCATCCTTGTGCTCTTACAATCTTACCGCCACCTCTTCCGCAAATTTCCCTGAGCTTCAGGATGGGGAGAGATTAGGCTGGCCTAGTTCTAGGTAGTTGATATAGAGTTTTTGAAGTTCTGGATTATGGTTTGTTGATTTTCTTTAGCAGTTTTGCTATTCCTGCAATGCCCTTCACTACATCCTGATGGGTATTGTATGTCTCCCCCTGGCCAGAGATAAAAAGCTGTTAAACTAGAGTCTTGATATAAGTATATTCAAAGGTAGATATAATAAAAATAGGAAACCACAGTGAGGGAGGGGTCAATGACCCATTTGCAAAATGGTTACTTTTTATCTGCCAGACTATATGCCCTCCCCTTCTGGTGAGATCATACCCCCTCAGTTGTAAATGACCAGGAACGAAAGTCTGTGAACTTAACCAGATGTCTCATTACTTACTTGCAGTCCTTGATGGAGGCCTATTTTCTCTGCTGTAACATGGTCCCCTCTCTCCTTGTTTCTGGTGTGGCCCTCCTACCCCATCCCTCCTGTCCATAATCCTTGCCATTACTGTAGGTATTACAGAGATTTATCTTTGAATGTCTCTAAGTGGGCTGGGTGGGTTTGGTACTAGGAGACATCTATTAGGGAGTATATAATATAATTGTACAATTGTTTCTAATATAATTGTTTCAAATAGCATCCATTTCCCCACAAATACCATTAATTCATCATTTTTGATGGCTGAATATTACTCTATTGTATAGATGTACTACATTTTCCTTATCCACTTGTCAACCGTTGGACATTGGGGTTGATTCCATGACTTTGCTTTTGCACTGGGTCCTTGCACCTCATCGGAGAGGAGGACCCAGAGGAAAGTCTGGCATTCACATTAAAGGATGCTCCAGGGATGGGAAGAGGAGGAACTGGAGGATGGGGAGGGAGGGGGGAGGTGAGGGGGGCACAGGGCAGTGGGAGTTTGGAGGCAGGGAAGGGTCCAGTGTACCTGTTAAGTTTGTATGAGTGGAAAGAAAAAAAAAGAAAAAAAATAAATACCTTGTTCCCTTAAAAAAAATAAAATAAAATTTAATAAATCCAAAAAAAGAAAAGTATTTGCATTTGGCCATGTTTGATTCAAAGATGAACATAGTTGCTCTCTCAAACAGGATTACAATATTACAGTTTCTTATGTCTGTGATGATGAGTAGTATGTATTAATCTCTATAAGAGTCACCCATGAAGATGTCCATCAAACCTGTCAGCACATGGGCAAAGGAACCTGAGACTATGACTCACCTGTTATTAAGAAAATACCTTTCAGAAGCAGCCAGAATCAAAGTGCACAATGGCACATGCATTGGCAATAATTTGCAAATACATTATGAAAAATCTTCAACATAAGAAAATAGAGGTAAATGCAAAATATATGGGAGAAAATTTTTAAATTGTATAAGAAATCTGTATTTAATGATATCAAATACAGACATATTCAGAAAAGCCAAAGATGACCCAGTGTGCAACTTTTTGTCTCTGTTCTCCAAAAGTATCTCATAATTGTGAAAACTGTGACTCTTTAGTTTTTATTATTTTTAATTTTCATACATAAATATAGTAAGTTCACTTCTTACTATACTACTCTTTCTACATCCTTTCCCACTACTCTTTTGTTTCCAGCCAATTTCTTCCTACTTTCATGTCTTTTTGAACATGTGCCCCACTGGGTTATATCTGGGATGTCTGTAAAGATGTCTAAAGGTGCCTGAGTGCTTGCTGGGGCATGAATGAATTACCAGTGGGTAAACCATAGAGAAAAGAAGCTCCTTGTCTCTTGACTGGCATCAAGAAGGCAGAGGGTTTCTCGAGATATTTTTCCTTCCCTGGTGAAAGGTAGATAGCCCAATTACTCTGCAATTCTTGTGGATGCAAATATTATGACAGTGAATTCCGGGTGCTCTAAAGAATCTGAAGGGATGTCAACAGTTGATGCTTTTACTGACTTCTCTTTTTGTACCAGAGGGATGAGAATTCTACTAGGACTCTATAAAGGTCCAAGTCATTGAGATCATGTGTTAAATAGAGACCAAATACTTTCCATACATTATACTGCAAATTTGCAACTGTGATTATGTCCAAAAGAGTGATTCTAACATGCAAAAACCACACAATGTCACATTTGTCGTTTGTCTTATAACTGTGCTAAAAGTTAGTTGTATGAAACAGGGAAGTAAATGATATTATGATTTGCTATGCATATTATTTTTAAAAAATCATATATTTTATATCACACGTAATTACAGTGCATAACTTAAAACTTCTACAAATATATTTTATACATAATGTAAAACATAAATATCACTGGATATGAGTGTTCATATATATCCTCAGGTAGGGAATAAATACATGTGACTGCAGAGTTTAGGAATTATATGCAGCTTGAAAAAAGCACTGGCAGACATCGCAAAGGAGACATTGTGCAAACGTTTAAACTAGACTCATGCCAGTGACTCTGAACTTCCCGCTTTGTAAGTGTCATCTAAAAAAGAGAAAAGAAAGTACACTTTGAGCCATCTGAAAGTGGAAATGTAGTATTTGGTAAGAGAAAGAAAACATTTGGGATGATTCCTGAGTATGGATATATGGAGGAAACACACCTTGGCAGAGAGATGGTTTCCTCAGACACAGATCTCTGATGTATTACTTGCGATACTGTAGCAGGCAAGGAAGAAAGGGTTATTCCACTTACCAAGGGTCAAGGAGTTCCTCATAATCCTCTTTTGCTTGCTCTCCAGGAACTGTGAGAAACATGAAGCTGCAGTCACTCTACATGTCTCTGTCATTTTCTCTGTTATGGTTCATTCTCCGGAAGCACCAGCTTTCAGTCAAGTTGGTCAAGTGAGGGGAAAATGAAGGAAAAAGAAGAAAATAATCAAAGGGAATGCTTTCTCCCTGTTTGCTGAGTTGTAAGTCTGCACAGGTTGAAAGCTGCAGTCTCAATTAGATGATTCTATTACCATATCTATGTGTGCCTTGGAATTCTTATTCCTGCTGATGACCTTGGAGTAAACACAAACATCCCCTGCTAACAGGTCCTTTTGGGATCCTGTGCCTTGGTATCCCTAGAGTTTTGTGGACCAGTGTGCCTAGGGCCATTGAATCTGAGTTTCACTACTGAGTAAAAAACAAAGGTTGGGAAAAATGTTTTGAGTATCATCTTGTTCTGCTCCAGGTGCTGAGACCTCATCCATGTCCAAAGCATAGTGCTCCAGGGATATGCTTCTCATGCACAGATTTGATACCAGGCCTGGGTCAACAAGTCATCTGAAGTTTTCTACGTGGGGTTCATCAGAAGATCCAAAGTAATGCAGGAGTGAAAGAGTCTTAAAGTCTCCCTGTCAGTCAAAGTCAGACAGACATGTTAACAGTGTCATGTCTCCCCATGGTCCATTATAGTTAGGGGCAGTGGCACACACCCAGCATTCAGCCAGTCAAAGAACATTCTCTATGTGGTCCACATACAACCCCAGGCCAGCTGCCTGTACTGTGCACAATGGGGAAATTTCCTGAATCATGGTGATCCCAATAACATCCGTCATCCCTCAACATCAATGTAGAGAGGAAGCTTCCTTTTTTAAATTTTTTTTCCACTCATACAAACTTGATAGGTACCCCATTCCCCTACCTCCCTTCACCTCTCCCTGAATCC
Source organism: Typhlomys cinereus (assembly GCA_023101885.1). Lineage (NCBI taxonomy): Eukaryota > Metazoa > Chordata > Mammalia > Rodentia > Platacanthomyidae > Typhlomys > Typhlomys cinereus. The sequence continues at coordinate 124,573 of JALPQD010000090.1, read as the reverse complement.
CTTTGCTCCCTCCCTGTTATTTCCCCCCTCCCTCCCTTTCTCCTATTGTCCTCCCCATCCCTGGAGCATCTTGTAGTATGCATGTCAAACTTCCCTCTGGGTCCTCCTCTCTGATGAGGTATAAGGACACAGTAGTATTGCCTAGAGCTCTTTTTTCTGTTCCCCTTTAGTGTAGGAACACTATTGTGGATGTTATTCACTTGCCTCTAAGGATCCTAGTGCTTGTGATCCATGCTAGACTTTGAGGGGTCAATGATATATTGGTCATTGTGCAGGTCACACAAAGTCCTATTATGGTTACTTGGGCCCTAACTTGAGTGGAGTATCTTATATATAATTGCTCCTCCCCATCTTTAGGCTCTTAAAATCTTACCGCTCCCTCTTCTGCAAATTTTCCTGAGACTTAAGATGGGGAGAAGTTAGGCTAGGCTTGTTCCAGGTGGTTGATATAGTCTCTGATGCTCTGAATTATAGTTTGTTGATTTTTTTCCAGTTTTGCTGCCCCTGCACCACCCTTAGGTGCATTCTGATGAGTATTGGATGTCACCCCCTGGCCAGAGATAAAAGACTGCTAAAATAGAGTCTTATTATTAGAGTACATTCAAAGGTAGATGGAATAAGAGTAAGAGACTGTGGTGGGGATGTCAGACTCCCATTTGAAAAATTGTTAACTTCTATCTGCCAGACTGTATGCCCTACCTTTCTGGTGAGATTAAACACCATCAGTTGCAAGTGACCAGGAAGGAAAGTCTGTAAGCTTAACCAGCTGTCTCATTACTTACTTGTAGTCCTTGATGGTGGCCTGCTTTCTCTGCTGTAGCATGATCCCCTCTTTCCTTGTTGTGGCGGGGCCCTCCTTCCCGTTCCCTCTTGTTTATAATCTTTGCAATTACTGTAGATGTGCAGAGATTTATTTTTGAGTGTATCTCTAAGTGTGTTTGGTACTAGGATCCACCTATTAGGGAGTACATGCTGTGCTTAATTTTCTGTGTCTGTGATAGTTCGCTCAATATATTTTTTAATTCCATCCATTTCCTGGCAAATCACATTAATTCATCATTTTTGATGGCTGAGTAGTGTTCCATTATATAAATGTATCACATTCTCTTTACCAATACTGTACTGTAGAGCATTTGGGTTGGTTCCATGACCTTGCTATTGTAAACAGTGTTGCTATGAACATGATTGTGCTTGGGCTATCGAGGTGAATTTTTGCTGTATGGGGGATTATTCCCAAAAGTGGAATAGCAGCATCATATGGCATTTCAATCTTTAATTTTTTTTAAGAATCACCAGATGGCTTGCCAGAGTGGTTGTATGAGCCTGCATTCCCACCAGCAATGTAGGAGAGTTCTCTTCTAACCACATCCACTACAATATTTGGTGGTATTTGTATTGTGGATTTTTGCCATCCTAACCTGGGTGAGATGATATCTCAGGGAGGTTTTGATTTGCATTTCCCTGATGCCTAAGGATGCAGAGCACTTTTTAAGATATTTGTTAGACATTTCAATTTCATCCCTGATAAAGTTTCTTTTGAGTTCCAAGGCCCATTTTTTAATTGGGCCATTTGTTTCCTTAGTGTTTAGTTTTCTAAGTTCTTTGTACACTCTGATAATAGAGCTCTATCAGATATGTGGTTAGTGAAGATTTTCTCCCATTCTTTGGGTTGTCTTTGTGCTTGAGGTTACAATCTCTTTATCTGAACAGGAGCTCTTTAATTTCACAAGATCCCATCTCTTGAGTGTTGATTGTAGTGACTGTGCTATTGAATTTCCGTTTAGGAATTGTTGGCCTAGTCCAATCACCTTGAGGCGGTTCCTTACCCTTTCAAGTAAGGTTTTTTTTTTAGTCTCTGGCCTTATATTGAGGTGCTTGATCCATTTAGAATTAAGTCTTGTACATGGTGACAAGTATAGGTCCAATTTTAATCTTCTGTAAGTGGAGATCCAGTTTTGCTAGCACCATATGTTGTAGATGCTGTTCTTTTTCCATTGGATTTTTCTGCCCCTTTTTCAAAGATCAAATGCCTGTAGTGGTGTAGGCTTATATTTGAGTCTTCAACCCTTATGCATTGATCTGTTTTTCCATTTTGGAGCCAGTACCAGGCTGTTTTTATAACTATGGATTTGTAGTATAGATAAAGGTTTGGTATGGGGATACCTCCAACAGTGTTTTTGTTACTCAGGATTGTTTTTGGTATCCTGGGTCTTTTGTGCCTCCATAGGAATTTTGATGTTTGATCAACTTTTTTTTTAAATTTTTTTTATTTATTCAATTGTGTGTGTCTGCACGTGTGTATATGTATGTGTTTGTGCGCATGTGTTTAGAACCACGGATGAATTCGGGAACCACCATGGACTGCCTCCACCTCCTCCTTGTTTACTCTTCCCTGAGATTCACAGGCTCCGCCCTACCAGGACCAGAAAAACAGGCCACCCCTGCTTCTGCCTGGCGTCTATACGTGGGGTCTAGGATCTGAACTCAGGATCTTCTGCCTGTAAGGCAGAGGTTTAACCCCTGAGCCACCTCTCCAGCCCCTTGGTCAATTTCTTTAAAGAATTGCTTTGGGCTTTTAATTGATATAGCATTGAATCTGTATATTGCCTTTGGTAGGATGGTCATTTTTATGATATTGCTTCTGCTTATCCAGGAACATGGGAGGTCTTTACATCTTCTGATGTCTTATGTAATTTCATTTTTTAGAGTTTTAAAGATTTCATTGTAAAGGTCTCTTGCTTCCTTGTTTAGCTTTATACAAAGGTATTTCATTTTTTTAGGGGCTAGAGTAAATGGCATTGTTTCTCTCAGGGTTTTTTCACTTCTTTCGTTCTGGGGATATAGGAAGGCCACTGATTTTTGTACATTTATTTTGTATCCTGCCACCCTGCTGAACTTCTGTATTAGTTCCAGGAGATTCCTGGTGGGGTTTTTATTTTTGCTCAGTATATGATCATGTCATCTGCACATAGAGGTAACTTGACTTCTTCGTTGCGAATTTGAATTCGTTTAATGTGCCTTTCTTGTCTTATGGCTTCAGCTAAGAATCAAGTACAATATTGGATAGAAATGATGAGAGTGGACAGCCTTGTCTAGGTCCTGATCAAATCAGGAATGCTTTAAGCTTTTATCTATTGAGTACAATCCATGCTTTTGCCTTGTTGGATACATCTTTCATTGTATTGATAAAGGTACCTTCCAGTCCAACTGTCTCTAGGGTTTTGATCACTAAAGACTATTGGATCTTGTCAAAATTTTTTTGTGCATCTATCGAAAGTATCATTTGGTCTTGGGTTTTGTACTTGTTTATTTGGTGAATTACATTTATTGATTTTCGTATGTTGAACCAACCTTGCGTGCCGGGGATGAAGCCTACTTGGTCCCTGTGAATGATCTTTTTGATATGTTTTTTGAATCCGATTTGCTAAGACTTTGTTGAGAATCTTTGCAACTGTGTTCATCAAAGAGATTGGCCTATAGTTTTCCTTTTTAAGTGTATCTTTGTTAGGTTTTGGGATTAAGACGATATTAGCTTCATAGAAAGAATTTGGTAGTGTTCCTTCCTTTGCTATTTGATGGAACAATTTAGGAGGATTGGTGTTATTAGCTCCTTAAATGTTTGGTAAAACTCTGTGCTGAATCCATCTGGTCCAGGCATTTTTTGGTGAGAACATTTGAGATTACTTCATCGATTTCCTTATATGTCATAGGACTATTCAAATAATTCAAAACTTCCCAATTCAATTTTGGTAAATTGTGCTTACTTGGGAATTCATCCATTTCTTTTGTGTTGTCAAACTTCCCAGAGGATCTGACAGGAAGCTTCTTATGTCAGTTACAAAACACACACTTGGCTCTGTGCATGAGCTCCAAGGACAGATGTCTTAATATCTATCTTCTTCATCTTTGACACTGGTTTCCTCTGTTGGATTTGCTTCTTTTCATGAAAGGACAGTAGCTGGAATCAGATCTCGATTTAGCTGCAAATTTTTCTCATTTTGCTTTCTTAGTAAGTGTTGCAGTCTGCCTGCATGGTTGCTGATAAATGACCATCACACAGCTTAAGGGAACAAGGAGTTTACATTTTTACGATAGTCCGGTTACAGTTCATAGTCCAGCTTGACAGGAGAGCACACACCAACACCAGGGCTGAGAGAACTAGCCACCATAACGGCTGAGAAATGGACAATCCTTACTTGCCAGACCAGCATGTCTGGCCAAGTATACAGAAGGATGCCAACTCTCTCAACCAGCTCTCTGTGATTTATCCAGGGCCTAATCCCACCCACCATGGGCTGGGTCTTCCCCAGCAGCCAGACAATCTCCTTCAGGTTTGCTCTGGGCTTAACTCAACCATCAACTCTCTACAAATGTGCCCGGATCTCAAACCCTCAGGAGTCAAGGTGACACCTGTGCTTAACTAGGACAGTAAGCAAATGTTTCTTCTTGTTTTGTTCTCAAATACTTATGCCAGTGTATTTCAATGAGGTTGGGATGGAGATCTGGCTCACAGTAGTATAGACTACAGAGAGAGCTGATGCTTTTGGGGTGACTTGCTCAGTGTGAGTGGTGATAGATCTTAGAGTGTAAGGTGAGACAGAGCAGTCTGTGGGGTATTCCAGATTTTGGTGTAGCATTTTAAGTAATTACTTAATATTTACTCATGTTCTAGGTCTGGGGTAAATTCTTCAGCATGGTGGTGACAGGCATCTGAAGCAAAGCCAGGTAGTAGGTGTCAGCTGAAGAATATTACATTATTAAGACAGATTTGAAACTTTCAGTGCAGTGAGCTCAGTGTATTGTTCAAGAACTGTATTTTTTTAATGTCATTTAAACAGGTGGGCTTCATAATGATGGTCTAATATATGTACTTTGTATTTATTCACTCTTGGAATTCCCTCCTTTTGTTTATCTGCCTCATTCTACTTGTTAGTCTTACTTTTATATTATTTATACGTAAGTGTGCATTTGTTTATATGTTACATGTAATTTCATAATTTTAACTATGTATTATGTATATATTCTATATTTCAACATATGACATATATTACATGTAATACATATTTTCTCTATTATATATCTATTTCTCTATAACATAATTATAAATGTAATATAGAAATATATTGTTATATAATACAGAAATATATACATACTACATGCCACATATATTTTATATACATTTTCTATTACATACAGTATTACATGTATTTTACATATTTTATAAATCGTGTCTGTCTATGTAAATATGTTATGTATTATGTTATGTATATCTACATTGAATAGGATTATTGAATAGCATACTATGTATTCTATACATATTTCTACAAATACTGTGTATGCAAACACATATATTTTATAGACATTCTATGTATCTACATTGTCTGAATATTTCTACATGCCTAAAGAATATATATTTTATCATTATATTTCATTATCTACAATATGTATGTCATACATATCTTACATGAATTTTTGATTTGTATATTAAAGGAAAGAAAATATATACCAAAGTGTACTTATTTTATATGTGTTATACATATCTGGAATATGCCATGTAGAATATGAAATAACATAAAAGTACAGAATGAGAGTTATATAGCATATATTCATTTGTATTTATATGGTGTGGAAATTGATCATAAATCTTCCCCATCTTCACGCTTCAAATTGCAGTGGATGGGGGTTCAGTTATCTCCCAATCCATATAACTGCCATGAGTTTAATTTAACAGGGAGCAGGAAATTTCCGTTCAAATACTGAATATATTATTTGTTTTAAATTCCACATGTAGAGAAAACTTGTGTTATTTGTCTTTTTGAGTGGGTTTTCTTACTCCCTTATGAATTTTTTTTCCATTTTCTTTAGCCTACTTCTTACAGCAGAAGAGTTTTCATTTTGCATATGAAAAAAATAAATTTGTTTTTTTTTTGCACATTCTGTGTATTGTGTTATATATGCTTTTCATTTTTGTGGCAAATTTATCATCGGAATCAAATGTTTCCGATGTGCTGCCCATGGAATTCCTGATTCCCTAAATTGGCAGGTCTGAGTTTTACAATCTTGTTGATATAAACCTGTCATACTTTTAAAGTTTGGTTCATTTCTTTGTGACTGAGAATGTAACTTAATGCTGCAGAGCTTAGCATCAAAGTGGAATTGATTGCTTGGTATTGTTCTTCTATGTGCAATGTATTAAAATGGACATTTTCATGTATAAATAGCATCACCTGTTTATTTTCCTTTTACCTCCATGGAGAAACCATCACAATTTTCATAAGTCCATAGGTATTGGAAGGTTGCTTCCTACTTAAATATAGCCCTCACCTGCATCCAAAGTAGAAAAAAAGGAATTGGATTTTAAAAAAGATTATCCAAACATTTTGTTTCTAACTGGTTTTTCCCTCATATGAGAGCTAAAATAATGTTTCTCCAATTTTCCAATGATAGGAATGTCTATGTGAATGTGGTGTCTGCTTATGTGCATGAATATTTTGCAGGTATAAGTCTGTACGAGTTTCTGATTGTTTGACTACTGGATTTAGCTTTGGGGTGTCCGTTGGTGTATGTGTCTTCGTGTGTGTATGTGCATGTGTGTGTTTCTGTTTGTGTGGGTGTCGATTTACATATATGTATGTATGTGTATTTTTGTGTATGTGTGTACGTGCATGTAATTTTGTGTGACTATGTGTGTGTTGTTCTATTTGCATATGTTCATCTGTGTCTGTTTTTGATCATGTGTTCATGTTTTGTTGTATGTGCTCATTTCTGTATGTATCTGTGTGTATACATACATGTATAAGTGTGTTCATTCCATCCATACACATGTGTGGGATTTTGTATTGTCTATGGTGTCTCCAAGTGTGAATGGATGTGTCTATTTGTATGTATGTCTGTGTCATCTGTATGCATGTGTGTATGTGCTGTACATTACTGTGAGTGCATGTGTTGGTGTGTGTATATGTGTGTTGTCAAGTGTATATATATGATGGCAAGTGTTAGTAAGCATACAGTAGGTTTTATGCTTATGATTTTGCCTGCAAATTTTATGGAAGAGCAACAGCAGTAAGTCAGTTTGAGAGGAGAATAGACCACTTGAACCACACAGTTATAGGCATCATGCTGTAGTCAGTGGGTTCCCGATCATTTCAGACTAGACTTAAGGAAGATTTTCATGCTGCAGGACCACAAGTTGGAGTCTGACACTGAAATAAAGAAAGAGCAGAAGCAGCATGTGCTCTAACTTCCTCTTTAGTAAACAGTAGGAGTTGATAACATGGCTCAGAGAGTAATGTCTCCTATGTACAAACCTGGCAGTCTGAGTTCAATCCCTAGAGTGCACATGTTGAAAGAAAGAGCAGACCTGTGAAAGTTGTCATCTGACCTCCAACAATGATTCATTGAACACACCTGCCCAACCCCTCACTCTCTTTTAAACAAGTAAATAAAATATAAATTTTAGAAAAAGAGCAAATCAAACATTTTAGCACCAGAGCACAATACCGGGCTGTTGTAACATATACCCGAGATCAGGAGAGGCTTGGGACAAAACCATTCTAACATGTGCCTTTGGGAGATGATTTTGGAACATTAGTAATAACTGAACCCTTTACAAGTCCCTATTTAAACAAAACTATTTGTGGAAACCAAGAATATCTTCCATGAGTTTCAGATTTCATTTTACTTTTCCTTTTTAAATTGAAACCATTTTAAGTTACAGTGTATTTTTCTTTCTCCCCATATTGCCTACCCCATTTGCCCTCTTCCTTCTGAGATATATTTGTGTTCTCACCTGAATATACTTTATTTTATAAGAAACACATTGAGTTTCATAGAGGAGATTTGTTCTTGTATGTGCCTGGGTACCTGCTACAGATTAAGTGATATTCCAATAGGGGTACCTCTGATGTCTAAGAGACCACTTACTCTGGCCAGTATTGACCATCAATAATTACTTCCAAAGGAACAGGACCACCTGAATTCCCACATAATTCACTGTGGCAAGAGAGGGTTTATGTTTGCAAAATGTTTTATTTTCTCCCAGGTACTAAGTAAACATATAATGAGGGATATAATATTAAGTGATGTCAAGTGGTTCAGTGTACTATGTATCACAGTTTGGAATTATAGCTTGAGTAAACACATAGTCAGCTTGATCTCAGCCTTGACAAGGTCTCCACATACCTTGTTTTTTATCAGTAGATTCATGTTTAATTTACTGTCTTGATTTTTGAAGAGATAAATGACAGAAGCAACTTAAGGAAAGAAAAAACTACTTTGCCTTTCAGCTTCAGGATTCTGTCCATAATGATAGGGAAGGTATGGTGGCAGGAATGTGAAGTAACTGGTCACATGACACATACTTTTGGTAAGAAAGCAGGGATGTTTGGAAGTAATCAACAAGGTTTTTTTCTTTTTCTTCATTCTGAGACACCAGTCCATGGAAAAGTACTGCCCACCATTAGTTTGGAGAAAGCTCATTTCAATTATCCCATTGAGAAACTACCTTAAACTCACACTCTGAGGTGTGTCTCCTACGTGATTCTGCACCTGAAGTCCAGTTGACACTAAATATTAATCACTGGAATTCTACAATTTCAACATTCTCAGTGTGCATTGGAAAATGTCAAAAAGTGGCAAGACTTTTACAAAGTCATCCCCCATTACACAATATTCTTTCTGCATCATTTTCTCTCTCTCTCTCCAAGACTCCAGGATTCATTGCCCAACTGCCTTTTGTCCACCAGTACTGTCTATTGAAATGTGACTTTCAGGAAGTTCCTTTTCTCTTTAGTAAAAATGTTATTTATCAGGAAATAAGAGGAATGTCCTCTCTGCATCTACATAACCAGCTTTCACAGCAATTAAATTTCATCACAATGAAATTTACCACCTTTCTTGCTCATGCTCAGAGATGGGCTCTGGATTACTAGGGACACCTTGCAGTTCGGAGAATAAACAAGATACTTTCACTTTTTTCAAAAATCATCCAGATGATAGTGCTGACAACAGAAAATAAGTAGAGGAAATATTGGGAAAACTAACAATATCAAACCCACTATGCAAACACCCTTAAGGAACCAGTGTGTGCCATATATCAACAATTAACATTATAGGATCACATTTGAGAATTAAGGTTGTATAGCCTCACATTCTGGCTTTATAGTAAGTTTTCACAAATTCTTTAGAATTTTAGATTTTGAAAGGGGTCAAAATTATTTTTAATTTTTGAACTTTTGGAGAGAATTTCTGTCTGGTCTTATCAAAACAACATAGCATTTTGGGACAAAAATGCCCCCTAGCAGGCTTGCACAGGAGGCCAAGATGCAGAAGACTTCCACAGCCACCATAACCTTCCCCTTGGTGCTGTGGTAGACAGGAAGGAAGGTGACCCACACACTGCAGAACACCAGCATGCTGAAGGTCAGGAACTTGGCTTCATTGAAGGTGTCAGGCAGGTTCCTGGCCAGGAAAGCCACAGTGAAGCTCCCCAGGGCCAGAGAGCCCAGGTATCCCAGTACACAGTAGAAGGCAGTGGCTGAGCCCTTGTTGCACATTATGATGATGTGGCCATGTTCAGAATGTATGTCTGTGTCAATAAAAGGAGGACATGTTACAAGCCAGACTCCGCAGAAAATAAGTTGGACCGAGGTGCAGACAGGGATGATGTAGTTAGGTGCCCCTGAAACTAGCAACAACCTCATCTTTCTTCCTGGAGCAGTGAGCTTGAAGGCCAGAACCACAGTGATTGTCTTGGCCAAGATAGTGGACACAGCCACAGTGAACACAACTCCAAATGTGATCTGCTGCAAGATGCAGGTGACTGTGTTGGGATGTCCAATGAAGAGCAAGGAGCAGAGGAAACAGAAGATGAGGGAGATGAGTAAGATGTAGCTGAGAGTGCGGTTATTGGCTTTTATGATGGGAGTGTCTCGGTGCTTCACAAAGATTCCAAGAACAAGAGCTGTGAGTGCAGAGAAGCCCAGGGCCATGCAGGCCAGAGACATCCCTAAGGGGTCTTCATAAGCCAGAAAGGACACTGACCTTGGGAGACAGTGCGTCTGCTCTTTGTTTGGATAGTGGTCATCTGCACACTTCACACACTGATCCATTCCTGATGCAGAAACCAAAATGTCACCAACAAATCATAATGCTTCTCTCTTATTCACAGCACACTTTAAATAAGCATGGAGTAAGATAATAGTAAAAATGATATATAGTAAAATAATAAATATATGATTTCCTGTAGATTGCCCTAGGACAGTGATTCCCAATTTCATCTGTTCACAATTTTATGGCAAACAAATAACAAAAGTTGCATATTCTTTCACAGAATTATACAGAATGATGTTTGCAACCTTGAGTCAGAAGAAAATGCTTATATGATGATATAACAAGTATGAGCAGACTGGGTACCTCACAATACCAAATTGTATTTATTTTTTTCTCCCATAATTTCTTTTTTCCTTTTTAGCTAATCACACAATCTCAATAGGTACCCCATCTCTATCCATCCCTCCTCCCATCCCCAGTCATTCCTCCTTGAACTCTCCCCCATTTCCCCTTCCTTACCCCCTTCTCTCCCTTGCCATATCCCAGTGACTCCCATTTCCTCCCTGCCATCCCCTGAAACATCCTCTTGTGTGAACTCCAAACCTCCCTCTGAATCTGTCACTCTAGTGAGAGTTTAGGACTCAGTGGCATAGCCCAGAGCCCCTTCTTGTGCTCCCAGTTAGTCAGTTAGTATAGGAACTCTGTTATGACTGTTTAATCCCTTTCTTCTAAGGATCCTACTGCCTGGAGTCTTCTTCCCTATGATCAATGCTAGACTTTTCGGAGACAGCCATTGTGCAGGTCAGGAAAAGCCCAGTCCTGGCTGATGCAGCCCTAACTTGTGTGGAATATCTTGCATTAGGTTGGTCTGCCCCATGTTTAGATTCTTATAATCCTGCCACCCCTTCTTCCTCAGATTCCCTGAGCTTTAGTTTGCAGAGAGATTTGGCTGGTCTGGTTTCAGATGATTAATGTAGAGTCTTTGGTGTTTTGAATTATGGTTTGCTGTTGTTTTCAGTTTTGCTTTTCCTGCACTGTCCTAGGCTCCATCCTGTCTGGTATTGAAGGTCACCTCCTAGCCAAAGATAAAAGACTATTTAAATGAAGATCTTAATATAACAGGAGACTCAAAGGTAGATGTAAGAATAGCAGTAGGACACAGCACTGAGGGAGGAGGGTCAGTGTCCCAATTGCAGGATAGTTACCATCTATCTGCCAGTCCTCATGTCCTCCCAGATTGGTGAGATCAAACATGTTTAGTTGCCAGTGACCAGGATGGGAAGTGAGAGTGAGCTGCACCAGATGTTTTGTTACTTACATGTAATAGTTGATCATGGCCTATTTTTTCCTTTTTTGGGGGGCCCTTCTTTGCTTTCCCTACTATTATAAATCTTGTGATTACAATAAGTATGACAGATTTATCTTTGAATATTTCATTAAGTATGTTTGGTAGTATTATGGAATACAAATGGTGTCTAATTTTCTGCGTCTGGGATACTTTAGTCAATATAATTTTTCTATTTCCGTCCATTTCCCAGCAAATTTCATTGATTCATCTTTTTTATGGCTGAGTAATATTCCATTGTATAAATGTACCACATTTTCCTTATCCACTCATCAACTGATATTCCATGTTATTTCCATGACTTTGCTTTTGTAATTAGTGCTATAATGAACATGGTTGTACTTGTCTCACTGTAGTCAATTTCTGCTTTATGGGGGATTGTTTATTCCTAGAATTGGGATAGCAAGGTCATATGGCATTTCAAACTTTAAATTTTTTAGAAATCATGAAACTGATCATCAGAGTGGCTGTATAGCCTGCATTCCCACCATCAATATATAATAATTCCCTTCTCTCCACATCCTCTCCAGCATTTGATGTTGTGTGTATTGCATATTTTTGCCATACTGTCCAGGGTGAGATGATATTTGTATAGTTTTGATTTGCATTTCCCTAATGGCTATGGAAGAGGAGGATTTTTTTTAGATATTTCTTAGACATTTAAATTTTGTCCCTTGAAAAGCTTCTTTTGAATTCTGAGGCTCTTTTCTTAATTGGACCATTTATCTCCTTGCTGTTTAGCTTTTTAAGTTCTTTGAGCACTCTGAATAATAGAACTCTTTAAGATATGTGTTCAGTGAAAAAAAATTTTTCCCATTCTCTTGATTTCCTTTTGGCTGGGTTTACAATTTCTTTATCTAAACAGAAGCTGTTTAATTTCATAAGGTCCCATTTGTTGAGTGATGGTTCTAGTCCCTGTGTCATTGGATTTCTCTTTATGAAATGTTGCCCTAACCTAATCAGTCAGAGGGATTTCCTTACCCTTTCAACTAGGGTTTTTTTTAATTATTATTATTATTATTATTATTATTATTATTATTATTATTATTTATTCAACTGTGTGCATATGGGTGTGTATGTGTGCGCACTTGTCTGTGTGTGTGTGTTTCTGTGTATGTGTAGAACCACGGAAGAATTCGCGAACCACCATGGACGCCTCCACCTCCTTCTTCCCCGGGATTCACAGGCTCCGCCCTACCAGGGCCAGAAGCGCAGGCCGCCCCCATTTCCGCCCGGCATCTATACGTGGGATCTGGGATCCGAACTCAGAACCTTCTGCCTCCAAGGCGGAGGCTTAACCCCTGAGCCACCTCTCCAGCCCTTAACTAGGGTTTTTGAAAGGTCTGGCCCAACATTAAGTTCCTTGATCCATTTGCAATTAACATTTGTGCATGGTGACAAGTATGTGTACAGTTTTAATCTTTTGCATGTGTACATCCAATTTTATCAACACCATTTGTTGAAGATGGTGTTCATTTTCCATTGAACTTTTCGGAACATTTGTCAAAGGTCAAATGGCAATAATTTTGAGGGTTTATATTTGTTTCTTCAGCCTTTATTCATTGATCTATGTGTATATTTTGGGACCAGTACTAGGCTGTTTATATTATTACAGATTTGTAATCTGGATTAAGGTTTGTTACAGTGGTAACTTTAGCAGGGCTTTTCTTACTCAGGATTGTTTTTGCTATCCTGAATCTTTTGTGTTTCCATATGAATTTTGATATTGTTTGGTCAATTTCTTTAAAGAAATGTTTGAGGATTTTGATTGGTATTGCATTGAATCTGTATAGTGTTTTTGGTAGTATGGTCATTTTGTTGCCATTCTTTTCTAGGAGCATTGAGGGAATTTCCCCCTTCTGCCATCTCATATAATTTATTTCTTTAGGGTTTAAATTTTTCATTATAAACATCATTTACTTCATTGGCTAGATTTACAACAAGGTATTTCATTTCTTTAGGGGCTGTCATAAATGGGATTGTTTTCTTTGAAATTTATCACTTTTTTTATCCTTGGTGTATAGGAAGATCACTGATTTTTTCATGTTTAATTTGTACCCTGCCACTCTGCTCAACTTATATATTAGTTCGAGGAGTTTCTTGGTAGAGTTTTTAGCATGACTAAGGCATAGGATCATGTCATGTGTAAATAGAGATACTTCTTCCTTGCTGATTTGAATCCCTTTTATCAACTTTTCTGGTCTTATGTCTCCAGTTAAGACTTCATGTGCAATATCATATGTAAGTGGTGAAAGTGGACAGCCTTGCCTAGTTGCTGATCGAGGCAGGAAGGCTTCAAGTTTTTTCCCATTAAGTATAATCCTTGCTGTTGGCTTGTTGTATACAGCTTTCATTATGTTGGTGAAGTTTCTCCTACTCCAACTCTCTCTGGGTTTTTATCATAAAAGGCTGTTGGACCTTGTCTAAAGCTTTTCCTGTGTCTACCTAAAGTATCATGTTATCTTGGATTTTGGATTGGATTATATTATGGTTTATATTTATTAATTTGCCTATGTTGAACCAACAATTTGTGCCTAGATTAAAACATACTTGATCAAAGAGAATGATTTTTGATATGTTTTTGAATTCAATATGCTCAAATTTTGTTGGGAATCTTTGCATCTGTGTTCATCCAAGAGATTGGTCTATAGTTTTCTTTTTAAAGTGTATCTTTATTAGGTTCTGGGATAAGTAGGATATTAGTTTCATAGAAAGAATTTGAAAGTGTTCCTTCCTTTGTTATTTTATGGAAAATTTTAATGAGTAGGGGTGTTAGTTTTTCTTTAAATATCTGGTAGAATTTTGTGCTGAACCCATCTGACCCAGGACATTTTTTGGTGGAGAGAGTGGAGATTTCTTCATCACTTTCCTCATTTTTATAGGACTATTTAAGTAAATCAAAACTTCTTGATTCAATTAGGCGAGTTGTGCTTATTCAAGAATTAATCCATTTCTTTTGTGTTATCAAATTGTATGGAATATAAGTTTTTGAAATTTAACATTATAATTTGCTGAATTTCTTGTGTATCGGTTATAATAACTCCATTTTCTTCTCTAATGTTGTTAATTTGGGTTTTCTCTCTCTTGATTTTGGTTAATTTATGTAGGGGTGAATGAATCTTAGTGATTTTTCAAACAATCAGCTTTTGGACTGGTTGATTCTTTGTATCATTTTCCTTATCTCAATGTTGGATATTTCTCCCCTGACTTTACTAATCTCCTCTCTTCTACTGAGCTTGGGATTGGAATGCTCTTGTGTCTCTAAAGCTTTAAGCTGCATTGTTACGTTATTTATTTGTGACATTTCTAGGTTTTTGATAGAGGCATTAAGAGCTATAAACTTACATTTTAGGACAGCTTTAATTGTATCACAGATTTTGGCATGTTGTATTTTCATTATCATTTGCTTCTAGGAAATCTTTGATTTCTTTAGTGATTTCTTCCTGAACCTAATTCTCATTCAGAATAACAGTGTTTAGTTTCCAAGAGTTAGTGTGTTTTTTGTTGTTTGTTAGGTTGTAGATGTTAACCATTAGACTGTGTTGTCTGACAGGGTACATTCTATAATTTCAACTTTCTGCATATGTGCAAGTTCATTTTGTGGCTCAATATGTTGTCTATTTTGCAGAAGTTCCAAGGCTGATGAGAAGAATGTGTATTCCTTGTTGCTTCAAGGTATGGTTAAATAGAGATCTGTTCAGTTCATTTCAGTAAGAGGTTGGTTTAATACTAATGTGTCTGTGTTGATTTTTCAGCCTATTGATCTATCCAATGTTGAGAGGTGGTATTGAAGTCTCCAAGTGTTATAGTTTTGGGATTGAATTCTTGTTTTAGACATTGTAGTGTTTGCTTAATGAATGTAGAAGAACCTCTATTATATGTGTACATGTTGAGTATTGTGAAGTCTTCCTTATGAATTGTTTATGTGACTAAAATGTAATATCCTCCTTTATCTCTTCTGATTTTCTTTGGCTTGAAGTCCATTCTGTCAGATATAACTGCTCCTCCTGCTTGTTTCAATTACCTTACAGATTTTTTGACCAGCCTTCTACTTTTAAAATGTGAGTATCTTTTGTGATGAGACATGTTTCTTGAAGGCAGAAGATGGATGGGTGTTGATTTCTAATTCATGTTTTTAACCTGTATCTTTTGATTGGTGAGTTAATTCCATTGTTGTTTAGTGTGACAATGAAGAAATTACATTTATTTCCTGATATTTTTTGTATTAATTGCATTTCACAAGTGTATTAATGAGTGTATTATTTAGTTTGTGGTGGTGTTATACTTCCCTTCTGCCTTCCTGAATATGCTTGTTCTTTTCTTCAAGCTTGAGTATCTTTTCTATCATTTTTTGAAGGCCTGATTTGGTGTTCCTGTAACCCTTCAAATTGTTTTTGCGGTGGAAAATTTTTCTTTCACCCTGGATCCTGACTGATAATTTTGATGGGTATATCAGCCAGGATTGACATTTGTGCTCCTGCAATTCTTGAACTATGTCTCAAATTTAATGATTCTGCTGGAAAAGTCATTTGTTATTTTAACATGTTAACCTTTAAAAGAGACTCTTTTTTCTCTTGAAAATGGCAGCACATTCTCTTTGCCTTGTATGTGTAGTGTTTTGCCTATTATTTGCCATGGCAGGTTTCTATTTTGGAAATTCCCATTTGGGGTGGGAATGCCTTTTGTATTTGGATGGCCCTTTCTTTCTTTAGATGTAGAAAGTCTTCCTTTATGAGAATTTGCAAATTTTCCTCAGGTGTGTTATTTTAGTATTCTTGTTCTGGTATTACATTAATGCACATGTCAGGCTTGTTCAAGGTGTCTCATAACTCTTGAATATTCTTCTCAAGTATCTTGTTGGCTTTAACAATGTCTTCCATTGAGCTGGTTAGTTCTTCCACTTTGTCTTCAAGATCTGATATTGTACTTGGTGCTTCATTAGTTCTGCTGATAAGACTATCTGGTGAGTTCTGGGTTGAAGATAGC